>JAOPSE010000639.1:0-383288 GCA_029449295.1 Zea luxurians | reverse complement strand
CGACCCTGAACAGCATCAGGTCCGAACAGGTGGTGGCATTCTTCACTAACATCATCCATCTCTTTGGGGTCCTGAACTCCATCATCACCGACAACGGCACCCAGTTCACCGGTAGAAAGTTCCTGGACTTCTGCGAGGGTCACCACATCCGGGTGGACTGGGCCGCCGTGGCTCACCCCATGACAAATGGGCAGGTGGAATGTGCCAACGGCATGATTCTGCAAGGTCTCAAGCCGAGGATCTACAACGACCTCCACAAGTTCGGCAGACGATGGATGAAGGAACTCCCCTCGGTGGTCTAGAGTCTGAGGACAACGCCGAGCCGAGCCACGGGCTTCACACCGTTCTTTCTAGTCTATGGGGCCGAGGCCATCTTGCCCACGGACTTAGAATACGGTTCCCCGAGGACGAGGGCGTACGACGACCGAAGCAACCAGACCGACCGAGAAGACTCACTGGACCAGCTCGAAGAAGCTCGGGACATGGCCTTACTACACTCGGCGCGGTACCAGCAGTCTTTGCGACGCTACCACGCCCGAGGGGTTCGGTCCCGAGACCTCCAAGTGGGCGACTTGGTGCTTCGGCTGTGACAAGACGCCCGAGGGCGGCACAAGCTCACGCCTCCCTGGGAAGGGCCGTTCTTCATCGCCAAGGTTCTGAAGCCTGGGACATACAAGCTGGCCAACAGCCAAGGCGAGGTCTACAACAACGCTTGGAACATCCGAGAGCTACGTCACTTCTACCCTTAAGATGTTTTCAAGTTGTTCGTGCACCTCGTTCACGTACAAAGTCTAACCATCAAGGAAGGGTCAGCCTTGCCTCGGCAAAGCCCGACCCTCCCTCGGGGGCTAGAAGGGGGGAACCCCCTCTGCGTCAAAATTTTCCTCGGAAAAAGTCTTTCTGCCAGAACGTCTTTCGTGCTTTTTGACTACTTCAAAAGTGGGATCCTGAAAACGATGGAGTACACGTAAGCAGCCAAGGCCGACCGAGCCGAGGGAATCCTACGCCTCCAGGATACGGATACCTCACTCATCACCTTCTGCGATAAGTAACTCATGCTCAGATAAGCGATTCCGCTGACCGAACAAGTCTTAATGCTCGGAGACCTTTCTGCCGAAACGATTTTTCGGGCCTTCTCGACTACATCGTTAGCAGAATCCTACAGACGAGTAAGAGTACACGTAAGCGGCAAGGCCAATCGAGCCGAGGGACTCCTACGCCTCCGGGATACGGATACCTCACTCATCACCTTCCGTGAAAAGTAACTCTCGCTCGGACAAACAATTCTGTTACCAACAAATAAGTCTTGATACTCGAAACAAAGGGAAAAAGAAATGCAGCTTTACAACACAATGACAGTATGTTTGGGCCTCGACGGGCAGAAAACATACGCACACTACAAGATAAACCGATCCTGCAGGTTCGGACCTCGATGGAGGGGGAGCAGCAGCACCCTCGGCGTCAACACCACCTTCGGCGAAGTCCGACCGAGCCTCAAACGGCAACACAGTCGGAGGATCTCCGCTTCGAAGGACGACGTCAGCACCACGCCCGGGCCATCGCCGCCAGGGTCTCCTCCAGGAGTCCGGCTCGAGCAGACGGCTCGGCCGGTCGCCCCGAAGCCTCAGCCAGCTGTCCCCCGAGGACATCAGCCCAGCCCATGGCCTCGGCAACTCGACTCCAGCGCCAGTCCCGCCAGTGGACGGCCCGGTCAGGCTCCGGCCGATGAAGTCTTCTTTTCGAGCCAACTCTGCCTCTGTCCACGCTGATACCGCTGCCTCCGGCTCTAGCTCATCGAAGAGCGGCCGAGGGTTTCCTTTAACTAAGCAAGAGAAGCCTCGGGCGGCAAGGCCGACGAGCTGAGGGACTCCTACGCCTCCGGGATACGGATACCTCACTCGTCACCTTCGCACGAGGCAACTCACACTTGGTGAAGCGGTTCTGTTAGCTGAAAGGCGAGTCCTAGTGCTCGAAAATGAGCGAAAAACACGGCTTCACGCCAAAAATACATACATGTTCAGGCCCCGACAGCCACAATGAACAAACACCGGCACTCAAGGTGCCATTACAAACGGAACTCTGGTTCCACCCCCGCAGGTACGAACAACCCCCCACGTTGGAGGCCTGCGGGGCGACAAAACCCCTGGTGACTCGCCGACGCCCGCTCCGGTAGCAGCGACAACGACGCCCGCTCCGATGTGGCCAAACAGCAGCAGCGATGACCTCAGGGCGGACGCTGCTGTGACGAGCTCCTCGCCCACGCCCCCACTCGAGGGGCGAGGACAAGCAGAAGGCCGTAGAGTCGGAGGTCAGTCCGTGGGTGGCACCGACTATCCCGTCGGTAGAGAAACCTCTTCCGGATGCCTCGGTGGGAGGTGGCACCGGAAGTAGCGTCGGAGCCGCTCTGGCCGGGGAGCCGGGCACGCGGCAGTTGCCAGCGCCACGAGCGGTGAACGCCCTTCCCCCCGATCACTGAGGGAAGGAGGGGCCGCTGCCCGCGCGGAGACAGGCCCCAACTCGGCGCACTCCCCTCCCCAGCACTGATGATGAGCATCCTTGAAGCTGAGGGAGGGGGCAGAGGCCGCAGCCCGGTTTGCTTCTCCCCACCATCGAACTGGTGGTCACCGTCTTGGGTGACCACCGGCGAGGGGATGTAGCCGGGCTGCCTGATGAAAATCCTTGAAGCCGAACGATGGCTGAAAGGTACCAACTTCCATGAAGTTGCGTTCCCCCAACGACGACAAGGCGGGAGAACCATGGGCGCCCCCCATCTGGGGCTCCGAAGGTGGAAAGACGCGATGCATGAGGGGAGCGCGAAGACATGGTTGCCTTTCAAGGGGGTCACCCTCCTTTTAAAGGCAACTCTCCCCACTTGCGTCCTCAGCCATCGTGGGCTTAGTCTTCCCCAACGCTCCAAGGTCCTCCCCCTACAACACGGGGGCTGGGTCCCACGCGTCATGCAAGCTGGCCCAGGACAGACAAGCCAAACTGCCGCGCACGATGCGCGCAACAGCCCAGCGGTTACGAGCATTCCTCCACTTTCGCCCAGGCCAGCGGGTGAAAGGGCGGACCGCCATGCAGGCGGCATGCAACCGCACCCAGGGGGCGCACCCTTTCGACTTCGACGCGTCCAGCATGGAGGCCCAGGCCCCACACGTCATGTAATCGGCGCGCCGGTTACTACGTGCAAGAAACTGCACCGCCACTCGCGCCAGTACTGCGCCTTCTTGACTGCGGGACCAGTGCCGCGACTCGAGGCGACCCTGCGCATGACCCGACAGTGCCAACCGAGCACATCGGTCATGGGTCAGTCAGCCGCGGGAGAGGGCGCGACGGTCGATACGACCAGAAATGGGCCGGCAGTAATGGCGGTGGCAGGCGGGCGGAAGCGGCAGTCAAGTCATCAGCAAGCTCACATCCCCTCCTCGGATAGCAAGAGGACCTTCTCCCATGGCGTGAAGATGACGCGTCCGCGTTCCGTTCCTGAACGGCTCGCGCACGCACAACGGCCGCCCCGTGAACCACTCGCCCTGTCGCATTAACTCTGCGGCAGGACAGGCGGCACCTTTGGTGGGCGAAGCAGGCGACGCTTCACCTCCGCCATAATGACCGCGTCAAAAAAGGTGCGCCACGTCATTCGATTTCGTATCCTTTTCCACTTCCTCTTTCTCTCTCTTGCCTCAGGGATCGGGAAAAGGGATACTCCGAAAGGGATCCTTCTCCGCGAAGCAAGCGGGCCCCGAGCCCCTCTACTGATCAGAGGTTCGAAGGCTGGCCTCTCGGAAGGGTTCAACAGCCGCCTCAGAGCACTCGGGCTCCGTGCCCACTACTGGTCAGAGGTTCGAAGGCTGGCCCCTCGGAAGGGTTCAATGGCCGCCTCAGGCCACTCGGGCTCTGCACCCACTACTTATCAGGGGTTCATAGGGTGGCCCCCGAAGGGTTCGACAGCCGCCTCAGACGCAGAGCGAGGGATGACCCTGGGTACGTTCGATACATAACCGAGGCTCGGGCTGCGCTCCCGAGGTACCCTAGGACATTTTCGAGACCAACGGGAACGATTTTGTAACGGAATCCCACCAGAGGGAGGCATCGAGCCCTCGGACCCCGTCAAAAGGGGACCGGGTCCGGCAAATCACCCGTAGGTACTTTTGGAGCGTGCCTCCGGGCCACTAGCCGACCCCTAACAAATGGGGCACGGGCGTCCACTCGGATTACCCGTTAGCAACTCACTGGAGACACCATGTTTGGCACCCTCCGAGGGCAACATGGCGCTTTCCCCCCTCCTCCTTGTGGAAAGGCGACGCAGGAGCGTATGTAAAAAGCCGAGTCTGTCCCTGACCATCCTCTCACTCTGTGCGGAGGCTCGAGGGCTGCTCTCGCAAACCCAGCTCCGGCCAAACCGTTGACAGCGTCAACATACCAGCCCGAGAACTTGGGACTCGACTGTGCACCCGGGCTACGGCCAGTCCGCATGAGGGAACAACCAGACCGGCTGAAGCATTATGAAACATACTAAGACCTCGAAGGAGTCAAACTACTCCTCCGAGGCCTCGGGGGCTACACCCGGTGGGTGCGCTCGCGTGCACCCACCGGAACAAAACGCAACCGAGCAAGGCCGGTCCCCTTGCAAAAAAGTGCGACAAAAGCCTCCAAGCGAGTATCAACACTCCCTTCGAGGCTCGGGGGCTACTGTCGGGGACCATAATTAGGGGTACCCCCAAGACTCCTAATCTCAGCTGGTAACCCCCATCAGCACAAAGCTGCAAAGGCCTGATGGGTGCGATTAAGTCAAGGCTCGGTCCACTCAAGGGACACGATCTCGCCTCGCCCGAGCTCAGCCTCGGGCAAGGGCAGCGACCCGGAGGATTCACATCTCGCCCGAGGACCCCCTCAAGCGACGGACACACCTTCGGCTCGCCCGAGGCCCAGTCTTTGCCAAGAAGCAACCTTGGCCAGATCGCCACACCGACCGACCGTATCGCAGGAGCATTTAATGCAAGGATGGCCTGACACCTTATCCTGACACGCGCCCTTCAGTCGACAGAGCCGAAGTGACCGCAGTCACTTCGCCGCTCCACTGACCGGCCTGACAAGAAGACAGCGCCGCCTGCGTCGCTCCGACTGCTGTGCCACTCGACAGAGTGAGGCTGACAGCAGCCAAGTCTGGCCTCGGGCGCCATAGGAAACTCCGCCTCGCCCGACCCCATGGCTCGGACTCGGGCTCGGCCCTGGAAGATGACGAACTCCGCCTCGCCCGACCCTAGGGCTCGGACTCAGGCTCGGCCCCGGAAGACGATGAACTCCGCCTCGCCCGACCCTAGGGCTCGGACTCGGGCTCGACCCCGGAAGACGACGAACTCCGCCTCGCCCGACCCCAGGGCTCGGGCTCGGCCTCGGCTCCGGAAGACGACGAACTCCGCCTCGCCCGACCCCAGGGCTCGGACTCGGCCTTGGCCTCGGACGACAGTCTCCGCCTCGCCCAACCCGGGGCTCGGACTCGACCTCGACCTCGGAAGACAGACTCGACCTCGACCTCGGAGGAGCATCCACCTCGCCCAACCTAGGGCTCGAACTGAACACGTCGCAAGAGGGGCCATCATTACCCTACCCCTAGCTAGCTCAGGCTATGGGGAACAAGACCGGCGTCCCATCAGGCTCGCCCCGGTAAACAAATAATAATGATGGCGCCCCGCGTGCTCCGTGACGACGGCAGCTCTCAGCCCCTTATGGAAGCAAGGAGACGTCAGCAAGGACTCGACAGCCCCGACAGCTGTCCTTCCTCAAGGCTCCAGCGCTCCTCCGACGGCCACGACATCACATGAACAGGGAGTCAAGACCTCTCCGGCTGCCACGACGGCATGTACTTAGGGCGCTAGCTCCTCTCTGCTAGACACGTTAGCACATTGCTACACCCCCCCACTATACACCTGGGCCCTCTCCTTACGCCTATAAAAGGAAGGACCAGGGCTCTCTTACGAGGAGGTTGGCCGCGCGGGAGGACGGGACGACGCATAGAGTCCCTCGCTCTCCCCCACGCGGACGCTTGTAACCCCCTACTGCAAGCGCACCCGACCTGGGCGCAGGACAACACGAAGGCCGCGAGTTTCCCCTTTTTGCCTGCCTCCCTCCTCTCTTCTCCCCCTTCGTGCTGTCTCGCGCTGACCCATCTGGGCTAGGACACGTAGCGACAATTTACTCGTCGGTCCAGGGACCCCCCGGGGTCAAAACGCCGACAGGAATCCTTTCAATGGTTAACTCTTAACCCTAGCACGGCCATGCATTTCTTGATCCAATCACTCGAGGGGCCCAGAGATATCTCTCTCACAAAGAGAGGGACAAATTCCATCTTGACTGACCATGCCTCACAGCATGCTTCCTGACAAACCCAAAACTACCTTTATAACTACCCAGTTACGGAATAGCGTTTGATAGTCCCTAAGTAAGTCAATTCACATCTTGAGAACATGCGACAATCTAGGTCTAAGGATACAGTATTCATGTTGCAAAAAGAGAACTATATTACAATATCTCACGTTGGGTCGGTCCAGCCTCATGTCATACATGCGCCCACATTATTAGTTTAACATCTCCATGTTCATGACTTGTGAAATGTAGTCATCAGCTAATACATGTGCTAGTCATCGACTCTGACTAGGGACATCATTTAGAATAACCATATAAGTAAAGAATCTCACAAACAATTCACATAATTGCTAATCAATACAAGGTGCCTTCCATGGATATTCAATTAAGCAATATATATATCATGGATACAAAGAAATATGCTCATCTCTATGATTATCTCTAGGGCATATTTCTAACAGTCATAACACAGTTGCATTGCAATTTCTGACTCAAGGCATCTGCTACCACATTGGCTTTCCCTGGGTGATAATGTACCTCCAGGTCATAGTCCTTGATCAGCTCTAGCCATCTTCTCTGCATCATGTTGAGATTAGCCTAAGTAAAGATGTACTTAAGGCTCTTATGATCTGTGAAGATGTTGCAGTGGGTTCCCATCAAATAGTGTCTCCACATTTTCCATGCATGGACCACGGCTGCTAACTCCAAGTCATGAGTGGGATAATTTTGCTCATGAGGCCTAAGTGCTCTTGATGCGTAAGCAATGACTCGGTTGTCTTGCATCAAAACATAACCCAGTCTAGTGCCAGAGGCATCACAATACACATCAAATGGCTTGCTGCTATCGGGTTGCGCTAACACCGGTGCTGTCTACTGTGGTCAGATGTTGCCTCAATGTATGGAAGGCATCTTCGCACTTCTGACCCCAAACAAACTTGGCTTCTTTCTTCAACAATTCAGTTATGGGCTTCGCAATTCGAGAGAAATCCGGAATGAATCTTTGATAATAACCAGCCAATCCTAGAAAACTTCGAATCTGACGGACAGTCGTTGGCGGTTTCCAGTTCATCACCTCTTGCACCTTATCAGGATCAACAGTTATGCCTGCCTGAGAGATAGTGTGACCCAAGAATTTGATTTCCTTTAGCCAAAAATCACATTTTGACAATTTGTCATAAAGACGGTGCTCTCGCAGACGTTGAAGCACTACATGCAAATGACCGGCATGCTCTTCTTCGTTCTTTGAGTACACCAAGATATCATCGATGAAAACCACTACGAACGTAATGTTATATCTGACTAACGTGTGTTTTGCAGAGACAAATGGTAAGTTAGGTCGCATTATAGGTAGAAGTACTACAACGGTGAAAACAATCCCGGAGATAAGAACTCGAAGCGACGACTAAAACGACAAAACAAAAGGTGAAGGACTACGTAGTCCGAGTGTCAAGGAGTTGTGGACACTCATGATTTAGTTAGGTCTTTTATTCTGTTTTAGCCATACTATAAAGAGGGGTTGTCGATGAGTAGTTTGACCAAGAGAGTTCTAGTGTAGTGTTAGTGCATATTCACACTCACATATAGTGCTAGGTGACACTCTAGAACATACTCACAAGTTAGAACGAAAACCGAATTGAAAAACAGTGGAAAACAGGAAATAGGGTTTCTAGCCTCGAGGCACCGGACTGTCCGGTGTGCACCGGACTGTCCGGTGCGCCCTCTGCCAGGTGGGGCTAGGTTGGCCCAGGGGAAGGCTTTCCCCACTCAGAAACCCGAGAACGCAAGGTTCCCGAGTGGAATTTTAGTGGCGCACCAGACATCGCACCGGACAGTGCACCGGACTATCCGGTGTGCCATCTGCCCAATGGCTAGCTGTCAGAACTAGCTGTTGGAGTCGACCGTTGGCGCACCATTGGCGCACCAGACTGTCCGGTGCGCCCATGCGCAGAACAGTGCTAGTAACGGCTAGTTGGTGGGTGAGGGCTGTTTATACCCCCTCCACCCACCATATTCAATGTCTTGCTGCCCACATTAATTCCAGCACATTGGTAGAGCATTGCAAGCACCAAAAGCCTAGTGAGGAGATTAGAGAATCTTAATCCCGCATTTGTTCCTCATTAGCGCTAGCAAGAGCCACCTAGAGCACAAACCACTTGCATTAGGCTTCTCTTGGTCAAGCGAAAGTCTACGGCTTGTTACTCTTGGTGATTGGCATCACCTAGACGGCTTGGTGGCGTTGGGAGCTCGGTGATCACCGTGGAGATCTTGGTGGTGACCCGACTCAAGTTTGTAAGCGGTCCGTGAGGGATCCACCACGCCGGAGTGGCAAAGGATCATCTCGTAGTGAGCACTTGGTTCTTGCGAGGACCAAGAGGGAGCGATACCCTTGCGCGGGTGCTCCAACAAGGACTAGTGGAAAGTGCCGACTCTTCGATACCTCGGGAAAAACTGGAGGAGTCTTCTAAACATTGCTTTACATTCCGCACTTAATTTAAAGCATTTTACATTGTGTATTGTTTAGCAAGTATTTGAAGCATTGTCTTAGCATTGTTGTATTTCTAGTATTATTATCTTTGTGCTAGTTGTTGGGGTGAAGTTGGGCTCTTTCTTAGCTCTTGCTTAGGTTTTAATTAGTGTTGATTTTTACAAAAGCCCAATTCACCCCCCTCTTGGGCATCGTGATCCTTTAAAGTGGTATCAGAGCCTTGTTGCACTTAGATTAGCTTAACCGCTAGAGTAACGATGTCCGATGGGGATGGACCTCCTCCTGTTTTTGATGGTGATGATTTTCCATATTGGAAAATTCGTATAGACGCATATTTAGAGGCTATAGACATTGGTGTCTATAAAGCTGCCACACAAGGATTCCCCGAACCTAGAGATCGCACAAATCTTGTAGGTGATGAGTTTAATTATGAGAAATGGAATGCTAAGGCCAAAAACACCCTTTTTAGAGGCCTTTGCAAAGATGTGTTCAATAGAGTTAGAAATCATAAAAATGCTCATGATTTGTGGATGGACATTTGTGCTCTACATGAAGGAACTAGAAGTGAGCGTGAGGAGAGATATCATATTGCTATGAGAAAGTTAAATTCTTTTGAAATGCTTGCTAATGAAAATGACAATGCTATGTACTCACGTCTCAATATTCTTGTAGAGGAAGTAAATGGATTGGGGCTTACTCAAATCTCACAACTGGATGTTGTGAGGAAGTTTCTCAATGTCCTCCCAATAGACAAATATGGACACATTGTCACTGTGCTACATCAAATGGATCTTTCAGTTACCACACCTACATAGATATTGGGAAAGATCAATGCTCATGAGATGTACATGCACATCAATGACAAAGATGAGTCATCTTTTAAGAGAAAGGATTTGGCTCTCAAAGCAAATCAAGAAAGAAAAGGAAAAGCTAAAGTACAAATTGAGGAAGAATCATCAAGTGATGATGACCTTGATGCTAACATTACCTTGATGGTGAGGAAGACCACCAAGATGTTAAAGAAGCTCAACAGAAAAGGCATCAAATTTGATTCAAGAAAGAAGAAATTCTTTTCCAGCAAAGAAAGCCCATTTCTGAGATGGATTGCTACAACTATGGAGAGCTTGGTCATCTTGCTCATCAATGTAACAAGCCCAAGAAGAACAAGTTCAAGGGCAAGAAAGAAGATGACAGCGATGATGAGAAAAGGAAAAGAGATTCTTCAAGAGGAAGGATGGGAAGCAAAAGAGGTTCCACAAAAAGAAAAATGGAAAGGCATATATTGTTGGTGAGTGGCTCACTGACATTGAGTCATCAAGTGGATCTTCTTCAAGTGAAGAAGAGAATGATGAAAAAGTTTGTCGCCATCGCCGAGGACTTCTCTTCACCACCACCATCGCCATCATCGACTTCTCACCTATGCCTCATGGCTAGAGGTGAACGGAAGGTACAAAATGATATTGATATTACTGATGATAGTGATAGTGATGAGGAATTTGCTTCACCTTCCTATGATGAACTAGCTGACTTGCTTAAAGAATACACTCAAATCGTTAGGAAGTCAAAAGCTAAATGTGATAAGTGAAAAATGAAAATGAATCTTTAAATGCCAAATATGACATAGTTATGAAAGCTAGTGATGAAATGAAAGAAGAGAACAAAACTATGTCATCCACTGTAAATGAGCTCACAACCTCCCTAAAAGATGCTAAGGATAAATGTGACAAGTTAAATGAAGCTAATAGGGAGTTGAAAGATAGATTAGTGAAAATCAAGGAAGACTATACTAAGATTAAATTTGATCATGATAATCTTCTTGTTGAAAATGAACTTTTATCTTGCAATACACATGAGGCTATTAACCCTGTTGTTAAGATTGATGTAGCAACCTCATGTGATGATTTGAGTCAAGGAGAGCAAACTAGTCTACATGATGAATTGACTGACAAGTTGAAGTCTTGACTTTAGACAACCAAAAATTGAAGAGATACTTGACTGATGCAACTTCTAGAGGAAAGGTTGCTATTGAGAATAATGATTTCAACAATGAGTTGGCAGTGGATAATGAAAGGCTTAAAAATGAGGTCAAGAAACTTAAGAGTGAAAATGAACATCTTGCAACAAGTGTGCAAAAGTTCAACAAGGGCCAATACCTCCAAAATGAATTGCTCATGAACACTGTCATGAAAAACAACAAGAGTGGTATTGGATACAATGCTTTTGTGCAAAAGAAAGCAACTACTCAATACAAGCCAAAGCAGACTCATAAGCCTATCAATGCTTTGAGTGTGGAAAAGAAGGTCACTTTGCCCACAACTGCAAAGCCAAACCACCAACTCCCTTGCCTAAGCACTCAAGACCATTTGCTTTCAATGCTCATTATGTTATAAGAAAAGTTGCAAATGGAAAGGTCAAAGTTACATTCCTAGGTCCACCAAGCAAGAGTTAGACCTAGACAAATTTGGGTTTGCAAAGTCCTGATTAAGAGAGTCACTGGTCCTATGCAATATAGGGCCCTCAAACTCAAGCTTTATTTGTCTGTGGATGTAGGTGAACTACAAGACCGGTGGGAGCCATTGGGTTATTGATAGTGGATGCACACAACATATGACAGGCAACCCACGGATGTTCACCTCACTTGATGAGAATGTTGATGGACAAGACAAAATCACATTTGGGGACAATTCAAAAGGGAAAGTTCAAGGACTTGGCAAGGTGGCAATTTCAAATGATTTATCAATTTCAAATGTTCTCTTGGTTGCACCTTTGATCTTCAACTTATTATCAGTGGGTCAACTCTGTGATCTTGGACTTCAATGCTTATTCACTCCAACAGAGGTTATTGTATCAAAAATGGATGATGAATCAATGGTGTTCAAAGGATTTAGATACAACAATCTCTACTTAGTGGATTTCACCTCTGAAGATGTAGACTTGAGAACTTGCCTCTTTACCAAAGCTCAATTGGATGGCTTTGGCATAGGAAGCTTGCACATTTAGGATGAGCACACTCAAGAAGGTATTAAAGAAGGAAATGGTTAGAGGATTAAAGGATGTTGTATTTGAAAAGGACAAGCCTTGTAGTGCATGTCAAGCTAGGAAGCAAGTTGCTAATACACATCCTACAAAAGCTTTCATGTCAACATCAAGGCCACTGGAACTACTTCATATGGATTTATTTGGACCTACAAATTATGTAAGTGCTGGTGGCAACCTCTACTGTCTGGTGATTGTTGATGATTTCTCAAGATACACTTGGGTGTTCTTTCTCCATGACAAATCTGAAGTTGCATCTATATTCAAGAAGTTTGCTAAGAAAGCTCAAATTGAATTTGATTGCAACATCAAGAAGATTAGAAGTGATAATGGTAAAGAATTTGACAACACCAACATTCATGAGTACTCTGATGAGATTGGGATCAAGCATGAAGTATCTACAATATACACCTCAACAAATTGGAGTTGTTGAAAGGAAAAACAGGACCTTGATCACACTTGCAAGAACAATGATTGATGAGTATAACACACCGGAGAGGTTTTGGGCCGAAGCTGTCAACACTGCATGTTATGCATCAAACAGGCTATTTCCTCACCGGCTGCTTGCGAAGACTCCCTATGAACTGCTAAATGGGAAAAGCCAGACGTCTCCTTCTTCCGGGTGTTTGGATGCAAATGCTACATCTACAAGAAACGCCATCACCTAGGGAAGTTTCAAAGACGTTGTGATATTGGTTTTCTATTGGGTTATTCATTAAACTCCAAAGCATATCGAGTATTCAACCATGCCACTGGCGTGGTAGAAGAAACATATGATGTGGAATTTGATGAGACTAATGGCTCCCAAGGAGCACTTGAAAATCTTGATGATGTAGGTGATGAGCCACTTAGGGAAGCAATGAAGAACATGCCAATTGGAGCTATCAAACCAAAAGAAGATGAAGAAGAGGTGCAAAACATTAACAGGCCTTCTTCATCAAATGTACCACAAGGTGATGAAAAAGATGAGAGGCATGCAAATGAAGATACATTTGTCTCTCATGAACAAGCAAAGGTACAAGCCGAAGATGTTGATGCTCCAGGATCTTCTTCCCAAGTGGTTGACAGGAGAAACTCATCACTACTTCAAGCTCATCCTCAAAACCAAATCATTGGGAGTCCTTCACAAGGGGTTATTACTCCATCACATAGACATGCTTCTTTTATTGAACATCACTCCTTTGTTTCTTGTGTTGAGCCTACATGTATAGATGAGGCGCTATAGGATCCGGACTGGGTGAACGCTATGCATGAAGAACTTAACAACTTCACCCGTAACCAAGTTTGGACCCTGGAAAAGCCCCCACAAGATGCAAGAATCATTGGAACAAAGTGGGTGTTCAGAAACAAACAAGATGATCAAGGCGTGATTGCAAGGAACAAGGCAAGACTTGTTGCAAAGGGATTCTCTCAAGTTAAAGGCTTAGATTTTGGAGAGACCTTTGCATCGGTTGCTCAATTGGAAGCCATCATATCCTACTCGCATATGCATCATGCTATGATATAAAGCTTTATCAAATGGATGTAAAAAGTGCATTTTTAAATGGCTTCATAAATGAACTTGTATATGTTGAGCAACCACCTGGATTTGAAGACCCTAGATATCCTAACCATGCTTACAGGTTGTCCAAGGCGCTATATGGGCTAAAGCAAGCTCCAAGGGCTTGGTATGAGCATCTTCGCGACTTCCTCATCGAAAAGGGCTTCAAGATCGGGACCGTTGACACAACTCTATTCACAAAGAAACATAACGGTGATATTTTCATTTGTCAAGTATATGTTGATGACATAATCTTTGGCTCGACAAATGACTATCATTGCAAGGAATTTGGTGAGTTGATGTCGAAGGAGTTCGAGATGTCAATGATTGGTGAGCTGACATACTTCCTCGGCTTTCAAGTCAAGCAAATAAAAGATGGTAACTTTCTCTCACAAGAGAAGTATACCAAAGACTTGTTGAAAAGGTTCAACATGGAGAAGTGCAAACCAATCAAGACACCTATGCCAACTAATGGACATCTCAACCTAGATGAGGGAGGTAACCCGGTTAATCAAACTCTCTACCATTCTATGATTGGTAGTTTATTGTATCTTACTCCATCTAGGCCCGATATCATGGTTTAGTGTCTGCATGTGTGCTAGATTTCAAACTAATCCTAAGAAAGCTCATCTTCGCGCTGTTAAAAGAATTCTTAGGTATCTCAGGCACACCCCAAGCGTTGGTCTGTGGTATCCCAAAGGAGCTACTTTTGACTTAATTGGCTATTCCGATTTGGATTATGCCGATTGCAAAATTGATAGAAAAAGTACTTCTGGGGGGTGCCATTTTCTTGGGAGATCACTAGTATCATGGACATCCAAAAAGCAAAATAGTGTTGCCTTGTCATCCGCCGAAGCGGAATACATTGCCGCGGGTGCTTGTTGCACACAAATTTTATATATGAAACAAACTCTTCTAGACTATGGCGTAGTTCTAGAAAAGGTACCTTTGTTGTGTGACAATGAGAGTGCTGTTAAAATTGCTAATAATCATGCACCAAGCACATTGATATCCGTCATCACTTCCTTAGAGATCATGTTGCTATAGGAGACATCCTTTTAGAAGGAGTGAGGTCGGAAGATCAATTAGCGGATATTTTCACTAAGCCACTTGATAAGACCCACTTTTGCATGTTGAGGAATGAATTAAATATAATTGATCTCAGAAATTTTATTTAAAATGACAAATGGTGTTGTCAAGCTTGCATTGCATATTTAAATTTCTGGTATTGCATCTAGGGCTTGTCTAACCTAGTTGAGATAACCGCCAACAAAGCGAGTAAAAAAGCTTAACTCGGATCAAACTTGACAAGTCTTAGTTTTAAGCTTTTAGCACTTAAATTCTTACTCACTATGCCATTGTTGGTTCTTGAAATATGCATGAGGTACTGCACTTAGGGGGAGTATTCAAAACTCAAAACACTCATGAAAACCCCTAGTGCAAGGCCAAAATGCAAATTTCACCATTTGTCTATTTTCTCTAAACATTATCTAGCCTATGGCAAAATATTTTGAAAATTATGAGAAAATATATGAGGGTGCCAATACCTGTCCCAATAAGTGTATTTTGTGTGATTATAAGTTGGGTTTTGGTTTGGTTGAAAACTAGATAGAAAAATTCAAAAATTTCAAAATTTCCCTCTGTCTGGTGTCACCGGACAGTCCGGTGTGCACCGAACACTGCACTGTGCACTGTCCGGTGCACCGGCCGCGCGCGCGCAAGATCCCCTTCTCCTGTGCGCTGTCTGGTGTGCACCGGACAGGCACTGTAGACTGTCCGGTGCGCCCATAATCGGTTTTTTTAAAAAAAAATCCCACGCCCGAGCCCGAGGCCAGCCACTCCCTCTTAGCCTCCTCTCTGTCTGTCTGCTCTCTGGGATCTCTCCGGCGATCTCCACCCCGCTGTCCTCTTCGGCGACCTCCTCTTCGCTAGCGGCCGTGCTCCAGTGGTGGTGCTCCTGCTCGGCCTCCCTTCTCCTCTGGTGAGCAGCTCGAGATCCTTTCCCTCTTCTCTCTCTGTTTCACTGCTCACTAAAGCCTACCCACCCCTTGATTGCCCAATTCAATTTCCAATCAAATTCTGTGAATCCAAGTGGTTGTGAATGTGTCTAGTGCTCCTACAAGAAAACTGATAAATGTTCATGGGTAAAACTAAGAACGTGGGTACCGACGTTCTTACATGAGTTAAGTTCGTGGGTGTAGTTAAAAACGTGGGTACCCATGTTCTTAAATTAAGTTCGTAGGTCCCAGCCAAAACCGTCTAACTTAACTCATTAGGAACGTGGGTACCCACGTTCTTAATTTAAGTTCATGGGCCAACTGAACCCCGTCGAACTTAATCGAAAACACCTAAATCCCTAACCCACGCCGCGCGCCTCTCTCTCACCAGCTCTCTCTCACCAGCCCTTTCCGCCCACCGCGCCGCACGCCGCCACAACACCGGCCGCCGAACACCGACCCTGCCTGCACAGCACTGCGCCACCGCCGCCAGCTCACCAAATCCCTTCCTCGGCTCGCTGCCCCACAGGCAAAGCTCACTGCGCCGCCGCCCCACAACCAAAGCTGACCGCGCCGCCGCCAGCACCTCGCCGCCGCAAGGCCGCCCAAGCTCGTCCTCCGCCATCGTCCTCCGCGGTCGCCAGTCGTCCTCCGACGCAAGGCCACCCAAGCTCGGCTCGCCTCTATCCTCCTCCATCGTCCTTCGCGGTCGCCAGTGGTGGCACCGCCTCTGTTCTCCGCGGGCTTGGCCACATGATCCCCCCGCGACATCAACGGCATTCCAATCACGCCACCTCCATCGCCAGTCACGCCATCCATCGCCAGTCGCCGCCTCCTGCCGTGAGCCTCCTGCCGTGAGCCACCTGTTGTATCACCTGTATTTCCCCATACTGCTCTCCAACCTCTGTATGCTTGTAGCAACCCAGCCAATGTTTGGTTTTGAGTCAATGTTGTAATCATCGCTGTTGTCGACACTTCCAGTGTTAGTCTATACATCGTTGTTGATAGCATCACTGTTTGCAAAAAATCCATAGTTGGATTTCACATTAGCATCGACGGTGTCATTGCTCTTATCTAGGGATGGCAACGGGTACATACCCGTCGGGTAGTACCAATCCATACCCATACCCATCAAAAAAAGTATACCCGTCGGGTTACCCATATATGCTTGCGGGTATAAAATCTTACCCATACCCGTACCCGCGCGGGTATTTTTACCCGTCGGGTAACCCGTACCCGCTAGGAAAGTCTTAAATTCCAATATACCAATTACTCAAAATATCAAATAAACATACAAAAAAACTTCAATTTCACATATAACAAATCATATGATCACATAACTTAGTATCTAAACAAATAATAGCTAGATAAGGGTTTTATTTTACCTAAGATCGACTCTATTAGATGGTTATAGTGGCATTTATGCGGGTATATTTTACCCATGGGTAGACGGGTATGGGTAGTACCAACCCGTACCCGTACCCTTCTACCCAACGGGTAGATGTTTTTACCCATTAACATACCCGCGGGTAGAGAAATCATCCCGTACCCGTCTTCATATCGGGTAAAACCCGTCGGGTATTCGGGTTTCGAGTACCCATTGCCATCTCTACTCTTATCACTGGTGTCATTGCTCTTATCACTTCCACTGATCGGTTTTATGTCCACACACTTGGCATTATCAGCACTACTAACAATTTTAGTGCTGGATTTACACTATTAAATACTTGTTTGTGTTTAATATCAATATATCCAGACTCCGGCAATGGGCTAGATTGAAACTGAGTTCTACCTGATTGCTTTATTAGTTATGCTACTAAGTTAGTGGCTTTATTAGTTATGCTACTATGTTTCTGCTTGTTCAGCTATTGGGATTTGGGTTACTTATGGTACAAGCTCTCCTATATTCTAGTACAGTAAAGTAAAAAGTCTGTCTCCAAGCCTGTTTCTGTAGTGGTATGGTCTCCACCGAAAAAGCACTGCAGACTTGGTTCATGTCTACAATTTAGCCGAGTTTTCAAACCGAAGCGCATCTTGGTAAATTAATTAGCAACGATATGCTTGATGTGTCAGTTTTCCACCCTCTGCAGTTTTAACTCTTGTGCCACTTTTCTAGGAAAGCTTTGTAGGAAACCCAGTTGGATGCACTATACTTTGTTTTGATTGTATATTTTAGTGAAAAACAAAACTCCGAATTCCAAAAATTGTCTCGTCTTCACTTCATTTGCAATGGCAAATTTCTTGCACACCATGTTGGTGCATCATAACAACAGTGTCGTTTATCTTGCTGGATTGAATTTCTTGAACTTACTCTGTTTCTGACTTTCTGTTACTTCCCTTTGCTACTTCATTTCCATACATGTAGCATATTTTAAGTCATAGCTTTAGTTGAGTGCATTTTTTTGTGATGAAGCTTTTTTATCTGTCACCATCCTACACAATAGTGAACCAATATCATAATAAGGCAAACTAAAGATAACCAAATTTTAGATCTGAGGTAGTGTGATACTAGTTAGTAGTTACTGCTTTTTTGTGCTCTCTTTGTTGCATGGGTGTTGTTTCTTCATTTGAATTCGGAAGTTGCAGATGTCCTAAAGTAAGAATAGGAAGAAAAAAACTTGCAGCTGCGTATAGTTATTTTTCTGGGTGGCTGGGTACTGGGTAGCAGGGCGTATAGTTATGTTTTGTTCTATGCAAAGTTTCTCCAAATTTCTAAGGTAGTTAGTGTCATACTGAATTTGATATATCCTTGTTTCCTTGCACTGGTTGCCCGACATCAAGTGGACTCAATGTGAGGCCAGCTTCTTACTTTTGAATTTTAACAAACGCATACATTTTAACACAAGCAGCAAGCAACACCCCACCTCCTTGCATTGACTATTGCATTTTTTATGAAACCTAAAGCCTTGTTTTGCATCTAATTGTAGGCCCATTTGACTCTAGTCTCTGGTCTCTCTCTCCACTCTAACTACAACTGGCCCGCGTCTCCTCGACCATCACCACCTTGACGGTCTCCGTGAAGGTATTTTTCTTCTTTCTTTGATGAATATTATTGGAATTAGTTTGTTAGTTAAAATTTGATGCATGATTTTTGGCTAGTTGTTACAATTGATGCATAATTTCTTGTTCATTGTAAATTAATCAATGTTAGGTTCAATGTTTGGTTAAATGTTTTTTATGTCTAGTGATGCTTCCTAATAGAAGAAGGGCTTAATGATGTTTATTTACACATTTTTTATTTATGTTTGTATGCTTAATGATGTTTATTTACACATTTTTTATTTACGTTTATATGCTTAATTATGTTTATTTACACATTTTTTATACATTGGGTTATTTAGTTTTGGAAATGGATGACAATAGAAGAAGGGCGATGTATGATGGATTCAATATCGTGACTCTAGGTCACTCAAAGGAATGGGTTAGGGTTGCAAAACAATTCGTGGATCTCGCATTTTCCGGTGGACCTCGTGTGGTGAAGTGTCCGTGTACCAAGTGTCGGAATTTTAAGTATGTGAGAAAGATCGAAGAACTGGAGCATCACCTTTGCAAGAATGGGTTTATGCCTAACTATCTTGTGTGGCGCTCACATGGAGAAGTAGAGCAGAATATCACAGAGTCAGAAATAATTGATGATGATGAGGAGGATCGGATGGATGACTTGGTGGCTGATATTAGTAGAGAGTATCCAACATTGGCCTCAGAACAGGATACACCAGATGAAGTGCAGGAGTTTTATAAGCTTCTTCACGCGTCAGAGGAAAAAGTGCATGACGACACCACTGTGACCGTGTTGCAGGTGGTTACACGTCTTATGGCAATGAAGGCAAAGTATAACTTCTCGAATAATTGCTATAACGATATAATCAATCTGATTATTGATCTCATCCCATCGAACCATAAGATGCCAAAAGACTTATACCAGTCTAAAAAGATTGTGTCCGGTCTTGGGATGAAGTATAAGAAGATTGATGTGTGCGAAGATAATTGCATGTTGTTCTGGAAGGATCATGAAGCGGCCACCCATTGTCAGAAATGCGATAAATCAAGATATGCGGAGGTACTAAAAGAGGATGGAGCTACTTTTGCTACAAAAGTGGCAGTTAAACAGCTTCGATATATGCCCATCACTCCAAGGCTTAACCCCAGAATGCGAAGCTAATGTTGTGGCATAAGGAAGGAGAATGTGAGATCCAAGACCCAGACATTATGATGCATCCATCAGATGGCGATGCTTGGAAGGCTCTGGATCGTTTTGACCCAGAATTTGCAAGAGACGCTAGGAGTGTTCGTCTAGGCTGTCCACTGATGGTTTCACTCCTTACGACAACAATTCAACTTCATACTCTTATTGGCCGGTTTTCATCATGCCCTACAACCCCCCTCCCAACAACTGCATGAAAGAAGGGTTCATATTTCTTGCCCTTATTATTCCAGGGCCTAAACATCCTGGAAAGAAGATCAATGTATTCATGCAATCGTTGATTGAAGAGTTCAAAGAGCTATGGGTAGGGGTAAAGGCTTATGATTGTCATCTAAAACGTGAATTTACCTTACGTGCTGTATATTTGTGGTCAATTCATGATTTGCCTGCATATGGTATTTGGTCTGGCTGGTGTGTCCATGGTCGACTGTGTTGTCCCATATGCATGGGGGACACACAAGCATATCGATTGGAGCATGGTAAAAAGGTCTCATTCTTTGATTGTCATCGACGGTTTCTTCCATCCAATCACCTGTTTCGAAATGATACGAAGTCATTTAGAAGAGGCATAAAAGTTAAAGACGGTCCACCAAAACGTTTAATGGGTGAAGATATCATGATACAACACCGTGCCCTTCAAAGGGCTGCAGAAGGTCATGAGTTTGAAGGCTATGGTCAAGATCACAACTGGACTCATATTTCTTTTCTCTGGGAACTTCCGTATGCGAAGGTATAGATTTTACCACACAACATAGATTTGATTTACCAAGAGCGCAATGTTGCTGAAAGCATCATAAGCATGTGTCTAAACATTAAGGGTAAAACAAAAGACAACATCAATGCTAGGAAAGATTTAGCTAATCTTTACGATCGCCCTAGCCTTGAGGTCAAATTAAATCCTAATGGAAAGGAGAGGACACCACAAGCTCCATACTGTCTAAAGCCGGAAGAGCGAAAAGAAGTATTTCGATGGTTGAAAATGTTGATGTTTCCAGACCGCTATGCAGCCAACATAAAACATACTGTTAACCTCGACACTAATAAATTAAATGGTTTGAAGGCTCACGATTACCATATTTTGATGGAAAGACTTATGCCGGTAATGTTCCGTGGCTATTTGAAGCCTCCTCTGTGGAAGATGATTGCTGAACTTAGTTACATATATAGACATATATGTGCTAAGCATATCTCAAAGAAATTGATGATTCAATTTGAGAAACAAATCGCGGTGCTTGTATGCAAGATGGAAAAAGTATTTCTGCCTAGATTTATGAATGTGATGCAACATTTGCTAGTGCACTTACCTTATGAAGAATTGGTAGGAGGACCAGTGCAGTTCCGATGGATGTATAGTCAAGAAAGAGAATTGAAAAAACTTAGAGCTACTGTGCGGAACGAAGCAAGGGTTGAGGGGTGTATCGCAGAGGCCTTTGCAGCTAAAGAGATCACAATCTTCTCAAGTCAGTATTTATCACACACTAACAACGTGAATGCTCAATCAACACGATATCATACTGAAGAAGAAGGTCCTTCGACCGACCTTAGTGTTTTTCTCTGGAAGGGGAAAGGGGTCGGGGCTTCTTGAAAGTTCCCTTTGGCCCCGGGAACAGGATCTGGATGTCGCCTAGAGGGGGGGTGAATAGGCGAATAAAAATTATCACCTTAAAACTTAAATCTTACTCTACTCGAAGATAGGATCGCAGTGGAGTGAAGAACCCTTCGAGTAGGTTGCAGTGGAATTGAAGTTCCTGTCTTAAGAATATCCTGCACTTCAAGGAAAGCTAGTACCACAAGTAAGTAGTGAAGTGCAGATATAAAAATGAGTAAGACAGAGAGTCAGAATACAATACGGAACAGAGCACACGGACGCAAGGATTTATCCCGAGGTTCGGCCAAGCCTAAAATGCTTGCCTAGTCCTCGTTGGAGTTAGCCACACCTGGGCTTGGAGTCTGTTTCAACTCCTTCCTCCATTTGCTCAGATCTGTCAGTATGACAGATAGAGCCTTTCACTATGTTGAGTTGGGTTACAACAAAACCGCGACTGCTTACAAACTTCTTGACAGCACCCCGGCGGAGTAACGATACGCTCAAGACCTTGCTCTTGCTCTTAGCAGCACTTCTCTCTCTAAAGGCTTATAGCTTTGCCTTCTACACAAACTATAGAGATACACACAAGAGGGAGAGTGAGAATTGATTCGAGTGATGTCTACACTTGTTGGCTGCACTTGTACATTGCTTGAGGCGCCTAGGGGTCCCTTTTATAGGCACAAGGAGCCTAGGAGCCGTTGGAAGCAATCCAGGAAGGCAAATCTTGCCTTCAGTCGGGTGGCGCACTGGACAGTCCGGTGCACCACCGGACACTGTCCGGTGCCCGATTTCCTTCCATAACTGGCACAGACGACCGTTGCAGGCTTCGAGCCGTTGGCGCACCGGACACTGTCCAGTGCACACTGGACAGTCCGGTGCCCCCATCTGACCGTTGGCTCGGCCACGCGTCACGCGCGGATTGCGCGGCCGACCATTGGCCCAGCCGACCGTTGGCTCACCGGACAGTCCGGTGCACCACCGGACAGTCCGATGAATTATAGCCGTACGCCGCCGGCTTCTCCCGAGAGTGGCCTGTTCACCAGAGTTCAGCCTGGCGCACCGGACACTGTCCGGTGCACCACCGGACAGTCCGATGAATTATAGCCGTACGCCGCCGGCTTCTCCTGAGAGTGGCCTGTTCACCAGAGTTCAGCCTGGCGCACCGGACACTGTCCGGTGCACCACCGGACAGTCCGGTGTGCCAGACTGAGCTGAGTCTTGGCTGTACACAGCCAAGCATTTTGCATTTCTTTTCTTTTCTTCTTTTCTCTGTTTCTAACACTTAGACAAATATGTTAGTACACAAAAACCAATGTACTAAGTCTAGAAACATACCTTCTCTTGGATTTTCACCTTTCTATCATTTGACATGCTTAAGATTGATGTTGGACTCATAAATCATCAAGTCAGCTTAACTTGATCTACACTGACATTTCTGAGCTCCAACATCCTGTAAAGGTCACATAGAATATCTCCAAACATAGGAACAACCCAAACTAAAGGTCAGAGTGCACTTAGCTCTTTTGGGCTGCTTCCAGTTCTGTTTTTGACATTTGTTCTCGTTCTAGTGACCTTGATCTCCTTCTTAGAGCTTGGTCTTGAGCCTTATGACTTACACCACATAACTATAGATGTTTCCCATTGGTTGTAAGTCACGTCTTTATGTAGTGATCCTTGATGTGCCATAACTCTTCTCAACTCAATCACCCTTGACTTTGCAAGTCTTCTTCTTCACCCTTGGATTTGGGTTCCTCAGCCTCTTTGACCATCTCCCGTGCACTTGGTACCTCGAAGCTTTTCTTGCCTCCTTCCTTGGCTTGATCAGTTGTCTCCGAGCTACGCACCTAAGTCTCACTTTATGCAATGTCCATCTTTCTTGTGATGTCCATCATGTATCCATAATCCAGTTCTTGGACCATCACATTTGTTCACTTGTGTTGAACCCTGTTAGCTTTACCTTAAGCACCTGTTCAACACTTAGTACACTTGTTAGTCCTTTAATTGAGTTGTCATCCAAACACCAAAACTCACAAGAGAGCTTTCAATCTCCCCCTTTTTGGTGATTGATGGCAACACAATTAAAGCTTACATAAGAATAAGATTTGAAGCACAAATTTTGAATTCTAAGTTTATAGAATGCTCCCCCTAAATATGTGCTTACTTCAAAAACATAATTTTGGCCTCAGACGCCAATTTGCACATACTTAGGCAATTCGAAACATTTCTACACCTTAGCACTTTTTGGGATGCATTGTGTCAAGAATCAAACCATGATGCTATAACACACAAATGCACATAATCAGAGTTAAACACCATTCAATTTTGTGGATATATCATAGGAATATCAACCTACCACTATTAAGATACCAATTTAAACTAAGATACTAATTTAAAAACAATCTTAAAGCACCATTAACCACATGACTATCTATTTCAGAATGAACACAATAGATGCCAATTAATTCATAACAGCGGAAGCACTAGTCCATATGATGCAACACATATAATACTGCAAGAAGCATATGAATAACACACTAGCAAAGCTCAAACTAACACATCACCCCTTAGGATAAGCTTTCCTCTCAGGTTGAGATAAGCTTTAATGCACAAATTCTCCCCCTTTGACATCAAACACCAAAACCATATTCAAGCAAGAACATAGAATGATGTCAAGGGATAGCAGGGTATTGAGTAGGTAAACACACACTAACAATACTCCCCCTTACTCATTCAACAAATGCACCACAAGCATTTGGAGGAAAGTTAAGGTACATATACGCAAAAGATTAATACTTCCTTTGTACCTTTGCCCGGATGTGGTGTACTTCCTCTCTTGAAAGTATTAGTCTCTTGGGAGCTTCTCCACACTTGTGCCTGATCCTTTATCCTAACCTTTTCTTGTTGCTAAGACACCAAGCTTAGAGCAAGTTATAGTGTTGTGGCACAAGATGAAGCTTCTATTCTAGTGATTACCAAAAGATGTCAATTGAAGCAAACTATCACGGCTACCAATTGAAAGATACCAATTGCAAGATCATTTATTATCATAGCTCCATGATGTTTTAAGGATAAGCATCTAGTATCACCAAATTTTATAGAGCATGAGCAATCTCAAAATACGTAATTACTCACGACTAGATACCAATTCCTTGACTTACAGAGGTACCCCAGTCCTGATTGCTCCATTTCTTGCTCATTTTCTCTTCTCCACCTTGAGACTACACAAGATCGCTCAAGATACAATTAGTCTCAAAAGACGCAAGTTATGTGTGCTCCCCCTACACTTGTGCATCAAGTATTTGAATAACTTTGCACTTTGCACATTCTAACTTTCTCAGAACTAGAGGGGATCACAACATATCTTGGCCAAGGCATACTCTAACAATTTCAACACAAAGGGATACCGATTTGAATATCAAATGAAAGGTTGACTTAATGCAACAGTGCATGCCTCAAGAAGTATAACATTTTACAAGCAACCTAGACATGCTTCATACTTGACAATCATTGCACCACATATACTAATTGAAAAAACAACATGATCATGCATATAAAGCGCAATGTCTAAGCACATCATAATTAAAAAGGTTCTTTAGGTACACCAGAAGAAACAACATTTTAAAGTAAGGAGCACCTAAGCCAAGATACTACCAATTCAGAGGCAAGACCATAACTGTGATCACAATCAATGGAACTTCAAGATATTCAATGAAATTGCATAGTTCCATTCTCCATACCTTTGCCTTTTCCTGAATTGCCATTAGAGCACCAGTTGATACTAATTGAGGGCTCCTTTTGTTCATGCACCTTATAGCTCAAAAGAGTGCATTAAAGACACAACATGGAGTTGGTATTCACACAATACCAGACTAGAGTAATCATGTGAACATAAACTAAACAAAATGTCATGCTTGCACACATAGGTTACTCATTACACACGTATAGCATGATTTACAAAGAAAAACATGTTTATTCATGAACACATAAAGGATTAATCATGGTAAATATCTCAAATGATAGGCTACACAATGAACGATTCAAAAGATATGACTTATAGAGCACCTAGTCATGTTTAAGCCAACATGAATGTGATCTTTAAAAACATGAATCAATTATTAACAAGAATCCAACGCAAGCAGTTTTCAAAGCTTAACTACTCCAAGGACAGATAGCACGATATTCAACTTTAAGAGCAATATTGATAATGCACTTAAGAAACACAGGTATCGTCCTTTGGAGAGTCAGATGCACAATCAAGGTCCTTTGCTTGATTCACCAATGATGATTAAGGACCTCTTTACTTTATTTCACTTGAGATGAACATGGGATTAGTGTCTCACAATAATTCAACCTTGGGTCAATGAATAAACATCAAAACAATTAATAGCTTAAGCATAGAATTTGAGATAACCGTCTTAAGCTCTTCCATGGTCTCCAGTCCATCTCAAGGCACCTGCATGGTCTAGTTAGCACAATTTGGTACCCACCTCGGAGTGGGTCCATGACGTTCAACTAAAAGTGCTTTTGGTACCCAAATAGCATTTGTGCTAGTCCTAGGTGATCTCATGATTGATCTAGCACAAGAGTATGATTTGGGTCTCCTAAGCGAATAAGATTGAGACAAATTTACTTGCTTAGGAACCTCACCTTTATTACATACCTTGGATAGATGACCCCGCTCACCACACTTGTAGCAGAAACGTCGCTCAACTTGACATGACGTTTGTTGTTTGTCATTTTCCTTGGTGAGAGTCATCTTGGAGAATGCACATCTTTGATTCTTCATGACAGGACATGAAGTGATCATGTGGTCCTTGTTGTTGCATCCAAAACATCTCCTTATCCCTTCGTCCTTGTCTTTGTATGGACAAGATGCGATGAGGTGACCTAATGCCTTGCACTTGAAGCATCTCTGTTTTCCTCTTCTCTTGTTACTTTTAGATGACATAGAGAGATGGTTAGCGCAAACAACATGACTAGTTGAATCATTACCTTTTTCTTGTTTCATGTTGATTGCCTTAGGAACTTCTTTCTTGTGGAGTTTGACCCTTGCTGTGGTTTCTCCTTCCTCAAGCTTCTTCACCACATTTTCGTAGATATCTTGAGCATGGCGTCTTCTCCTTAATTGTCTTTGTTTCTTGTTCCCAAGCAGTTTTCCTTTTGACTCTAAAACTTGTTGCTCAATCAATGATTGGCTTTCTTTTGAGCAACAGGGGTTAGCACATGGTGATATATAATTCGAATACGCACACTTGCGAGAATGAGGTTCAGATGAATTTAAGTTTGCAATTACAACCTCATGAGCAACATTAAGCATGATATGTCTATCCAAGAGATTATCATGAGAATAAGACAATGAATCATATTTTTCAGTGAGAGCTAGTTTATCATGACTTTGCCTCTCAAGCATGGCATTTTTCATTCTAAGTTGAGCAACACAAGATAAAGTATCATCATTACTACTTTGCTCAATTAAAACTGAATCATACCGTTGGACCAAGACATCATGAGAGCACCTTAGCTCCTCATGTTCTTTGGTCATCTTCTCCAGGCTGTTGTTTGTTTTGATGAGAGTCTCCTCTAGCCTGAGAAGCATCTCGCCTTGTTCCTTGTTCCTTCTCAACAGCTTAATTAAGAGCGCTTTGTCTTCTTTGTTGAGATGGGTGTAGAAACGGCGAATCTCCTCTTCTTCCACATCGTCGGTCTCATTTTCCCTGTCATTACTATTAGTGGAAGCAAAACAGGAAAATGTACCTTGTGATGATGTAGATTCCTCATCCTCATATTCCTCCTCATCATCGCTTTTGTCTCCACTATCATTGTTAGCAATAAGACATTTATTACTAGTGGGAGACAAACCTGTTGATGAGGTGGATTCATCGTTTGGTGGCCAATGCTTTTCTTCTCCCTTTAAAAGGTTAGCATCACAAGCAATATAGGGAGTAGGAGCAATACAATTTTCCACAAAATATTTTACTTTAATTCTATTCCATAAATCATGAGCATCAACAAATAAATCACTATCACTACTAATGATGGCAAAATAGGCACCTCTAGAAAGAGAATCAACTAAGATGTTGCAAGCATGGTGATTTAGAGATAGACATCTTAGTTCATCATTAGAAGGATTTTTACTAACATTAGAGGGAAAAATACTTCTACTAAAGACCTGTCTCAAATCAGGATCAACACTCATGAAAGCACTATAAATAGAGACAGACTAAGACTTGTAATTAGAACCATCGCCTAAAAGAAGTTCTACAGTTACCTCTTGTGACGACATCGTCATCTCCGGACGGCTAAGGCCTAGCTCTGATACCAATTGAAAGTTCCCTTTGGCCCCGGCAACAGGATCTGGATGTCGCCTAGAGGGGGGGTGAATAGGCGAATAAAAATTATCACCTTAAAACTTAAATCTTACTCTACTCGAAGATAGGATCGCAGTGGAGTGAAGAACCCTTCGAGTAGGTTGCAGTGGAATTGAAGTTCCTGTCTTAAGAATATCCTGCACTTCAAGGAAAGCTAGTACCACAAGTAAGTAGTGAAGTGTAGATATAAAAACGAGTAAGATAGAGAGTCAGAATACAATACGGAACAGAGCACACGGACGCAAGGATTTATCCCGAGGTTCGGCCAAGCCTGAAATGCTTGCCTAGTCCTCGTTGGAGTTAGCCACACCTGGGCTTGAAGTCTGTTTCAACTCCTTCCTCCGTTTGCTCAGATCTGTCAGTATGACAGATAAAGCCTTTCACTATGTTGAGTTGGGTTACAACAAAACCGCGGCTGCTTACAAACTTCTTGACAGCACCCCGGCGGAGTAACGATACGCTCAAGACCTTGCTCTTGCTCTTAGCAGCACTTCTCCTCTCTCTAAAGGCTTATAGCTTTGCCTTCTAAACAAACTATAGATATACACACAAGAGGGAGAGTGAGAATTGATTCGAGTGATGTCTACACTTGTTGGCTGCACTTGTACATTGCTTGAGGCGCCTAGGGGTCCCTTTTATAGGCACAAGGAGCCTAGGAGCCGTTGGAAGCAATCCAGGAAGGCAAATCTTGCCTTCAGTCGGGTGGCGCACCGGACAGTCCGGTGCCCGATTTCCTTCCATAACTGGCGCAGACGACCGTTGCAGGCTTCGAGCCATTGGCGCACCGGACACTGTCCGGTGCACACCGGATAGTCCGGTGCCCCCATCTGACCGTTGGCTCGGCCACGCGTCACGCGCGGATTGCGTGGCCGACCGTTGGCCCAGCCGACCGTTGGCTCACCGGACAGTCCGGTGCACCGCCGCCTTCTCCCGAGAGTGGCCTGTTCACCAGAGTTCAGCCTGGCGCACCAGACACTGTCCGATGCACCACCGGACAGTCCGGTGTGCCAGACTGAGCTGAGTCTTGGCTGTACACAGCCAAGCATTTTTCATTTCTTTTCTTTTCTTCTTTTCTCTGTTTCTAACACTTTGACAAATATGTTAGCACACAAAAACCAATGTACTAAGTCTAGAAACATACCTTCTCTTGGATTTTCACCTTTCTATCATTTGACATGCTTAAGATTGATGTTGAACTCATAAATCATCAAGTCAGCTTAACTTGATCTACACTGACATTTCTGAGCTCCAACATCCTGTAAAGGTCATATAGAATATCTCCAAACATAGGAACAACCCAAACTAAAGGTCAGAGTGCACTTAGCTCTTTTGGGCTGCTTCCAGTTCTGTTTTTGACATTTGTTCTCGTTCTAGTGACCTTGATCTCCTTCTTAGAGCTTGGTCTTGAGCCTTATGACTTACACCACATAACTATAGATGTTTCCCATTGGTTGTAAGTCACGTCTTTATGTAGTGATCCTTGATGTGCCATAACTCTTCTCAACTCAATCACCCTTGACTTTGCAAGTCTTCTTCTTCACCCTTGGCTTTGGGTTCCTCAGCCTCTTTGACCTTCTCCCGTGCACTTGGTACCTCGAAGCTTTTCTTGCCTCCGTCCTTGGCTTGATCAGTTGTCTCCGAGCTACGCACCTGAGTCTCACTTTATGCAATGTCCATCTTTCTTGTGATGTCCATCATGTATCCATAATCCAGTTCTTGGACCATCACATTTGTTCACTTGTGTTGAACCCTGTTAGCTTTACCTTAAGCACCTGTTCAACACTTAGTACACTTGTTAGTCCTTTAATTGAGTTGTCATCCAAACACCAAAACTCACAAGAGAGCTTTCACTTCTACTGCACATTATGTTGACATAAGAGAGCGTAATTTCACCATGCTCTACTTGTACACCAACATGGAGGAACTTGATCCATACTTTGAAATGTTTGATTCCATATATTTAGCTGGCCACAAACCTACACCAAAGGAACTGGATAATCTACGTATGAAAGGGATGAATGGAGGTCCATGTTTCATTGAATGGTTCCACAAGCATGTAATTATCTCTTTATAATTTTCCTTTGTGTACTTAGTTTGCACATACGACTTGCTATTTACCTATATCTTTTTTTCTGCTCTATGTAGTGTAAGAAACTTGACTCTCTAGTCTCGGATGATTTGCGACAGATATCACATGGTTAGTTGAAAGCAAGAAAATATACCCGTTATGATATTAATGGATACCGTTTTCGAACATCAAAATTAGAAAAAAAATCCGCCCGCAGGCAGCCACGACAAACAGTGGAGTAGTAGCAACTGCCACAAATGCAGACGGAGGCACTCATGACTATTATGGTGTTCTTCAAGACATAACAGAGTACACTCTTGGTGGGGCCAAAGAGTTCATGTTTGTGTTATTTGATTGTGAATGGTTTGATCCTCAACAAACGCGAGAGAATGAATTTGGAATTGTGGAGGTAAAGCATGAATCACGGTTTAAAGGCAGCGATTATAGCAATGTTGTGCTTGCACATCAAGCACAACAGGTGTACTATCTAACATATCCTCATGAAAACTTGAAGTCTTGTTGGGTTGTACACAAAATTAATCCTAAAGTCCATCCGTTATGATATGATTATTACAACACAAATAACGAAGATGATGATTCTGTTAATATTTATCAAGAAGAAGGCGATCAGTCAGAAAATATAGAATTTACTATATCTGAGGATTTAGGGCTCAATGAAGTAGCTAGTCTCGCCATAGATTTGATGGTAGAAGAACCAGGTCCTTCTAGGGCAGGGACTCGTAAGTCACAGAGAATTCTTGAAAAACAACAAAGACTTGAAATAATTGAGCAGCACGTTGCTGAAGGAGATTCTGATGCCGATGATTTTTGAAAAGTATATTTATTTAAATTCTTGTACATGCATTCCTATTTCAATACTAAAAGTATATATAATTAAATTCTTGTAATGAAATTTGTGTAGATGATGAGGGTCATGGATAAGCTCAAAGGGAAGAAGCGCGGTGACTCCTCGAGGTCACGGTCGACTAGGGGTTCAGGTGGTGGGGATACATCCTCTATGTTGTTCCATGTATTTAATTTGTTTTAATTTCTTTTCTTCTACGTATGTAATAGTATTATCACCTTATTTTCGAGTACTTGATATATCTCATTGTTGATTATGTTTGTAGGGCTCTACAGCGTCAAGGCAACGGCTAGAGCAGCTCCTTGGTTGCATGGAGGAGCAGGGGCGCAAAGTGGCAAGCCATAGTGCACCTGGGCAAGAGCGCGAGGTGGCAGGCCATAGTGCACCTGGGCAAGAGCGCGAGGTGGCAGGCCACAATGCACTTGAGCCGGAGCGTGAGGCGATAGGCTCAAGTGGACCTATGCTAGAGCAGGACCACAATGCATTTGAGCAAGCGTGCGAGGCGGCAGACCACAATGCACCTAGGCAGGAGGACGAGCTGGCACGCCAAGGTTCACCGATGCGTGATGATGATGACTATGGGGAGGACTACGATGGAGAGGCCGATGGAGAGGCCGATGACGAGGTTGTTACAACAACACAGGCAACGAACTTCAGGTAATTTTATTTTGACGATGAGTTCTATTTTTTGTTGGATTGATATTATTACCAGTGCACAATTTACAATTTTGTAGGTTTCGGCGGTCCCTTAGAGTTCCACCGACACAACCCTTGGACCAACGTTGGGTCATAAACCCTGCAGGAGAGAGGAGCTGGGTGGAGGTGGCATGGAGTGGCAAAGGTCACCGGACACCAGTTAACACAGTGCTAGGATCTATAGCTCGTTTTCACTATCCAGGGGTGGTACAATTCAATGGGGCAGAGATAGGGGCGTATCACTGGGCTCACTGGGGCCTCAAACCATATGGACCCGACCGTACTCACCAAGACGCAGTGTGGTCATCGTTTTGGGTGAGTTTATTATGTCTTTTAAATTTACTTACCGTGGGCGTCTATAAATGAATTTAATTGCTTCTTCATTTTGCAGGAACAATTTAGATTGGACAAAACAGCGAACGAAGAACATGCAAAACGTGTATTCCACAATGCTGCTAGAAAAGTTATAAATGGTTCAATGTCAGATGCATGGGTCAAAGCTGTTACCGTGTACTTCAAGAAAGTGAAGGGTCAAAGAATGACCAACAAGCAGGCATGTGAAATCCACTTGACACCTGAGGAGTACAAACAAAGTGAAGTGGACTGGCTCACTGCTCATCCTGAAGCTTGGATCAAGCTCTACGAGTACTGGGCCTCAGATGAGTACAAAGTGATTTCAGATAGAAATCGTTTGAACCGGAAGAGCAAACTGGGCCTCCATCGATTTGGAGCAGATGGATTTATTGGGAAATCACAACGAATGGTATGACGAGCTAAGTAACATTTAGTCTTTTTCCCTCAGACAAATGTGTATATTTTTGTTGGGGACTTGTTCTCGAATGCTAAGAGTTAAGAACAAGGCAACATAAAAAATGTCAAATGATAAAGTCCTTCGTCCTTCGAAGCATTATCTCCCTTCGGATATAATGAATCCCGGACGAAGGTTATGAAGGACAAGCCTTCATAAGCACAATAAATGATGGAGAAGGATTCATACACAAGATATGAATAAATAATATAAAAACTCTAAACATTGTTATCAATTTATTTTCATCTGTGTTACTATATTAATAATAACAAATTACAAATATACCTTCGACTTGAAGGAAAGCAAGGGTACAAACGTGAAGCGAGAGCAAAATGCCAAGTCAATGTGAACAGTACGGGAGTACTGTTCATCTATTTATAGGCAAGGGACGCAGCCCATGTAAAATTACATTCATGCCCTTTATATTTGCTAATAACTCTATAGTAATTCTTCGAGGTCTAATTTGCCTTTTCATCTTTAAGTCGGTTCCCCTTTTCTACTGTCATGTCGAAGCTTTCCTGTGCACAGCTTCGTGATCACCTTGTCCTTCGTCATAATCACCTTTCGTCTCGCTCAGGCTTCGTCCTGACCATGCTCTGTATGCTCATGCCGAATCCGAAGATACCTGTTCACATATTTCACTTGGAAAACATTGTCAAATCATGTTTTTGAGGACCTTCGGAAGCCGAAGGCCCCCAACAGTAGCCCCTCGCAATATTAATTTGCTAGAATAATAAATTCAGATTGCGATATAGACGAAGGCCTTAAGCCGAAGGTCCGAAAAAACACCTTCCCTTTGCTAGAATAGCAATAGTCAATAACAAGTGGGGCCCAGCCACTTGCAACATACTGGGCGTATAAATAAGAACGCACCGCAAGCACATTTAGCACGCTTTCTTGCCGTCGGCTCCTGCCTTCCTAATTTTTAGCTCTTTGCACACCAACGCTTGCCTGGCTTTTTAAATTTTTAAGCTTCGTCTTTGAGAGCACTTTCCTAGCATTTTCGAAGATGTCTGAAGACAAGAAAGCTGTCGCTGAGTCGAAGCTAAGCCTTTCCGAAGAGATGAATCTCGGCTTCCTTGAATCAATAGCAAAGACAAATACAGAGAAGATTACTAGGGAGATTTTAGAGGGTTTGTCTGAAGACACTGGTGACAGTGACAGCTATGATGTGGAAAGTGGCGGTGAAGATTCCGAAGATCGACCTTGGCGACCAAACCATGCAGTTTTTGGAAAATCAAGCATTAAACAAAGCCGTCTTGTCAATATGAGGGGTAGATATTTTCGGGATTTATCTATTGTAAGGGCTGACGAAGGAGAGAAAACTTGTCCGACTACCGAGGAAAATGAAGTCATGATATTCTGAAGCTTCTTTAAGGCTGGACTTCGGTTTCCTTTGAGCAGTTTCATGGTAGAAGTTTTGAAGATATTTGAAATCTGCCTCCATCAAATTACTCCTGAAACAATCATAAGGATGGGAATCTTCGTATGGGCCGTGAAGAGCCAAGGTTTGGAACCAAATGCAAAAAGTTCCTGCAGTATGCATGAGTTATTGTATGAGACGAAACCATGGGGTAAGGAGCAATATCACAACAATTTTGGCTGTTATAGCTTCGGTGCCCGCTCTGGGTCAAGCTGTCCCGTGCCAACTTTTCGGAGAAGATGGCCTGGGGACTGGATGAAGGAATGGTTCTATGTGAAGAACAACTTGAAAACGCGAGAAGATATTAAAGATATCATTATGCGCCCTATCTGGCAGCGCTTCGGCCTTCGGAAACCGAAGGTGGAAATTGACGAAGCAGCCGAAGAATGCCGGAGAGCCTTCGATGTAGTTTGCTCTTTCATCGGGACAAGGGATTTGATCCAAGAACACATTGCCTTCAGAGTATGGCCACTTGCAGAAAAGTGGGAAATGCCAAAGGAAACCGTCAGCGAACCTAACGAAGGTGGACTAGTTAGGTTAAAATTCACCTTCAAATATGGAGATAAGTTCGTCGAGCCAGATGACGACTGGCTGAAAAGTATTGAGGCCATAAGCGATGAGCTACTTGGTCCATACTCGAAGGCAGAAGATATTGCACTGTCCGCAGCCTTCGGAGGCCGAAAGAAGAAAAGGTTCAACCGAGTATTTGATGCCATTGGGTTCGTTTATCCTGACTACCGTTACCCAACACGGGGTCAAAAAAGGAAAGATACGGCGTCTGCGAAGGAAGCCGCTTCAGTCGCTCTTAGTGAGCCAGCGCCGAAGAGGAAAAAGATAAAGGTTCTTACGCACCGTCCACGTTATATTGAATCGGCCACAGTGCCCGAGTTTGTCGGTGAATCCTCTTCGGCCCCCGAAGCCAAGGAGCCGACTCCCCTGACGAATATTGAAGAGCCGGTCACAATGCCGGAGATAAAGAAAATAGAAGAACCGAAGGCTAAAGAAACAAGGACATCTGAAATTTTAAGTCCTTCAGCAAAAGTTGAAGTACCAAAAAGCCAAAAGGGTCCAGCATTGACCCCCAAAAGAAAAAGGATGGTTAATGTACTGGATGTATTGCAGACAATAAAGTCTTCAAACACTACTCCGAAGAAAATTGCCGAAACTCCCGAAGTGCAAATCGAAGCCTTTGGTGCCGAAGCTTCAAAGCACCAAGCTGAGACTGAAGCTGGGCCTTTAGAGCCCGCCAAGGTAAAATCCTTGGAAACCAAAGAAACAGAAACAGCAGAACAATTTTTTGTTGAAGAAACTGACACTGCCGCCCCCGAAGCCTTTTCCGAAGCTTCCAATTATTTTTTACGACATGCTTCGGGGAAGGAGTTGACTGAAAAAGAAAAGCAGGAGGCTCAGTTCTATGCCCAAAAACTGAAATATCCCAAGGGGGCGTTGATATTCAATGGCAGCGGAGAAGAAGACTTCTTGTATTGTCTCCCTGACAGCAAGGAGATTTCAGTCTGTCGGGAGATGAGCAAAAGCTTCGGATTCCCAACACTAGAAGACGGGCTCTCAGTGTTGTCAAAGAACGAGCTGGCCGACAGCATAGCGTATAATAGTTTAAAGGTGAAAAATGAGATCTTTGTATTATTTCTTAAAACCAAAATTTTTCATTTGCTTAAACTTATTAACACACATTTTTTCCCAGGGCCTTATACTTAGCAATGCCCTCAGGGCACAAAAAGATGTTGAAGACGAAGGGTGTACCATAGCCTTGAGCAACCTTCGTTCCGAAGTAATTGAACTAAGGAACAAAGGTCTCGAAAAAGATAAAATGTTACACTCGTTATTGAATAAAATAAAAGAAGATGAAGCTGCTTTCAAAGCTCAAGCTGAAGCTCAGAAGCGCGAAATTGAGGATCTTCGGACACATCTAGTTAGAGCTAAAGAAGAGTGCACACTTGAAGAAACAAAACGAGAAATTAGTGAACAATGGGCCAATCATTTAGAAAAAACGTTGAAGAGCTTCGTGCATCCAAGAAAAAGTGTTATGAAAAATCTATAGAATGTGTTAAGAAAATAAGAACCAGCTTCGCCAGCGTCGGCGCATTCTCAAGTGAGGAGAACTTCATAAGGGGTGACCCCGAAGGCCCAATTGGATGGATCAGCCACGAAGCTGAAGCTTTTGAAGAAGTTTTGAATAGCCGTGGAGACATATGTGCCTTTTTGGGTGCCAGGGGGATTGCCACTATTTTGGAGAGGAAAGGCTGTGACCATGTGAATTTTTTGGCACAATCCGAAGCCGCCTTATCTTCTGAAGATATAAAAGACCCTTCGGCCGAAGCGAGCCTGGTCGGTGGAAAATTTTTCACCGATATCTGGGACAATGGTGGCCGGGAGATGGCCCAAGAAATTATACGAAAGAGCGAGAAAGGTATTCATGACGCTAGAAAAGTAGCAAAGGCCGCTGAGAAAAGTGCGGATCTCGAAGGGCAAATAGGTATTGACTAGCAGTTTTTGGCTCTGTTGTAATTTTTTGATTTTGAACTTGTTTACGCTTTGTAATACAGCCGCACTTTCTCCTCCCTCAGAGTCGGCCAAGCCATCGGCGGACCCCCACGTGAAGGGGGACGACAAAATTAGAAAAATGGCTGAAGCTATCATGGATAAAGTTGTTGATCAACTACTAAACGAAGCTGCAGAAGTAGTTCTAAGGGAAGACTAGATATTATTGTAAAAACATTTGGAATGTAATATTTATTGAACATGTGTAATATTTTGTAACTTTGAATGTAATATATAAGCTATTTATGGTTCAATTCTTTACGATGCATGAAACTTTACATACATACCGTTTTTTGAGCCTTCGGCGAAAAAACACATTCCCTTCTTTTCATGCTTCGTAAATAATATCCGTATTTTCATAAAAACATCCAATCTTCGTAAAATCAATAACCGATAGATCTTTTCATTTCAGAGTTTAACGAAGGTATGCTTCTTCAATATTTACTTTTTTGTGCCTTGGCACTGTTTCTTCGAAACAATCTCCAAATATCAACATTGATCCCCTTCTTGCGTCATTGATGCAATATGATGTATGGTGTTATGCTATGCAAATGATGTGATGATGTGATGTTATGCAAAATGATATTTGCCGAAGATTGACGTTTATTTTTCACTCCAAGCCTCCCTTAGGAGCTTCTTCGCCTTTTACTTCAGCGGAATCAGCGTTTATTTTTCGCTGTAAGCCTCCCTTAGGAGCTTCTTCGCCTTTTACTTTCAGCGGTATCAACGTTTATTTTTCGCTGTAAGCCTCCCTTAGGAGCTTCTTCGCCTTTTACTTTTAGCGGTATCAGCGTTTATTTTTCGCTGTAGGCTCTGCATTCCCATCGAAACGACTTTTGAGCAGAAAACTTACGCTGCGCTCCCTTAGGAACGACTTTTTGTTATTTCGGAAATTCTCCTTGTAACCATAAATTCTTATGCTTCGGTAACTCCGTTATTCTGTGGAGAAGGTATATTTTTACTGTGGCGAAAACGAAACTATTACAAGAAATTAAAAAACGACAAAAAACACTTAGGCTTTCAATAATTGTTCCTTATTAAAAAGAAAATGATACTGAATGTAAAAACTGCTGCCGAGGTAGGATATTTGTTAGTAAATATGCTTCGATTCTGGCACAGTACTATTGACTATGCGAGCTTCAGACTCTTCTCTGAAGTCCCATTGGAGGTGGGTATGCTGACTCCCTTCTGGCTGCTGGCCTCGTTGCGTTGGTGGTGGAGGAGGAGGCTTTTGCCAGGATGCCTGAGGTTGGCTTGCCGAAGCGACAGAAGCTGCAGGGTGGTTGCCTACATACTCTGGAATGTAAGGCGAATGGTACGAAGCAGTGTGCATAACTTGCTTCGGCTGGCTCTGTTGGGCTGTAGCTTCTGCTATCTCCTTTTGTTTCAGGATGGTAACATGGCACATCTTGGTGGTATGGCCCTTGTCCTCACCGCAGAATAGGCAATAAATCTTCCTGGGCTGATCCCCAAATCTCCCTCCGAAGCCCCTGGCACCTCTGCCCCTTGGAGCTGGAGGCCGAGGATAGCTCTGCTGCTGCCCTAAAGCCTGGGAGGAATATTGCGGCCTCTGCTGCTGGCTTCCCCTGTCATCATTCTGAGTGGAATGAATCGATCTGACATGTCTGGGATGAATTCTCCCTCTGAAGCCCCTGGCTATTTCGGAGAACCTGTAAGCTTCCTCCCTTCTCTGTCGAAAATCATTGTCAGCGCGGATGTATTCATCCATCTTCTGAAGCAATTTCTCCAGAGTCTGAGGGTGCTTTCTGGCGAAGTATTGGGCTGAAGGTCCCGGCCGAAGCTCCTTAATCATGGCCTCAATGACAATTTCATTGGGCACTGTTGGCGCTTGTGCCCTCAGGCGTAAGAATCTTCGGACATACGCCTGAAGATATTCTTCGTGATCTTGGATGCACTGGAATAAAGCTTGAGCGGTGACCGGCTTCGTTTGAAACCCTTGGAAACTGGTGATCAGCATATCCTTCAGCTTCTGCCATGATGTGATTGTTCCTGGCCGAAGGGAGGAGTACCAGGTTTGTGCAACATTCTTGACAGCCATGACGAAAGACTTCGCCATGACTGTAGTATTGCCACCATAGGAAGATATTGTTGCTTCGTAGCTCATCAGAAACTGCTTCGGATCTGAGTGGCCGTCGTAAATGGGGAGTTGAGGTGGCTTGTAGGACGGAGGCCAAGGTGTAGCCTGCAGTTCTGCTGACAGAGGAGAAGCATCATCAAAAGCAAAATTTCCATGATGGAAATTCTCATACCAGTCATCTTCATTGAAGAAGCCCTCCTGATGAAGCTCTCTGTGCTGAGGCCTTCGGTTCTGCTCATCTTGAGTAAGATGGCGAACTTCTTCAGAGGCTTCGTCTATCTGCCTTTGCAGGTCAGCTAGCCTAGCCATCTTTTCCTTCTTCCTTTGCACCTGCTGATGGAGCATCTCCATATCTCTGATCTCTTGATCCAATTCGTCCTCCTGAGGCGTTGGACTGGTGGCCTTCCTCTTCTGGCTTCGGGCCTCCCGAAGAGAGAGGGTCTCCTGGTTGGGGTCCAGCGGTTGCAGAGCTGCAGCCCCTGTTGCTGAAGCTTTCTTTGGCGGCATGACAAAGGTATGCTTGCCGAAGGTGTTCGAAACTCAAAAAAGTGGAAGTGAGTTCACCGGCGGTGGGCGCCAATGTTGGGGACTTGTTCTCGAATGCTAAGAGTTAAGAACAAGGCAACATAAAAAATGTCAAATGATAAAGTCCTTCGTCCTTCGAAGCATTATCTCCCTTCGGATATAATGAATCCCGGACGAAGGTTATGAAGGACAAGCCTTCATAAGCACAATAAATGATGGAGAAGGATTCATACACAAGATATGAATAAATAATATAAAAACTCTAAACATTGTTATCAATTTATTTTCATCTGTGTTACTATATTAATAATAACAAATTACAAATGTACCTTCGACTTGAAGGAAAGCAAGGGTACAAACGTGAAGCGAGAGCAAAATGCCAAGTCAACGTGAACAGTACGGGAGTACTGTTCATCTATTTATAGGCAAGGGACGCAGCCCATGTAAAATTACATTCATGTCCTTTATATTTGCTAATAACTCTATAGTAATTCTTCGAGGTCTAATTTGCCTTTTTATCTTTAAGTCGGTTCCCCTTTTCTACTGTCATGCCAAAGCTTTCCTGTGCACAGCTTCATGATCACCTTGTCCTTCGTCATAATCACCTTTCGTCTCGCTCAGGCTTCGTCCTGACCATGCTCTCTATGCTCATGATCCGAATCCGAAGATACATGTTCACATATTTCACTTGGAAAACATTGTCAAATCATGTTTTTGAGGACCTTCGGAAGCCGAAGGCCCCCAACAATTTTATTATGTCTCTTACTGCAGGAGGCTCGTGATGGCGTTGAACCCTGATTCATTGACATTTACATGGAGGGACACCGAGGTACAGATCCAGAGCATCCAGAAGTTTTATGTGACGATAGCGCGACAGAAAAGCTGGTAGGTGTAAATAATAACTATCTATTCTTAATTAACTTGTGACTCATTTATAATTAACATAAATTGTTTTGTAGACTCGTTATGTCGAGGAGGTTAGGAGGAAAGCAGGAGACGATGATCTAGATTGGAGGGAGGCACCTTTCGATCCGGATGCAGCATATGTTGCTGGTGGTGGGCTACCACATGGGAGGTATGATAAGATTAAAGTTGTGATATATAAAAACTATTGGTTCATAACTTGTGATGTTTCTAGGTTGGGGATCGGTGATGGGGTTGTGAGTCGCGATAGCTTTGGTCGTCGGTCTGTTTCCTCGGTGGGGAGTAGATCTCGAACTTCAACTTCGAGGGAATCAGAGCTTGATGAGCAACTAAGACAACAACAACAACAAGTTCAACAACTATCTCAACAAGTTCAGATGATGCAGGGAATGCTGATGTAGGTAATAATTTTAGTAATCCGCTCAGAATCTGCCCATATTCTGTACTGATTTCGAAAATAACCTTGTTTGCCCAAGTTAAACTTAGAATCCGCTCTTAGTAATTATAGGAGAATTATAGTACTTTTCTTAAGATTTCCAACAAATTTTGGAGCACCCTTTTTCCTTAGCTCTTGTGCAGACCTGTTATCTATAAGAAGTTTGAACTTCTTTGCCTTGGTGCTTGTTAGATCTCCCAACAGTCTAAACCTTTTGAATACCCAAGCACCAAGCTGACTTGTTAAATCTTTTGAATACTTACAGCCAAGCTGACTTGTTCCTGCAACATAATCTGATAACCCTCTTGACAGCACACCAATGTTCAGCTGATAACCCTTTGAATACCCAAGCAGTTCTGAATCTAAACCTTTTGAATACTTACAGCCAAGCTGACTTGTTCCTGCAACATAATCTGATAACCCTCTTGACAGCACACCAATGTTCAGGTGATAACCCTTTTGAATACTTATAGTCTGCTCTTCCATTGGTGTGTCCAATTGCCTTATGGTTACTTGGTAAATCAGATAGTTCCCAGGTTTCATTTTGGTGAATTGAATCCATTTCTTCTTCCATAGCCTTCCTCCAACAAGTTTGTTCTAGTGCTTGCTGTTCTCTATTCTCTATTGTCAGCAGCAGCACGTGTGGCAGATCTAACAAGCAGCACGTGTGGCACTCTATTCTCTATTGTTAGTAGCAGCACGTGTGGCAGCGTGGCCAAGTCAGCAGCAGCAACACGTGTGGCAGCAGCACCAGGGGATTACATGGGTGCAGTAGCATGTCTCAATATTTACATGGGCAGCAGCCTATCTCAATATCTATAACAGTCAGCAGCAGCATTCTATTCTCTATTGTGCCTGTCTCAATATCTACAACTGTCTCTAGGGCGCAGTAGATTAGCTAAAAGTATTCTCGGATGCTAGGTTGCAGTTTTCATTCTAGTCAGCAGCAGCACTCGTTGTCCATACTTTCTTTCTGTATGTTTGGGTGTAGTTAATTAGTATCATATGAACTCTAGCCACCATTCTGATTAATTGGTGTATGTTAGTTGCAAGCACACCACTTTCTCTCTTATCACTATTATTAATGATTGTAGTTGCACCCGTCCTCCATTTAAGCAGCTACCTGCCATCACGAGGTCCAGAAATTTTTGGCAGAGTTCCAGCTCCAAGAATTTTTTGGAGCTTGGTCATCACTAGGTCCAGAAATTCCTGGAGCTAAAACTGTGGGCAGATTGAGGGTATTTGACATCATAAAAACTCTAAATTCTGCATGGATCTCAGACCTGTAGCTCTTCCATAAACACTAATACCTCCACAACCTTGTATTGCTCTGTATGACTGTATCCAGGATTGGAAAAGGTTACCTCATCAGTGAGCCTTGGTTGAATAAGGTTCTTCGCATAATGAATATATTTTATCAGAAATTTGACAGTTAGCCTGTCCTGCATGGATTTCTTTCCTCTTCTTCTATCCTGACCATGGAGCATTCTATCATACTTGACAAAAATGGCTGCATTAGCATCACCATCATCTTCTTCAGCATATCCCTCTTTATCAAGAGACCTTGCTCCTACAGATTATGAGGTTTGTCTTTTATTAACTAAACGAAAAGAATTAAAGAACTGAAAACAAATATATATTGAATATATATATTGGACTGTAAAACAGAAAAACTACCTCCATCGTCAGTGCAATATCTATGCATTTGTGCAACGTGTTCTGAGATTTGCCGGTCAATCTCAGGGTCCATTTGATCAAGAACAATAAAAAGTAAATCAAAATGGGAAAGCAGTGAATCCGGAAGCCCGATATTCTTTGTTGGTGTCAATGAATGATCATACTGTCATAAAGCCAGGAATTGTTGTCAGAAATAGCAAACAATCAAGAGGTACTATGGAGCAAGTGAAAGACATGATAAGAGCTTAGCAGCTTACAGTTCCATATATTGGATTTGCTGCAGCAATTACACTACATCTTGCATTTAGTGAGGCATGTATTCCTGCCTTTGCAATGGTTACAGTTTGCTGTTCCATAACTTCATGAATAGCAACTCGATCTTGATCATTCATTTTATCAAACTCATCAATGCATACAACACCATGATCAGCAAGAACCATGGCACCAGCTTCAAGCCATGGCATTAGCTTGAATTTTATCAAAAAAAACTGAGACGAAATCGTTGACAATTTGTAATAATTCGATTTTTAGATAGCACAATTTGAATGGACATGATTATATTTTGACTGCAACACTGTATTTTTAGATAGCACAGTGTTGTGTATTTTTAGATAGCACAGTCTACATGCTAGCTTGTTTAACTATTGCTGTCATGCGTCCATGTGAACAGCGTGAGCTCATGGATTTGTACTGATTCATTAGTCGCTGGAGGTGTTTGCTTGTTTATGAGGGCCCTTGGATTGCTAATGTGGATTGGCCCATGGATTTTGAAAGGATCGGAGCGGATTAGGGTGAGAAGGTTTTAAAATCGATTTGGATTGAGCTACAACAAATTATTTTGGATTTAGGTAGGGCCGAGTCAGCTTCTTAGTCTTCTAGAATTGGAGTGGGGTTAGGGCTGGATTGTGACCCATTCCCAGGCCTAGTTACATGTCTTGCTAGGAGGTTTTGTATAAACTCCATATATACATTAGTTTAAAATAAAACTCACGCTTATTATATTTGCAGATGTTAGTGCTCAGATGGGATCTCAAATGGACCCCAGTTCACCCGTCCATCACAATCTGGACAGACCCCAAACACCAATGAAACACAGGTATAGTTTTGTAGTATATTTACTTTCATTTACAATTATAATCATGCATCGTTTTATTTGGTTATAGGGTTCTGAGACCGGACAAGGAAACCCACAGATGGACATACAGTGGTCGATGCCCCCTAGAGGATAGATTCTTCCTCCTCCACAACCAGGTATGGGATATTGGCCACCACCACCATGGGGATATCCTACACATCCAATGGGGCCTTGGGGACGCCCCCCATGGCCAACACAGCCACTTCCATCACCAGCGGTACGTTCCTGATTCATGCTGCTTGCTACTTTTATTTGCTACAAATTGGACTTTTTTTGGGACTACTCCACTACTGCTTGTACATCTGGCGTTTGATCAAGCTCGTAGTGGACATACTTGCAAGTCTGGATATTGTACAACATATTACAGCGTGCTGAAAATTTCAGATTGTGAATAATGACTGAATCTGCAATTTAGTGTTGTGAGCTGTTTTGGAGATCTTTTGTGGCTGATCTAGGAAGTTTTAAGCTGAGGTGTTGGTAGAGTAACTCTCTGTCAGGTTAGTTTGGTGCTTAGTTCAACACTAAATTCTGAATTCTGTCAGGTAAACTAACCTGAACATGCTTTAGTGAATCTGGAATTTAGTGTTGTGAGAGCTGTTTTGTTGTGACATCCTTTGGACTGTTAGGTGGCTGAATTGTGAATTTTCTTATTTGGAATAGCGTCTAAGTCTGAATTTCCAAAGTAGTTTCTTGGACTGTTAACATCGCGGATCCTTTGCACGATGCATCATTTTAAATAACACGGTCCTGCATCTTGAAATGAAGTCTGTTTTCACTCTCATGTTCATGTTCATGCACAAATATGGAAGCCACATTTTGTGTTTATCATGTTTTCCTATATCTTTGTGTACATGCATGTGATTTAATGCTAGTTGTGTATTTATGAGAATTTTGGTTTATTTTGTAGGATTCCGGCTCCCATCAAGTGACTCCTCCCCCTCACGTTGACTTTGCGGACAGATGTCTCAATTCTAGTGGTGGAGCTACGAACAACAATCCGATGTCCTGATCGAGAGCGACTGAGCTAATGTTTGAACTTGTGTGTTTGAACTTGTGAACTATGGATGTGAACTTGTGTGAATTTGTGAACTTATGTATTTGGACTTATGTGAATTTGCGAACTTATATATTTGGACTTGTGTGAATTTGTGATATGAACATATATCAATGTGTTTGAAATCTATATTGTATGTGATATATTGTGTTGCATGTTGTTGGGGACTTGTTCTCAAATGCTATGAATTAAGAACAAGGCAACATAAAATGTTAAATGTTAACGCCCTTCGCCCGCCGAAGCATTATTTCCCCAAGGATTTAATGAACTTTGGACGAAGGTTAAAAACGGTGCAATTACGAAGGTTGAATCTTCGTAATCGAACTCTCAGAGATTATATAAAACAATGCGAAATATGAAGCATTAAAGACAAGTAAATTATAAGTAAACGACATCATTTTTATATTATATAAACTTGATGTATCCAAATATTAAATACATTTATACATCTGCCTTGGTAAAGAATAATTTCCGAGTGATGCGATTGCAATTACAGGAATGCGTGAACAGTAAAGGAATATTGTTCACTATTTATAGGCACAGGACACAGCCTGTGAGGAATTACAATCATGCCCCTCATAAAAGTTTACAACAATGACTCAAACACTTGTGGACTGAAAGGTCATTCTACTTTTAAGTCGGTTTGCAATTCCGAAGCTTCATAAACAGCAACCTTCGGTCATCACGTGCCGACAGCTTCAGCCAAAGTTGTTTCTTCCTGCAGGACCTTCGGCGACGAAGCATGGTCCCAACAGTAGCCCCTTCGCGGTGCTAGATCGTTTTTCGTAACGAGCTTGATCCGTGAAAAAAGTCTCTTAGGCTTCAGGAAGCCGAAGGTCCGAAAAACACCTTCCCTGAGCTCGTTGTCGAGAAACGATTCAGTTTCCGAGCGCGTAGCGATCCCACCCTGTAGGGTTACTATTTGGTCTCTGCGGTCCACCGCGCAGCGGGTGTAAGCAGCTGTTTGCCTGGTGTGTAAATCCTGACGATTCACCTTCTTACCTGCAGCACTATATAAACAGACGGGTAGGTGTGAAGTTACCACAGCATTCATTGCTATTGCACTGTTTTGCTGCCAAAATTTTTAACCATAGCCGAAGCTTGACTCTCGCAAGCAGACGAAGCTCCAATTTTAAAGCCTACTTCATCAGAAGAAAAAGCTTTGGAAGAAAAAGTTCTTTAGTTCCCAAGAAATTCAGAATTAAATGGCCAGAGTGCGCTCTACCGCTAGTGTTGAGCGTAAGGGAGGCGAAGCCAAAGGAGCGGAGACTGTTCCTATCTCCGAAGCGATGCAACGATCCGGACTGGTGACCTCGGAAGGAATTCGTACTGCCGAGACAGGGCAGACTGCTGCCGAGACAGAAGAAGCTGTTGCCGAAGCGGAAGAAGGAAATATTGAGGAAGCTGATTCTGATGATGACTATCATATTGCCGTGCCAAGCAAGCCCAGCCACTTGGACTTCGGGAAGTCGACTGTCTCCAAGGCTGATTTCTCCAAGATGGTGAAGTCGGGTTATTTCAGTGAGAATGAGAAGAAGCTACTTCGCTTCGGGGGGGAAGAAACTACCCTAAAGCCAGAAAAAGATGAAATAGTTATTTTTAAGAGCTTTCTAAAAGCTGGATTAAGATTCCCCTTAAATAGGATGATATCTGATGTGCTGCAAAGATTTGGTATCTACTTTCACCAACTGACTCCCAACGCAATTGTCAGGCTCAGCGTCTATATCTGGGCTCTCCGAAGTCAGGCGGTGGAGCCATTTGCTGACAGCTTCTGTCGAGTTCATGAGTTGCATTACCAAACTAAGGCCAGAAAAGATGGATTGCATGAGAATTTTGGCTGCTATAATTTTGTTTATCGGAAAACCACGAAGTTTCCCGTGATCAGCTACCGAAGCAAATGGCCGGCAGGCTGGAAATCAGAATGGTTTTATGTCAAAATTGATGAAGATAAAGAGAAGCTGGTTCAGAGCCCTCTTGAATTAATCTTCGGAGAAACAAGACCCCGATGCAAAATGGTAGTAGAAGGTCCAACTTGGGCTGCACTGGGCGAATTCAAAATTATAGCAGAACATATTGGCACTAGAGATTTAGTGCAAGAATTCCTGGCTTTCAGAGTTTTTCCAACGATGAAAGAGTGGACAATGCCGAAGCTTGAAGGGGAAAAGAAAGAGGGGGAACTCGTCAGGCTACCTTATCATTATATATTCAAAAAAAAATTTAAAGTACCCTACCAAAAATGGCTTGATACAATTGAAATGATGAGCAATGAAATTCTTGGGAACTACTCTAAAAAAGAGGACCAACTGATGACAGCGGCCTTCGGCACTCGGCCGAAACGAAGGCTGAACAGAGTGTTTGATGCCATAGGATTTGAATACGCTGACTACGGTCGACTGGGCGGAGATGCCGGAGGCCCGAAGCGAAAAAGGATTGCTAGCGCTCCTAACGAAGAGGTCGTCAAGGTAGCCAAGAAGAAAAAGAAAGATTCTGAAAGTCTTAGCGCTGAAGAGTTAAATCCTGAGCCGAAGGTGGCCACTTCAAGAAAGAGAAAAGGTGCGTCCTCGGAGCCGGAAACGTCGGTCCGAGAAGAAGATATTCCTGCTTCTCCTTCTGCTGTTGAAGTAGAAGAAATTATGAAGGTAATGACTGAACCTTTGCCTATCAGGCTAAGTCCACTGGCATTGGAACTGACGAAGTTTTTTCAGAAGGACAAGGCAGCTTCAGCAGCAGAAAGTCCTGCGAAGCCGAAAAACGGAGAATTATTCAAGTAACAGATGTGATCCACCAGACGCCGCCACCGGCAACGGTGCCGAAAATTCCCTTTGCTGAAACTGCCGAAGCCGAAGCTACTGGGATGAAAACTACTAAAGCTGAAACCAGCGAACCCGAAGCTACCGGGGCCAAAGCCGGGGCCACCGAAGAGTCGAACCTGGAAACTACACTTGAGGTTATTGACAATATTCTCCTGAAAATGGCCGAAGAAGAAGCTACTGTGGCTGCAGTGAATACAGCAACTGAAAAGGGGAAAGAGCAAATTGGTGAAATTTCTGAAGGAGAAGATTTTAACTTTCAAGACCTACTTGGACAAGAGTTAACAGACACTGAGAAAGAGGAGTTGAAAAAATATGCCATATCTTGCGGATATAAATCAGGCGCTATGCTATTTGGTGGGGTGAACGAAGGGAAACTAAGGTGCCTTCGGAACCGCACCGAGGCCAAAATTATCAGAACCCTTTCCAAAAGCATTGGCTTGCCGAAGGTGGAAGCGGACTTGTGTCGTTATCAACGACACCACATCGCCGGAAGCTTGCTTTATGCTAACTTCAAGGTAACGAATATTTTTGTTATTTTATTACTGTTATTATTAACTTTTGGGTCGTGTTCTAACGAAGATCATTTCGACAGAGCATATTATTAAGCAAGGTTCTGAAAATGCAACAAGATCTGGAGGAAGAGAAAAATAAAACCGTCATTCAAGATTTGACTAAAAAGATTGAAAACTACGAAACCAATCTGAAAAAGAAAGACTTCGCAATCCAAGATCTTGAAATCATGGTCAAAGAGCACGAAGGTGCATTAGAAAAGAAAGATTTTGTTATTCAGACCATGGAGGGCTCTTTAGCTAAAGTCCAAACTGAAAATGATAAATTAAAGAATGAATTGCTCCGTCAATCAGAAAAATTCGAGCAAGAAAAGAAATATTTTGAAACAAGCCTGAAAGCTGAAGTGGATAAATACTCAAATTTGCAGAAATCCTTTACAGAACTTCAGGAGAAATGCTTAAGCTTCGGCATCCGATGTGTGCAGCGGCTGAAGGACGTATTTCACTCTGTCGGAGCTAGCTCTTCGAAATTTACACCTTCAGCTGAAAATCTGCCAAGAACATTAGAACATATCGAAGGCGAAGTTGATGCCCTTAACGAAGTTATTGGTGGGCACGCTGACTTCTGCGCCCTGGTATCTTCTCGGGGCACAGCTGCTGCTTTTTTGAAGGCTGGCTGCACACATGGAAACATCGTGAACAGACCAAACTTCAGCTTGTCAGCTTCAGATTTGTTAGATATCCCAAGCTTAGCCAGAAGCATTGGAAATAGATTCATGACCCAGATCTGGGTAAATGGCGGGCGGAAAATGGCAGGCGACGAAGCTCGAAGCCATCTGAAGCCGGTAAGAAACTTATGTTTGTTACTTTTACCTTCTCCTTTGAAATTTGTACCTTTCTTACTGTGATGTTTGATATATAGGATGACGAAGCTGAAGATTGACAATGCTGAAGTTTGACAAAACTGAAGACGAAGCCTTGGCTGAAGCTTAAAATTGCAAAAATTCTTGGAGAAACTCTTGTAATATAGATATGGAATAACTTATGTAAATTTGTACATACCTTGTAATATATTTTGTCTCCTATAACCACATCCAGTCTGCTTTGCTGTGGACGAAACTTCTCTTTTGAGCCGAAGGCGAAAAACACCTTCCCTTCTTTTCGTACACAACGAAGCATAGAAAATTTTTCCTTCGAATCTTTTCCTTATTTTCTGAAGCACCTGTCTTTTTTGTGTAGCATGATGATGACTCTACATATGTCTAAATGGATGTTTATGAATGCAAATGACATGATGATATGTTATGTGCAAATGAATATTAGGACACATGTTCAAAAAAAACATAAGCACGGCCCTTCGTCCCCTTAAGAATGATAAAAATCTTTTTGCCGTTTACTTTTCGGCTTCACCGTTTACTTTTCGGTGTATCAGCGTTGACTTTTCGCTGTAAGCCTCCCTTAGGAGCTTCTTCGTCTTTTACTTTCAGCGGAATCAGCGTTTATTTTTCGCTGTAAGCCTCCCTTAGGAGCTTCTTCGCCTTTTACTTTCAGCGGAATCAGCGTTTATTTTTCGCTGTAAGCTCTGCATTCCCTTAGGAACGACCTTTGAGCTTTTCCCTGTTCTCTTTTCTTTTTTCTTTGCACTCGAAGGTGCTTTCTTAGCTTTTACATTTACATTTTGGGGGATATCGCTCTTATAGAATTGAAATAAGGAAAAAAAATTACATGTTGTGGCCCCATTAAAAACCTTTCTCCCCCTTTGGAAAGGAAAAGGGTGCCACAAAAAAGAATATAAAAAATTACATCAAACTAAACATAATATCGCCGAAGCTCATCCGCATTCCACGATCTAGGAATGTCATTGCCGTCCATATCCTTCAATCTGTAGGAACCAGGTCTTGACGAAGATACTACCAAAAAGGGGCCTTCCCACTTCAGCTGTAATTTGCCTACTGTTTCAGGGTTAGCTACTCTTCGAAGTACCAAGTGTCCTGGTTCAATATTCTTTAGCTTGACCTTTCTATCACGCCATTTTATTGTTTCAGCTTGGTATTTATTGATGTTTTCCACAGCTTGAAGTCTAATCCCTTCAATAGCATCTTTTTCCACAGAACAATCAGCTTCGTTTTCGCCTTCTGCCGAAGCTACTGTCCTTATCGATCCTGTTTTAGCCTCTTCTGGGGTTATTGCTTCGTCACCAAACAATAGTTTAAAGGGTGTAAAGCCTGTTGATCTTGAAATGGTTGTGTTATGACTCCACACCACTTTGATTAACTCGTCTGGCCACTTTCCCTTTGGCTGATTGAAGATTGACTTCATTATTCCTGTCATTATGATCCCATTGGCTCTTTCAACAAGTCCATTAGATTCTGGGTGTCGGACTGATGCAAAATGGATCTTCGTGCCGATTTGATTGCAAAATTCTCTAAAGGCTTCAGAATCAAACTGTGTCCCATTATCCACAGTTATGGCCTTGGGCACTCCGAAGCGACAAACAATGTTTTGCCAGAAAAACTTTTGAATAAAAAACGAGGTTATTGTGGCTAAGGGCTTTGCCTCAATCCACTTGGAAAAATATTCCACTGCCACCACCACATATCTTAAGTTCCCCTGTGCAGGTGGTAATGGACCTAGCAAATCCAGACCCCACCTTTGCAATGGCCAAGTGGGCTGTATTAATTGAGTTAAAGACGAAGGTTGTTTTTTATCTCTTGCACATTTCTGACAACCTTCGCACTTTTGAACTAAATCCGCTGCATCCGAAGCTGCCTTTGGCCAATAAAATCCTTGGCGAAAAACTTTCCCAAGCAAGGGCCTAGATCCAATATGAGATCCACATAGACCTGCATGTATGTCCTTCATTAATTCTATACCTTCGGATCTGGATAAGCACTTGAGCAATGGGGAACAGACCCCGCGCTTGTATAACTCCCCTTCTATTATGACATATGGTCGAGCTCTTGCTTCTATTCTCCTGTTATAAGCTTCGTCGTCTGAAAGAAAATTACCCTAAAGGAAAGAGATGATTTCAGTTCTCCAATCTTCACTATAAACAGGGGATATGTTGAGGATTGCTCTTTCAAGAAGCTCGACCGAAGGTGCTTTTATTGTTTCAAAAAATACTTCCGAAGGTATAGGCAGCCCCTGGGCTGCTGACTTAGCCAATAGATTAGCGTATTCATTTTCTCCACGAGGAATATTTTTGACAGAGAAACCTTCGAAGGAAGCCTCAATCCTTCGGACTGTATCTAGATACCTTTCAAGCTTCGGGTCTCTTGCTTTGTAACTTTTGTCAACATGACCAGAAATAACTTGAGAGTCAGTTTTAAGAATGGCCCTTCTGATTCCCATTGCCTTTAATTTCTGAAGACCCAAAAGCAGAGCTTCATACTCGGCGATGTTATTTGTGCAACTAAAATCAAGTCTTGCCGCATAACAAGTTTTAACTTTGGAAGGTGAAACCAACACAGCAGCCGCTCCTGCTCCGAAGGTTCCCCAAGACCCATCGCAAAACACTGTCCATGCTTCGGCGTCTTTATTTGTTTCTTCCTCCTGAGCCCCTGGCGTCCAATCAGCAATGAAGTCTGCTAATGCCTGGGACTGAATCGAAGATCTATGAACATAATCAATACAGAATTCATTGAGCTCTGCAGCCCATTTTCCAATCCTTCCAGTAGCTTCTCGGTTCCTCATAATATCCTTCAGAGGTTGTGAAGAAGGAACAATTATGTTGTAAGCTTGAAAATAGTGCCGAAGCTTTCTGGAGGCCATCAAGACAGCATACAGTACCTTCTCCAACTCTATATAATTTTTCTTTGATAAACTAAGAACCTCGGATACAAAATATATTGGGGCCTGCCTCTTAACCTGGCCTTCAAGCTTCTCCTGAACAAGTGCTGCGCTTACCGCTGAGTGCGAAGCTGCCACATATAATAACAAAGGAGCCCCTGGCGTAGGTGGAGTTAATGTTGTTAGATCTATCAAATACTGCTTCAGTTCTTCGAAGGCCTTCTGCTGGAGTGGTCCCCATTGAAAGACTTCAGCTGTCTTCAGCACTTCGAAGAATGGTAAGTTTCTCTCTGCTGATCTAGATATGAATCTGTTGAGAGATGCTAGCCTTCCTGTTAATCTTTGAGCCCCCTTTTTTGTACTAGGTGGCTCCATTCGAAGTATAGCTTCGATTTTACTTGGGTTGGCCTCAATTCCCTTTGTTGAAACTAAGCAACCGAGAAATTTCCCCTTCTTTACTCCGAAGACACATTTTTCTGGATTCAACTTTAGACCAGCCTGTCTAAAATTAGCGAAGGTCTCCTGTAAATCAGCAATGTGGTTATCCTGCTTCGTACTTTTTACAATGATATCATCAACATAAGTTAGTACATTCCTGCCTATCTGAGAATGAAGAACCTTTGCTGTCATTCTGCTGAAACTTCCTCCAACATTTTTAAGCCCTTCAGGCATCCGAAGGTAGCAATATGTCCCACTAGGGGTTATGAAGCTGGTTTTTGGTTCATCTTCCTTCTTCATCCATATTTGATGATAGCCTGAATAGCAGTCCAGCAAACTCATGAGCTCTGATGAAGCTGCTGCATCAACTAAGGAATCTATCCTTGGCAATGGAAACTCGTCCTTCGGACGGGCTTTATTAAGGTCAGTAAAATCTATACACATTCTCCATTTACCATTGGCCTTCTTCACCATAACAGTGTTAGCCAACCATTCTGGATATTTTACCTCTCTAATAACTCCGGCAGTGAGGAGTCTTTTCACTTCATTTCGAGCACCTTCGGCCTTGTCATCAGACATCTTCCGAAGCCTCTGTTTCCTGGGTCTGAAGGATGGATCAACATTGAGCGAGTGCTCAATAACATCCCTGTTAACTCCGCAAAGATCATTAGCTGACCAAGCAAAAACATCTTTATTGTTAAACAAAAACCTTATCAAGGTTTTCTCCTGCTCTTCGGACAATTGAGATCCCAATAGCACCTTCTGCTCTGCTATATCCTCACATAAGAGCATGGGTTTTGGCTGATCAGCCGAAGCAGCTTTTTCCCTTCTGAACTTGTATTGCTCACAAGCTTCAGCTCCATCTATATTATGGATTGCTTTTGAGTCTGTCCAATTTCCTTCGGCCCTTCTGGCAGCTTCTTGACTTCCATGAATAGCAATGGGCCCTTGGTCCGAAGGTATCTTCATGCAAAGATAAGCTGGATGCAGAATTGCTTCGAAGGCATTAAGAGTACCACGACCAATGATTGCATTGTAAGGGTACTCCATGTCAACGATATCAAACATAATTTGTTCAGTTCTTGTGTTGTTGATGAATCCGAAGGCCACTGACATTGAGATTTTGCCGAGTGCTACAATCTGCCTTCCTCCGAAGCCACAGAGGGGATGTGTGGCATCAAGAATTTTATCTTCGGGCTCTTGCATCTGTCTGAAGGCTTTAGCAAATATGATGTCGGCTGCACTGCCTGTATCAACCAAAACATTGTGGACCAGAAATCCTTTGATAACACAAGAGATAACCATAGCATCATTGTGTGGGTAATCCTTGAGTTGAAGATCCTCTTGGGAGAAGGTAATAGGAACGTGAGACCATCTGGGCTTGATGAAGGGTCCTTGCACCCCGACATGCTGTACCCTTCTCTGTGCTTCCTTCTTTTGCTTCTTGTTGGCTGGTTCTGAACATGAACCGCCCGTTATCGGGAGTACCAGCTTCGGAACCGAAGCAGCTCCAGCTTGAATATTGAATGAAGCCATCAGCTCAGAAAAAGTGGTAGTGAGTTCACCGGAGGTGGGCGCCAATGTTGGGGACTTGTTCTCAAATGCTATGAATTAAGAACAAGGCAACATAAAATGTTAAATGTTAACGCCCTTTGCCCGCCGAAGCATTATTTCCCCAAGGATTTAATGAACTTTGGACGAAGGTTAAAAACGGTGCAATTACGAAGGTTGAATCTTCGTAATCGAACTCTCAGAGATTATATAAAACAATGCGAAATATGAAGCATTAAAGACAAGTAAATTATAAGTAAACGACATCATTTTTATATTATATAAACTTGATGTATCCAAATATTAAATACATTTATACCTCTGCCTTGGTAAAGAATAATTTCCGAGTGATGCGATTGCAATTACAGGAATGCGTGAACAGTAAAGGAATATTGTTCACTATTTATAGGCACAGGACACAGCCTGTGAGGAATTACAATCATGCCCCTCATAAAAGTTTACAACAATGACTCAAACACTTGTGGAAGGTCATTCTACTTTTAAGTCGGTTTGCAATTCCGAAGCTTCATGAACAGCAACCTTCAGTCATCACGTGCCGACAGCTTCAGCCAAAGTTGTTTCTTCCTGCAGGACCTTCGGCGACGAAGCATGGTCCCAACACATGTGATATTTTGTGTGTCAAATTTTTCATTTTTGTATTTTTTATTTTTTTCTGGAAAAGGGTTAAGAACGTGCTTAAGGTTAAGAACGTGGGTACCGTCGAACTTATTGTGTAGTCCGCGCAGACCCACGCAGGGTTAAGAACGTGGGTACCGTCAAACTTATTGTGCAGTTCGCGCAGACATCCGTAGAACACATAAGTTCGACGGCCACTTGGCCCCGTCGAACTTAATGTTAAGAACGTGGGTGTCGTCGAACTTATGGGAACAAATTCGACGGCCCCCGTCGAACTTAAAAACGCACGTTCTTAACATTAAGTTCGATGGTACCCACGTTCTTAACCTTAAGTTTGACGGTACCCACGTTCTTATGGTTAAGTTCGACGGGGCCATCGAACTTACTTCTCTAAGTTTGTCCAAAAATCGTCGTCGGCTATATTCGTCGGTAAACCCACGTTCTTATGGTAAGTTCGACGGCTTATTACATTAAGTTCGACGATTTTTCACCCACGTTCTTTAACCAGTTTCCTGTGAATATCTCCGCAGGCTCCTAGCTCCCTTTGGGAGGGTTTCAATCCTTAAATAGGCTTTTCTCCAAAACCCTAAATCCCCGCACGCCACGTGCTCGGTGAAATGCCCAAACCACTCAAAATTGCTCCGATTGAACCCAAACTTTTCAGGCACCTTCACAACACCTTCAGTAACATATTCACGCAATTTCACGCTAATCCGATATACCAGGCTTCAATTTCACCGAATTCCCTGTTTCGAGCGATCCATTCCGAGCCGAGTGCCTAAATTTCATTTTCTTTGCCTAAATTCAAACCAAGCAAACACTTCACTCATATTCACCCATATAAACCTATTCATGAAGTATCGGCTCAATTCCACGTCATTTCATACCTCAATTCGAATTCCAAACCTCCTATGGCACTATTTCTCGTTCAAACGCCGTTTGACCTCTCGATCGCCATATCTCTCGTTTTCTATGCCATATTTCTCTGTGTATGTATTTATTCACATTTCATATACTTATGACTATGTGACTAATACGTGCTCACCTCTTCTTTCATTTCAGCGACCTTGCCTGCCCGTGAGCCGTCTCCTATCCTGCCTAGATTTTCACCTCTCGTGTGAGCTTTCCAGGTAGACATCCACGCTTCTGATATTCTATCGGCAGTTATCGACTTGTGCTTAGCTTCTCTCTCTCATTTGCAGTCGTCAAGTCAGGATGTCGCGCATGAAGAATGTGTCATCGCCAGGGGGAGGAGATGACGAGGACCCTCCTCGCCCCTTTAGGCAGGTCAAGGGAAAGACCGTGTATTTGGAGCAGCAGGAAGGCCGCAAGAAGCGGTGCCTGGACAGAGCAGCCCGAGCAGCGGCAGCGGCAGCCGCTGAGTAGGCAGAGCAAGGACCTCAGTTGCAGATTCCTTCCGATCAGATTGCCTATCGAGTTCGTCGCCTCGCCTCTCGTCCTCGCTCCTACCACTCCCACCACGGCTACCACTCCACCACCTACTTCGTCTGCTCCCGTCACTCCTACGTCATCCACCACCACAGCCATACCCACCACCTCCACTACTCCAGCTTCCACTGCTCCCGCTCCCGCTTCCGCTCCTCCTATCCCACCTGCTCGCTTCTAGGAGCGCGATGAGACTGAGGTGCGACCACTTGATGCGGATCCCAGGCTGTTTGATCTTCAGCGTGCTACAGCGGCACGGGTACGTCGGTTCAGATACGTACCCGTGGAGTCTTGGTTACCTGCACAGGGAGACCCTGTAGTGGTAGATCCATTCAGCACCAGGATTCAGGAGTCTTTCTACAGAGCATAGTTGTTAGCTCAGATTGCTCTGCGAGCACACCAGCTATTGCATCTTCCTACTTTCCTGCTAGCAGCCGGTGCCGACTCTGAGGTTCACCTCTCCTATCTGTCTGGACTTCTCACTCTTTTGACTACCAGCGGCAGATATGTTGAGGAATGGGTCCGAGTTTTCTATGCTACTGTATGGATCGACCCTGATCACCACTGGATGAGATTCCAATTTGAGCGAGAGGATGTTACCATTCATGCCAGTCAGATTCGTCAGTTGTTTGGATTCAACGAGTCATTGACTCGTCTGCACAGCATGTTCTATGGTACCTCTGACCCTCCTCGTCGCCCTCATGGCGGAGTTGCTCCTGGTACAGCTCACGTCGCGGCTTTGTTCCGACCGCCCTTCTCTGATGGGTCGTGACGTTCTCCAGCAGATTTCACCACAGCGGCCAGGTTTCTATATCAGCTCATGAGACGGACGCTTCTGCCACGGATGGGTTACAGGGAGGCTGCCACTCATATTCAGCTTTGGCTCCTTGGTGCCCTAGTTTCTCACTCAGAGTTTGATGTTGTGGATTTTCTCATTTGTGAGATCGAGGACACCGTACTGGATGGTCTCCGTGCTCGTCGACAGCTGCTTTATGCTCACTATCTGTGTCACAGCTTTGCTCAGCTAATTCGGCCCCCATAGTTCCAAGGTACTCTTGATGCCTCTCGCCTCATCTTTGGGTCGTACCGTCCAGCTCCAGAGGATCCTGTGCCGGCACCTGCTCCAGTGATCGATACTCAGGCCGAGGATACCACTTTTTACCTGTTTGAGACTCAGGACGCAGCAGTCCATGATGATGATGATGATGATGATGATGATGATGATGATGATGACTTTGGGGTTCCACCTCTGCCTCTGCCTCCTATGCCTCCACGCACTCATGATCATGAGGCTGGGAGTTCTAGTGGTGCTGCCTCTGCTGCCCCTCCTGCCATTGACCCTGCTCTTGCGGCGATCCTCCAGACTCTCACTCAGCAGCAGGCTCACTTTGCAGCGGTCCAGTAGCAGATGTCTGAGAGAATGCTCTCGATGTTTCAGACGATCCAGGACAGGCAGGATACTTTGCAGCAGCAGCTTCTTTAGGACCGGGCTGAGAACAGGGCATTCATGACTCTCATGCTTCAGCACACCGGTGTGCTGATTCCCCTAGTTCAGTCAGCACCGCCTCCACCTCTTCAGGCTCCTGTTGTGCCAGCTATTCAGCCAGGACCCCCTCTTCCTACAGTCGGTCCTTCTTCCTCTCCGCTCCGGCCGGTCACCCTGGTTTTCACGTCACCGGTCATCAGCTCTGTCAGCCCTCAGTCGCTAGTGCCACCAGCTTCTGTTGTTACCACTGCTGCTATGGCGGTGTCTGTGACTTCTTTGGCTCCGGCAGCTCCTGTAGCGCAGCTTCCGTCTGAGTCAGTACCAGCTCCAGCTTCTACAGTAGATCCTGGATCCGAGACTGACTCTAACCCACAGCTGGCGTTTGCTCTACTGCCTCGACCGCGATCGGATGCGCCCCCGCCACCTCCTCCCTCTTCTGATGTGTAGGTTCGGGTTCCCTTTTGGTGTTTGATGCCAAAGGGGGAGAGATATGAGTTGTGAGAGCTAGGGGGAGTTAGGGAGTTAGTAGAGAGTCATTTTGATGTAATATATGTGCTTGTTACTCTCTGTACTAGCTCCACTTTTGTATGATGCTTTTGGCTCACAAACTCTATATATACTCTCGATGCTTATGTTGACTGTGTGTATTATGTTTTCACCTTATATGTTATCACCAGTCTTCTAGTTCTTGTTCATCGATTTGATTTCATTTTTATATGAACAAGAAACTTATGATGTGTATGCACTCATTCTTATTATTATGGTACACATTCTTTCTGTCAAAGATTATAGAGTATAACTAACCATCTTCTCTATTGACAGAAATTTCAAAACAAACTACTCTCACAAAACTTGTAGGGTTGTCATCAATCACCAAAAAGGGGGGATATTGAAAGCATCTAGGCCCCTAGTTGGTTTTAGTGATTAATGACAATGTAATGTTATATGTGACTAACGTGTGTTTTGCAGAGACAAATGGTAAGTTAGGTCGCATTACAGGTAGAAGTACTACAACGGTGAAAACAATCCCAGAGATAAGAACCCGAAGCAACGACTAAAACGACGAAACAAAAGGTGAAGGACTACGTAGTCCGAGTGTCAAGGAGTTGTGGACACTCGTGATTTAGTTAGGTCTTTTATTCTGTTTTAGCCGTACTATAAAGAGGGGTTGTCGATGAGTAGTTTGACCAAGAGAGTTATAGTGTAGTGTTAGTGCATATTCACACTCACATATAGTGCTAGGTGACACTCTAGAACATACTCACAAGTTAGAACGAAAACCGAATTGAAAAACAGTGGAAAACAGAAAATAGGGTTTCTGGCCTTGGGGCACCGGACTGTCCGGTGTGCACCGGACTGTCCGGTGCGCCCTCTGCCTGGTGGGGCTAGGTTGGCCCAGGGGAAGGCTTTCCCCACTCAGAAACCCAAGAGCGCAAGGATCCCGAGTGGAATTTTAGTGGCGCACCAGACAGCGCACCGGACAGTGACTGTTCACTATCCAGTGTGCCATCTGCCCAACGGCTAGCTATCAGAACTAGCCGTTGGAGTCGACCGTTGGCGCACTGGTGGCGCACCGGACTGTCTGGTGCGCCCATGCGCAGAACAGTGCTGGTAACGGCTAGTTGGTGGGTGAGGGCTATTTATACCCCCTCCACCCACCATATTCAATGTCTTGCTGCCCACATTAATTCCAGCACATTGGTAGAGCATTGCAAGCACCAAAAGCCTAGTGAGGAGATTAGAGAATCTTAATCCCGCATTTGTTCCTCATTAGTGCTAGCGAGAACCACCTAGAGCACACACCACTTGCATTAGGCTTCTCTTGGTCAAGCGAAAGTCTACGGCTTGTTACTCTTGGTGATCGGCATCACCTAGACAGCTTGGTGGTGTTGGGAGCTCGGTGATCACCGTGGAGATCTTGTTGGTGACCCAACTCGAGTTTGTAAGCGGTCGTGAGGGATCCACCGTGCCGGAGTGGCAAAGGATCTTTTGTAGTGAGCACTTGGTTCTTGCGAGGACTAAGGGGGAGCGATACCCTTGCGCGGGTGCTCCAACAAGGACTAGTGGAGAGTGCCAACTCTTCGATACCTCGAGAAAAATTGGAGGAGTCTTCTAAACTTTGCTTTACATTCCGTACTTAATTTAAAGCATTTTACATTGTGTATTTGTTTAGCAAGTATTTGAAGCATTGTCTTAGCATTGTTGTATTTCTAGTATTATTATCTTAGTGCTAGTTGTTGGGGTGAAGTTGGGCTCTTGCTTAGGTTTTAATTAGTGTTGATTTTTAGAAAAGCCCAATTCACCCCCCCCCCTCTTGGGCATCGTGATCCTTTCAAGGCATGAAAACAGAATTCATCAGATACATGAAGTATGCTGGTGCATTAGTCAGCCCAAAAGACATCACCAAGAATTCATATAGCACATATCTGGTTGAGAAGGCAGTCTTCGGAGTATCACTTGCTCGTATCTTGATCTGATGATACCCGGAGCGAAGGTCTAAATTGGAAAACACTTTGGCTCCGACCAACTGATCGAAAAGAACATCAATATGAGGCAAAGAATACTTGTTCTTGATAGTCACCGCATTAAGTGGGCGGTAATCTATGCATAGCCTTAAGCTTTCATCTTTCTACTTCACAAACAAGGTTGGACATCCCCAAGGCGAAGTACTTGGGCGGATAAAACCTTTATCCATCAATTCTTGCAATTGCTTTTTTAGTTCTGCCAACTCAGCGGGTGGCATCCGGTAAGGCCTCTTGGAAACAGGTGTCATTCCCGGTTGCAACTCGATGGCGAATTCAATATCCCGGTATAGGGGCATTCCTGGTAATTCATCCAGGAAAACATCTGCATACTCACATACCACTGGAATCTTCTTCAAAGGTAACTCTATCATAGCAAAAGCACATGATCGAGTAGAATCTTTGCTGGGTAGATACAACACAAGGTCTTCGAAGGTAGGAGAACGGATCTCCAGAGCTTTGGCAGCTACATCCAACACCACTCGGTGTTGAGTCATCTAGTCGGCCCTAAGAATGATGTCCATACCCTCTAACCCTAAAATCAGGAGTGTGGTTTTGAAGATTCTACTTCCCATTGAGATAGGCACATTTCGGTTTAATTGGTTGGTTGCAATTTTTTCCCCAGGTGTTGCTATCATGAAGGACCCTTTGGCATGATAGAAAGGCAGTTGACATTTAGCACTGAACTTCTGGCTAATGAAACTATGAGATGCACTAGAATCAAACAGAATTAATGCAGGTTGATTAAAAACTGAAAAGATACCAGTCATAATGGGGGCTCCCTCAGGTAACTCCTCCAGAGTAGTGAAGTTGAGCTTCCCTTGCCTGACTTGCACCTTCTGCTTTCTTCCATTGTCTTTATTTGGTGCTGGCATCTGCCTCTCCTAATTTCTTGGACAGTTCTTGGCATAGTGACCCACATTGCCACAAGTGAAGCACTTGTTCCCATTTCCCTGGCGGAACTGCTGCTGCTGCGGAGGTTGATTGTTCCTTGAAGCGGGAGCTGGAAAACGATTGGGTGTTGGCTGCTGCTGCTGAGGTGGCCTCACCACCCATCTGCCTGCCTGCTGCTGAAATCCCCTGCTCTGATTGTGGGAAACAATCCTGAACCTCTGGGTCTGAGTGGAGGGTGCTGCCATTGGTGCCTTCCTCTTCTTCTCTGCCCAGTGAGCTACAATACAATCCTCCTAGGAGATGGCCAGGTTGACCAACTCATTGAAGCTATTAGCCCAGACAGTGTTGAGACGCTCACGCAACTTGGTGTTGAGACCCCTGCGGAAGCGGTCTCTCTTCTTCTCATCGGAATCAGCATCATAACCTGCGTACTGGCACAGGTCGTTGAAGGCCTGAGCATACTACAATATCGTGCGGGTTCCTTGATTGAGTGCCAGGAATTCATTCAGCTTGCGATCAAGAATTCCAGCTGGGATGTGGTGCCCTCTAAAAGCAGTCTTGAATTCCTCCGAAGAAACTTCATGATCAGCAGGTAGCATAGCACGGAAATGGTACCACCAAGTCCGAGCAGGTCCGTGAAGCTGCTGCGTGGCAAAGCGAGCCTTGGTGTCATTAGGGCAGTCTCCAGTGAGGAGGGGAAACTTGGACTCCACAACGCGTAACCACACGTCAACGTCCAATGGATCCTCTGCCTTGGTGAACAAGGACGGCTACGTACTCAGGAACTCCTGGTAGGTTGCCGCGGCCGGAGGTCGCTGCGGCTGGCCTCCACCATACTGCTGAGGGTGGGGCTGGCGCTGCAAGAGCTGTCGCAGAATTTCGTTTTGCTGAGCATCAGCTCCTGCACCGTGGGAGCTGGAGGAGGTGGCGGGGGAACTTGCTCGTTTTGCCCGTGACGCTGCCTAGCTGCCATCTGAAAACAGAGATTGTCGCCATTGTTATCCCAATTCACAATTTCGAACAACATGCTATTATCTCATATGAAAGGAAATTGCCATAATCATAACATTAAGTTCGAACGAGGATAACATGGTTACAAACATTCCACGAATCTCAAAAGTTCTCAAGGGTTACATCAATTAGGGGAAAGTACTCGTAAGCCTAGTCCAAAATCTGTCATTACTAAGCTCGTGTAGGTTTCTATCCTCCTAAAGCGTCAAAACGACCCATCAACCCTGAGTAGTGGAAGCGACACTGGATATGGGTGAAGGGGGCATCTCGGAGGCAGTCACATTGGTACCAAGGGCTGGTCCTAACTCCTCGGGATCCTCTTCTCCCTCGCTTCCGGCCTCAATGGCCTCCATCTCCAGGTGGTGCATGTCCAGGTGGTCATTAGCTTCTTCAAGTTCCTGCTGCACATCATGGAGCTGGTTTTCCAAGACATCAATGGTGTTGTCTCGGATCTCCACCTGCTGCTCCAAGGTGGTGATGCACTGACTCAGCCTTTCCACCTATAGGTCCTTCTCTACCAGCTTTGAGGACAAGTCGACCACAAAGTCCTCTCGGCTATCGAGGATGAGCTTGGTGGTTTGAGCGAGGTTAGCAAGATGTGCCATAGTGTCGCTTTGCAGGGCCTGAAGGCGGTACAGTGCGCTCATGCACTAAACAGTGACCCTCCCAACCAAGTCAGGATACATTGCCCATACGTCCTTCACATGGCTCACACGGTTGCACCACATGGGGTCATCCTTCTTCTCAGCAGGGATGGTAGCCACAGAAAGTCGTCAGGGTCTTCATAGCTGTTGCTTCAGTGGTGTAGTCCATCCTGAATCCAATCGTCTCAGAGTCAAGGGAACGCCAACCCGGCTGAAGGGGATGAGCCTCCAGAGTCAGCCAGACTCGGCAACATGGTACTTGATGCTCCTCGTACAGCTACACTGTGTACAAAGGGGGCGTAGGGTAACCGGCAGAGTTAAGCACTTCCCACAAGATGGAAGGAAAACCATCGTGAGAAAGGAAATTAGAGCTGAAACGAGTGTCTCCTCCATTGGCGGGGGTAGGTGAGGTCATCTGTGGAAGGGTATCAGATGTAAAGATTATGGTGGAATAAGAAAATAAAAAGAGCATGGGTGGTTTAAAAGGAAGCGGGTTAGCTCAAATTTTTACTTCTTTAATTTCTAATCCTTTTAGTTTTTTTGTTATAATGCATGCATGCTAAAAACAACGTCTCCTCTCCGAATAAAAGGGTGCTTTTTAGGGCATCCTTTAAAAAGCTAAGGACTGGCCCACAGGGCCTACTTAATTAGCCACCTATTTCTCCCACTATTCCTAAGGCCTATCGTCCTAGCTCTAGAGTTCTAGTCGTGACGATTCACACTAGTTTCTATGCAAGTTTTAGATTTTTGAAAATTGGTATTCATGGTTTATTGCTCTTATCTGTGGTGGTATTTGCTCCAATACCAGTTGTGGCAGAACCACCCGAATTATTCCAGCTTAAGTGCTCAAGTCACGCCTTAAAGGCCACAACGCACTTAAATCGGAATAACCCGCCATTAGATCTAGTCTAATAAAGCCACTTATCCAGGATCAAATACCACTAACCCACTCAAAGGTGAGTCACAAAGGAAATACAATAAAACAGGAAACCTCAAATTAAGTACTGTAGTTATTACATAAATCGGAGTTTTTCAAGTAAACTGAAATAAGTTCATAAGATAGATTGCAGCGGATAATCGATATCGTCGAAAGTGAGGAATAAGGCAAGGCCTAGCCACTACTCCTGCTCCTCTCCTGCTGGAGCAGCATCCCACTCGACCGTCCATCCCGGTGGCAGGGTGGTAGGCCAAGTCACACCATCAACCATGTCCTGAAGCGTACCTGCAAAAATTATGCCACAAGCAAGGCTGAGTATATTAATACTCAGCTAGACTTACCTGGTGTGAGGAATCTACTCCTCTACCTCTAGACCATGCAGCTGTTTGGCTGAGGGGTTTGGTTTGCCAAAAGCACTAGCTGTATCTAAGGTCAACTTTTAGCTTTTCCATTTCTAGTATCATTATTTTAGCTAAGTTTGCTCTTTCTAAGCATACATGGTAACCGTCATTTAATACAATCAACAAGTTATCTCATGTAAAGCCTCATTTCACTTCTTACTCAATGTAGTACAAGGGGTCAAGTAGTCTCATTAGCTGTGAGAAGCAGACGATTCGAATCGAGTTTTAACCTTGCAAGGTAAACCTAAACACACGACATGTAGGGGCACTCCGCCCCACACATATCAACCGTCCCCATCGATTCCCCGTTCGTGGCCAAGGCTCACCGCCTTGGCATACAATGCTCCACTGACCCCGGTTGCCGCCGTGCAGTGACCGCACTTGTACCCACCATAGCTAGCATGGGACAAGTGAGGCAAAAAGTCTGCGCTCGGCTTCACTCAGGTACTAGGTTTACCGGTTACCATATTTCCCGACATGTGTTTAGTACGTTCAAACGCTTGACTCAGGTATCCACACATTAATCCTTAATTCCTTTTCCCATCTCATGGACAAGGCATCCACCCTGGATCCAAGTCCAAAGACCATCATAGAACCCGTTATCAAGATGAATACATTCAATTCCTGACCTCGCGCGATTGCTAGAAAAATCACTCGACTTCTACCGAGATCCTAATTAGCAAAGCAGTTACTCGACCTAGCATACTAGTATCCATCTCAAAAAGGAATCCTGAGTTCATGCAACTAAAGGTTTCAAGCAACACCTACACTTAAGTGAACATTCCAAGCCTACAAACATTAAGTGTAGTAAAGTAGCATATATAAACGGTTATGCATAAAACTGGGGCTTGCTTTCAAATGCTGGGGCTGCGGGGAGATCCTCGATGGCAATCTCGGGAGCTTGCTCCTGGTCTTCCTCGTGGATAGCTCCTTGCTCAGGGATGACCACGTACTCTCCGTCTGCGAGATTGCAATCTAATGAATGCAATGAGTAAGACACATGCATGGCATGATATGCGATTTAGCAATTAAAATTTGATGGTGAAAGATCAAATTAATAAGGTACAACTTAATCTTACTACTAGAGATTTTTGTGGTACACTTAGCAAATTAGGGTCAAGTTTGGTTAAGCTAATTGGTAAGTTTATTTTGGTGTTCCACTGATTTCCTTTTAATGTCTTAGTGAGAGTTTATTAAGATTCCTAGCTGAATTCATTGGGGTGAGATTCATTATTCCTTCTAATTTATCTCTTCTTTTCCTTTTTCTTTTATGCATTTAAGGTGGGTTTGAACTACAAGGTAGTTTTACAAATTTCCAAAAATTCTGTAAAACTTACAGTGCCTTCTAACTGGTGTATAACTCTCTGTCTCAAAATTTGGGGCTTAAAAAGTAAGGGGGTTCTCTCTGTACAAAATTATCAAGTGTTAGTGCAAAGGGGGTGTTTTGAACTACAACTTTCTTTTCACAGTGGGTTATTCTCTGAGACTTATTTTTGCTGGCATTTAGATGTTATAACTTGACTTTGTACCAATTTTTATCCACTAATACTCATTAGTTATTTTACTATGATTTTCTAAAGTTTCTAGCCAAACGGGTGCTTTCTACTACCACTATACTTGAATAATATCAAACAACAGATTTCTAATTTTTCCAATCTTCTTCTTTGCGCAAGAGCAATCATTCTAGAATTTGGTAACTTTTTTCTTAAGGGAAGGGTAGTAGGAATTTCTTGAATTAAATGGCCTTTTTCATGAAGTTCGGGTAATGGGTGTTATTTTGTAGTTTTGAATAAGTTTTGCATTTTTCTCTGGTGGCCTACTTCATCAATAATCTGGTAAAAATTTATTTGCCCATTGTTGCACATCTTTTTGCTTACTTATGATTTAATTGGAATATGGCTCAATACCAAGTTTTATTTGTTCACCCCACTTAAGATGATGGGCTCGGGTGTTTATCATTTTTGTAGTGGTGTCCTAGTAGTTAGGAGTATACTAAATTGTTCTTACCAATTTTGAAATTGTTTTTATATTTTTAATAATGGTTTTTCTAGTTTTATTAGTGCCTAATAAAACATTTCACCTTGAATTTGTTCTGGACTAGGGTTCCTTTTATTTTTTCTAGGTTTTTCATTACTTAAGTGGACTAGGAAAAATATTTGCATCCACTGTTCATTATTTTCTAGTGCCTTTCTCATTTTCCTAAGTTTTGTGCAATTATGGCTTTTAATAGATAACCCTGTTTAAATTTTCAATACTAGGGTTCTTAATATTTTGTGTCTAAGTTGGGTTTGGACTTCTACAAATTTTCTTAAGTCCACCACAGAAGCATAACTATTTTTATTCATTTTAATAAGGTTTGGGTAGTTTCCTTATTTAATTCCAAACTTTAAAATTTAGAACAGAAAGCACAATGTTCAGTATTTTTATTTGATAGTTCATAATATTTTAGATCCAGTAAAATTGGTTTGACTAAATTTGGTTGAACATTTCTCAAGATACAAATTTTCTAAGTTCTCTGCTTATTTTAAAAAGAATAAACAGAAATGGGTTAAAGGAAAATGGTTTTGCATCTGGCTCCCTGGCGAAAGGTTCTAAGTATATTACAGACAGATCCTCGGTTTACTATTCATCTGAGTCTATGACTCTGCAGAAAACCCCCTGGGGTTCTGCTAAATCGAACCGGCAGTCCTTCCCCTAATGGAATAGTGACCGCGGCGGAAGAAAAGGGCGAAGGGGCTTACCAGCGGCGAGGTTGCTCCGGTGAAGGGTCGGGCGAGGTCCGGGGGTCTCTGGCGATCATGTCGAGGTGCGGATCGTCGGCGGTGGTGGTCAGAGTAGGTCGAGCCACGCGCGCAGGCTGGCGAGCTCATCGACGTCGAGGAATCCGGCCTGCTCACGGCGCGATAGTCTAATTAAACGGGTCAGAGAGCTTCACTGGATGCTAGGGAAGACGTGGGTGCGAGGGATTGGAAAAATGGCTTACTGGTTAGCTTGGTTCACGTGCAGCGGCGGGTGTCCGAAGTCCGGCGAGGGCGCGCGGGCGTGCATGTCTAGGCGCGGGTGCGCGAACTGGCGTGAACCGAGCGTGTCAGCCACGGTCGAACACGTGGAGTCGTTGCTTCTGCCCGTGTTCTAACGTCGATTGGGCACAAATCTTCGTGAATTTGGGCAAGATCGCTGTGAAGGATTTGTTCCCCTAACTGTGCTTTGTCATTTTTGTGTGGATGTTGCATGGTTTTAGGCTAGGGACAGAGAGTTGTAACGTCGCCAGTGTCAGACAGCCGAGTCCCGAGAACAAACTGCGCCAAAATCGTGTCAAACGGTTTTTGTTTGAGTTCAAACTTCACCAGAGCATGTTCAAGGAAATTTGGCGCCAATTTTATATTTGGACTTTATGGTTTCGAGTTCTGGAAGATAGGGAACACATCTGAACTTGGGAAAGGGTTCTGAAATTCAAAATTCTAATTTCTGAATTTTCCCATAGGGCCTTGGTTCATAGGCTGATTTGGGGATTTTGGAAAATTCAAATGGCCAAACTTCCTTACTATATTTTATAGGTTATTTAGTGCACTAAAACTTTGTTATTTGGTTCATATCAAAATTTTGTATTTTTCCCAAGTCTTTTCTCCAATTCCTTTTATGTGCTTAAATGGCCCACTTAGGATTATTTAGGGTTTATGAGTTCTTCTTACCTTGAGGTGCATGGCATGATTAAGGAGAATTTCTTAAGATGAAAAAGACTTACTTAAACCTTTGTTCTTAATTTTTTATGTTCTTTCCTCAATTTAGTTCACCTGTGATAATGATTTTGAGTTATCTCTAAGAAGAAACCCTAGGTAACACTGGGGTGTCATAATTTGGACCTGATTGTAACGATCTATACACTGCCAAGGATGGCGGGTTATTTCCTAAGTTATTCGGGGTCTCATATGCATAAAGTGTTGGCTGAAGGGGTACGGTGTGATCTCGGTCGTAGGACCCGAAACACGCGGCACAGATCTGATCGCCAAAACTGGACCAGTTACGTGTTGGTGGCCATAGGATCCGAGATTGATGGCTAGGATTTCAATGGACGAAGGGATATGCCCTATTCTAATCGCAGCCCTTCGCTTGAGATCCCATGGCTACCAACGTATCTGTTGGGGGCCTTCGTCCTCCGAAGGTCCTCAAAAACATGATTTGACAATGTTTTCCAAGTGGATTATGTGAACAGGTATTTTTGGACTCAGAACTATGAATATGAAGCACGGCCAGGACGAAGCCTGAACCAGACGAAGGACGAGCGCAGCCGAAGCTGTGCGCAGGGAAGCTTCGTCGCGACAGCAGAGGGGGGAACCGACTTAAAGATGAAAAGACTGCGTGGGCCTTGACAAATTTCCATAAGCCATTAACAAATGTAATGGACATGGATGTAATTTTACGTGGGCTGCGTCCCGCGCCTATAAATAGATGAACAGTACTCCCGTACTGTTCACGCTGACTTGGCATTGGCATTTGCGTCACGCTTGTACTTTTACCTTCTCTCAGGACCGAAGGTACATTTGTAATTTGTAATCATTTCTATTTCTCTGTGTTAATAAAATAGAAATGATTCTATGATTTACAATTCATGTTTTATATGAATCCTTCATTATTGCTTGTTGAATTTACGAAGGTATGTCTCTTGTGACCTTCGTCCGGAACTCATTATTCCCGAAGGGGAATAATGTTTGGTAGGACGAAGGGCCTTAACATTTAACACTTTTTATGTTGCCTTGTTCTTAATCCGAAGCATTTGAGAACAAGTCCCCAACATTGGCGCCCACCTCCGGTGAACTCACTTCCACTTCGAAGCTTTTTTGAACACCTTCGGAAGCTGTAGATCTTCGCTATGGCACCGAAGAAAGCTTCAGCGGCTGGGGCTGCAGCACTGCAACCGCTGGACCACAACCAGGAGACCGTCTCTCTTCGGGAGGCCCGAAGCCAGAAGAGAAAGGCCGTTAGCCCAACGCTTCAGGAGGAAGAGCTAGACCAAGAAATCAGGGATATGGAGATCCTACATCAACAGGTGCAAAGGAAGAAGGAGAAGATGGCCCGGCTAGCTGAGTTGCAACGGCAGATAGACGAAGCCTCTGAGGAAGTCCGCCATCTTACCCATGATGAGCAAAACAGAAGGCCTCAGCAGAAAGACCTTCATCAGGAGGGCTTCGTCAACGAAGATGACTAGTATGACAATTTCCATCAGGGAAATTTTGTTTTCGATGATGCTTCTCCTTTGTCCGCTGAGCTGCAGGCTACACCTTGGCCTCCATCCTATAAGCCACCCCAGCTCCCCATGTTCGACGGCCACTCAGACCCGAAGCAGTTCTTGATGAGCTACGAAGCAACAGTGTCTTCGTATGGGGGCAATGCTGCAGTCATGGCGAAGTCTTTCGTCATGGCCGTCAGGAATGTTGCTCAGACCTGGTACTCCTCCCTTCGACCAGGAACGATCACTTCATGGCAGAAGCTGAAGGATATGTTGTTAACCAGCTTTCAAGGATTTCAGACGAAGCCGGTCACTGCTCAAGCTTTGTTCCAGTGCACTCAGGACCATGAAGAATACCTTCAGGCGTATGTCAGAAGGTTCTTGCGTCTGAGGGTGCAGGCTCCAACGGTGCCCAATGAAATTGTCGTCGAAGCCATGATTAAAGGGCTTCGTCCTGGTCCTGCAGCCCAATACTTTGCTAGGAAGCCTCCTCAGACCTTGGAGAAATTGCTCCAAAAGATGGACGAGTACATTCGTGCTGATAATGACTTTCGCCAAAGAAGGGAGGAGGCCTTCAGATTTTCTGAGATGACCAGGGGCTTCGGGGGAAGATTCTATCCGAGGCATGTCAGGTCCATTCACAACTCAGCTCAAAATGATGACAAGGGGAGTCAGCAGAACAGGCCGCAGTGCTCCTCACAGGCTTCGGGGCAGCAGCAAACTTTCTTTCGGCCACCAGCTCCGAGAGGCAGAGGTGCCAGGGGCTTCGGCGGGAGATTTGGAGATCAACCAAGGAGGACATTTTGCTTATTCTGCGGTGAGAACAAGGGCCATACCACCAGGATGTGCCATGTTACCATCCAGAAACAAAAGGAGCTAGCAGAAGCTGCAGCGCAACAGGGACAGCCGAAGCAGGTCATGCATACTGCTTCGTACCATCAGCCTTACATCCCGGAGTACGTGGGCAACCACCCTGCAGTCTCCGTAGCTTCGGCAAGTCAACCCCAAGCTTCATGGCAACAGCCCCCGCCTCCACCTCCGCTGCAACAAGGCCAGCAGCCAGAAGGGAGCCAATATGTTCCGCATCAAAGGGACCTCAAAGAGCAATCTGAAGCCCGTACAGTTAACAGTACTGTGCCGGAGTCGAAGCACATTTATTGAAAAAATATCCTACTTTGATAGCAGTCTTTTCTGTTTAAGTTCTGTTTTCGGTGTAATAAAGAACATTTTAGTCTTCATATAATAGCTTTGTGGTTGGTTATCAGAAAAACCTATCTTCTCTACAGGCTTAAGTTGCTGAAGCTTAAAAATTTGCGGTAACAAGGAGGACCTTCGGATTATTAAAAATCCTTCGAAGCAACAAAAAGTCGCTCTAGGGAGCGCAGTGTAAGTTTTTTGCTCCAAAGACGTTCCTAAGGGAATGCAGAGCATACAGCGAAAAGTCAACGCTGATACCGCCTAAGTAAAAGGCGAAGAAGCTCCAAAGACGTTCCTAAGGGAATGCAGAGCTTATACCGTCTAAGTAAAAGGCGAAGAAGCTCCAAAGACGTTCCTAAGGGAATGCAGAGCTTATACCGTCTAAGTAAAAGGCGAAGAAGCTCCAAAGACGTTCCTAAGGGAATGCAGAGCTTACGAATGTATTTTGTGTGTATCTTCGGAACAGACGTCATTTGCATAACATAACATCATCACATCATTCCGCATAGCATAAGCATCATACATCATGTTGCATACGGCAAAAGAAGGGCACACAGTATTAACCTTCGAAAGAATGATTTGAGAAAGGGCAAATTGTGCAAAGTCACGAGAGAATACAATGATAATCCTCGGAAAATAGCTTCGGAGGCTGTTTTTACGAAGCATGTCTGAGCTTCATCAGAGCAATATCAAAATTGTTTAGCTTCGGAGAATGCTTTCACGAAGCATGGATATGATTTATCAGAACAGTTTTTACGGAGAATGTTTTCTTCACGAAGCATGAAAAGAAGGGAAGGTGTTTTTTCGCCGAAGGCTCAAAAATGGTATGTATGTAGAGTTTCATGCATCGTAAAGAATTGAATAATGGAAAGAAACTTGTATATTACATTCAAATGTACAAAATGTTACATAGATCACACTTTCTGTTTTTCTAAATAGCATCTAGTCTTCTCTTAATACTGCTTCGGCGGCTTCGTTTAGAAGTTGATCAACAACTTTGTCCATGATAGCTTCGGCCATTTGTTTAATTTCATCATCCCCTTTTGTGTGGGGGTCGGCAGTCGATCCAGCAGCATCTGAGGGGAGAGAACATTTCTTCATTGCTATTACAAATCGTGAGCAAAGTTTTAAATAAAAATTACAACACAATAAGAGCGGCTAATTAATACCTAATTGCCTTTCGGGCTCTGTACTCCTTTCGGCACCTTCTGCCACTTTCCTAGCATCATGGATGCCTTTTTCGCTCCTTTGGATGATTTCTTGCGCCATTCCTCGGCCGCCGTCGTTCCAGATATCAGTAAAAAATTTGCCACCAACAACGCTTGCTTCGGCCGAGGGGTCCTTGATGTCTTCGGAAGATAAGGCAGCTTCGGACTGAGCTAAAAATTTTACATGCCTGCAACCTTTCTTCTCTAAGACAGAAGCCATTCCTCTGGCGCCCGAAAAAGCGCAGATGTCGCCACGACTGCTCAGGATCTCCTCGAAGGCCTCTGCTTCGTGACTAATCCATTCCAGTGGACCTTCGGGATTACCTCGAGAGAAATTCTCTTCGCTGGAAAAGGCGCCCACGCTGGCGAAGCTGTTTTTAATTTTATTCACGCATTCTACAGATTTAACATAGCATTTCCTTTGAGAGGCACGAAGCTCCTTAACCCTTAACTCCAATTTATCCACCATATGATCACTAAGTTCTCGTTTTGTTTCCTCAAGCACACGTTCTTCTTTCGCCCGGGCTAGTTGTTTCTGAAGATCTTTGATCTCGTGTTTCTGAGCTTCGGCCTGAATCTTTGCAGCAGCTTCGTCCTTTTTTATCTTGTCTACTAGAGTAACCAGAATTTTGTCTTTTTCTAGAGCTTCGTTCCTCAGCTTTATAACTTCTGATCGTAGATTATTGAATGCAATTTCATAACTTTCATCTTCGGCACTCTTTTGTGCTCTCAATGCGTTGCTCAGGATCAAACCCTATAAAAAAAAGAGGGAATCTATATAAGAATAAAGGAATGAATTACGTATTAAAAAGTTTTTTCAAACGCTTAATTTCCATACCTTTAGGCTATTATATGCAAGACTGTCTGCGAGATCCTCTTTCGTCATGGCGCATAATCCAGCTTCGAGTTTAGGGAACCCCATGCTCCTAGCCATTTCCCGGCACACGGATAGCTCCTTATTGTCTGGGAGACAGTACAGGAAATCATCTTCGTGTGTCCCATTGAATACTACTGCCCCCTTCGGATATTTCAACTCTCTAGCATAATGATTCGCTTCATAGATTTCTTCTTCAGACAGTTTCTTCCCCGAAGCATGTCGCACGATGTAATCGCGTATGCCGGAGGGGGCTTCGGGGGCGGCAGTCTCAATTTCTTCAACTAGAGCTGGTTCTGATATTTTCTCGGGTTGTTCCTTGGCGGGCTCTGAAGGCCCAGCTTCGGCTTCGGCTTCAGCTTCAGCTTGTTGTTTCGAAGCTTCAGTAGATGCTTCGGCGAGTTCAACAGACTCCTTTGCGGTTGTGCTTGAAGACTTAATTGTCTCCAAGACATCCAGTACGTTAACCATTCTCTTTCTTCTTGGAGTCACCAATGGGCCCTTTTGATTTTTTGTTGATTCAACGTTTGCTGAAGGACTTAAGATTTCTGATGTTTTTGGCCCTTCAGTCTTCGGTCTTTCTAATGCTGAAGGCGCTTCGGTTTTTTCTTCTGTCTTCGGCACTGGAGCTGGTTCCGTAGCTTCAGAGGCCAAAGAAGTTTCACCAATAAATTCTGGCACTGTGGCCGGCTCAATAAAGCGCGTTCGATGGGTGAGCACCTTCATCTTTTTCCTTTGAGGCGCTGGCTCACTAGTGACACTCGTGGTAGCTTCTGTCGCAGGAGAAGTATTTTTCCTTTTGCGACCCAGTACCGGATAGTGGTAGTCGGGATAGACAAACCCGACTGCTTCGAATACCCGGTTGAGCCTTTTCTTTTTTCGGCCTCCGAAGGCTGCTGATAATGCAGTATTCTCGGCCTTCGAATATGTGCCAAGCAGCACGTCACTCAATGTCTCAATACTTTTCAACCAATCATCATCGGGTTCAACAAATTTATCTGCATACTTGAATGTATATTTTAGTCTAACTAGTCCGCCTTCGTCGGACTCTTTAATGGTTTCCTTCGGCATTTCCCACTTTTCCGCAAGTGGCCATACCCTGAAGGCAATGTGCTCTTGGACCAGGTCCCTTGTTCCAATGAAAGAGCAGACCACGCCGAAGGCTCTTTGGCATTCCTTGGCTGCTTCATCCATTTCAACCTTCGGCCTTCGAAGTCCGAAGCGTTGCCAGATGGGGCGCATAATAATACTTTTAACATTTTCTTGCGCTGTTAAGTCATTCTTCACATAAAACCACTCTGTCATCCAGGCTCCGGGCCACCTCTTCCAAAAGGTCGGCACAGGGCAGCTTGACCCGGAGCGGGCACCGAAGCTGTAACACCCAAAATTGTTGTGATATTGTTCTTTTCCCCAGGGCTTTGTCTCGTATAATAATTCATGAATGTTGCAAAAACTCTTAGCATTTGGTTCTAAACCTTGGCTCCTTGCAGCCCAGACAAATATCCCCATCCTTATGATAGCTTCGGGAGTAAGTTGATGAAGGTAGACTTGAAATGTTTTCAGTACCTCAACAACAAAGTTGCTCAGGGGAAATCGAAGCCCAGCCTTGAGAAAGCTTCGGAAGATTACAACTTCATCTTCTTCGGGAGTGGGAGAAGTCTTTTCTCCAGCGTCAGCCCTCACAATAGATATATCTCGAAAATACCGCCCCCTCATATTATCAATATGGCTCTGCTTGATAGTGGTTTTCCCGAAAACCGTGTGACTTGGCCGCCATGGACGATCTTCGGCCTCTTCCCCACCACTCTCTACATCATAGCTGTCGCTGTCACCAGTATCTTCGGACAAACCTTCGAGAATCTCCTTGGTGATTTTCTCTGTATTGGTCTCTGCCATCGCTATCAGGAACCCCAGATTCTTCTCCTCCTCGAGACTCAGCTTCGTCTCAGCAGGGATCTTCTTGCCTTCAGACATCTTCGGAAACGCTAAAAAATTGTTCCCGAGGCCGAAGCTCCAAAATCAAAAAGACTAGCAAATCTTAGTGCACAAGAGCTAAAAATTTTAGTGGGTCGAAGCAGATGGCAAGTGTGCGTACCAAATGAGTTGGCGGTATGACCTTATTTATACGCCCGGGGCGTTGAAAATTGAAAGACCCCGCTTGTCAGTGAAAGTTGCTATTCTAGCAAAGGGAAGGTGTTTTTTCGGACCTTCGGCTCAAGGCCTTCGTCCATATCGCAATCTGAATTTATTATTAACAAATTAATATTGCGAGGGGCTACTGTTGGGGGCCTTCGTCCTCCGAAGGTCCTCAAAAACATGATTTGACAATGTTTTCCAAGTGGATTATGTGAACAGGTATTTTTGGACTCAGAACTATGAATATGAAGCACGGCCAGGACGAAGCCTGAACCAGACGAAGGACGAGCGCAGCCGAAGCTGTGCGCAGGGAAGCTTCGTCGCGACAGCAGAGGGGGGAACCGACTTAAAGATGAAAAGACTGCGTGGGCCTTGACAAATTTCCATAAGCCATTAACAAATGTAATGGACATGGATGTAATTTTACGTGGGCTGCGTCCCGCGCCTATAAATAGATGAACAGTACTCCCGTACTGTTCACGCTGACTTGGCATTGGCATTTGCGTCACGCTTGTACTTTTACCTTCTCTCAGGACCGAAGGTACATTTGTAATTTGTAATCATTTCTATTTCTCTGTGTTAATAAAATAGAAATGATTCTATGATTTACAATTCATGTTTTATATGAATCCTTCATTATTGCTTGTTGAATTTACGAAGGTATGTCTCTTGTGACCTTCGTCCGGAACTCATTATTCCCGAAGGGGAATAATGTTTGGTAGGACGAAGGGCCTTAACATTTAACACTTTTTATGTTGCCTTGTTCTTAATCCGAAGCATTTGAGAACAAGTCCCCAACAGTATCTTCCCCCCACCAACCTGAGTTGCGGCAGTGCAGAATTCCCCACGGCGGCGCACACGCCGGCGGGCAATTAAGCGCACCATGGAACACTAATCTGCGCACTACTGGCAACCAAGTGTTCCTATAGCCATGGCCAACACCTGGAGCAAGGACTCACCAGGGATGATGTTGTGGTGAGGTTGGTGCGCCACGGACAGTGTCACCGCGGCGGCCACCCAACATCGGCGAAGAATTAGGAACGGCCCATGATCTCCGACTCCCACGAATTAGGTAGCTCCCCATTTTTTATTTTCATTTCTATTTCTATTCTTCAAATTTCATTCACAAATTTGAACTCAATCCTATGTTGATATTTTTAATATGCACAATCAAAAAGCCCAGCATGATGCAAAGTATAAATATATGTGATTTTATTTTCTCCAAGTAAATGCTATACAACCTAATAAAGATAAATCGCCATGAGATAACCAAAGACCCCTTTTCAAATAAAATAGACAATAACCTTATTTAAAAATTAAGTGTTTATTACCTCTTCATAGATAACCATGAACTCTATATTAGGCAACAATTTTGTGTAATCCTTCAGAGAATATTTCGAAGTATAAGATTTTAGAGAAAGAATAACTCATTGGAGGCTTTTTTCACCTAATCACTTATTTCAAAACATAATTATTTTGATCTAGATATAATTTTTTCCTAAATTCCAAAATAGAAATTTTGAGGTGTTACAATTTGAAATTAAAGCACAATTTTGAATTCTAAGCTACAGAATGCTCTCCCTAAATATGTGCTTACATGAAAATCCCAACTTTGGCCTCAAATGACAAATTGCACATACTTAAGCTAAGTGCAAAGCATTACTATACTTTAGCATCCATGAGGTGCATTGTGTCAAATATCAAACTTTGATGCTTATGACACTCAATTGCACATAACCAAGGTTTTGCACACAAAATCAGTAAACATCATATAGACACCAATTAAAATGAAATTGTATCAAAATAATTCACCTCATGAATATCTACTATCAAGATAAGTAATATTCACTATGTAGATATCAAGACACCACATAGATACCAATTAATCTCAAACTATCAACTCACCACATAGATACCAATTAATCTCAGCTAAAGACGATGCTACACAAAGATGGTATTAATTAAAGCACAAACATTGACTGTTATTCAATATCAGCACTAATCATACAACTAGTGCTTTATCACCAAGTAATCAACAAAAAGATCATGATAATCACTAACAACACTTCTAATGCATTCTCCCCCCTTGAGATCAAAAGAAACTCAAGGAGACTTCCCACTTTTAACAAGGTGAGCTCATCCTCATCATAAGGTTGAGCTTTGAGCTCTTTAGCACACAAACCACCTTCACCCTTAAGACAAGCTTTCCTCTTAGGTCGAGGTAAGCTTTAATGCATAAATTCTCCCCCCTTTGACATCAAACACCAAAACCACATCTCAATCAAGAATAAAATGTGATGTCAACGGACAACATGGAAAGGAGAGAAATGCAACACACTAACATTACTCCCCCTTACAACTTAAACATATGCACCACAAACATCTAAGGGGATCAAAGTACATATACTCAATATAAGAGTGAGCATACCTCCTTTTGTACCTTTGAGTCACTTACCAAGAGATGTTGTCTTTTTCTACATGAAGGTTTCCTTTCCACCCAATTTGAAAGTTCCCTTGTCTTTTCGTGGAGCTTCTCCACACCTATACCTAATCTTTTATCTTGATCTTTACTTGTTGCTAAGACACCAAACTTAGAATAAGTTATAGCATAATGGCACAAGAGAGACTCCTAATCTAATAATCGCTAAAGGATGATAATTGGAAAGCACTATCAAAGATTACTACCAAAGGAAATATGCATGATAGATGACTACTAGGCACCTCATAAACAAGGTATTAAATAAACCATCAATAGATCAACTACACAATGTGAACCTCAAAGATCTCATGCCTCCATCTTTGGTTCAATCTAATTGACTCCAAGTCATGCACATTGATTCTCACATAATCATTGTCCTTCTTTCACTTGTCTTGTGATGTCCATTATCCTTAGTCATCTCAACTTTTGGACTATTACACATGATCTCCTAAGTTGAACCCTATAAGCTTTGCATTAAGCACATGTTGAACACTTAGCAACACATGTCAGTCCTCTAATTGGATTGTCATACAAACCAACAAAACCCACAAGGGAGCTTTCAATTTTTGTTTGGTTACGTGGAGCCTGTCGATGTTTGGGACCCGACCGCGCACCCGGGGTTACCCCTCGAGGTGCTTTTGGGTAGGACGGCGTTGCTGACTGTAGCTCGATGGTTCGTGCTAGGCGCACGAGAGACGATAGACAATTTTCTACAGGTTCGGGCCGCTTGGAGAGGCGTAATACCCTACTTCCTGGTGTGGATCTTTATGTGGTGGGTTACAGGGGGATTCTCTAGTATGAAGGATGCTAGAGAATGGAGTTGATGGCTGATGAATGACCTGTCTTTTGATGGGGTGCCCCCTGGGCCTTATATATCCAACCGTAGGGCATTTACATATGTCTATGATAACATTGCATGCCTAAGTAATAGTGAACCGATTGAACTTATCTTCCTACAATCTTGCCGACTTATTCTCACTTAGTTCCGATGTCCAAGGTGGTCGCACGGGAGAATCGGATAAGAGCTGCGGATAACGCTCAAAACCTCACGAACCGCCTTGGCCTGCGCTTGTCCATTCCTTGCGTCGGCCCATTCCGCCAGCAGTTCTCCCCTGGCCCACGAAGGGATGGCCTTGCAAGACAGTAAGCCCAAAACCTGTTTGCGAGGCCTTCTAACCTTCTAGTGGACCCTGGGGATATCTGTCTCCCACAGAGCCACTGCCCATTCTTTAGGAACCATGTTTTTCTCATTTCAATAACCCTATTTTAGTTTTTTATTGGCTTTTGTTCATTAAGATGAGTTCTTAGTTTTATTTTACTTTTGATTCTTCTCTTTGTGTTAGTTGTTGACAATACACTCGTTAAGTGGTAGATTACAAACACATGGATGGTTGATATGTGCCCATGGTGTTCAAGTATGATTAGTGATTATCAAGGGGTTATTCGACTTTGGTTGAGTTTGTGGACTAACAACAGTATGGGTGTGCTTCTATGTAACACGACAGAGAGGGATTCGTGGTGGACCTATCCACTGAGATTGTAGAGAAGATCCTCTAGATTGAGGAGATGGGTACCCAAGTCTGTTAGCTCCAGGAGCAAGTGGAAGTCAGGGACAACACCATCAAGGTTTTGGAGAACCAACTATAGGACCTGAAGTTGGAGCTCGATGATGCCAACGAGCACCTCAAGATCCACCACTAGGAGCAGCAAACTGATATGGAGGTAGATGAGGACATCGAAAAGGAGGAGGACCCAGAGGAGTTGGGGCTAGCCTCTAGCCTCGACACCACGAGCTTGTTCTGTTCCGGTGGACCGCCTTCACCTGAGTCTAGTGTCGCCTTGATCGCCCTTTGACTTAGTAGTAGAAGTGTTAGGAAGTATGTACTCCTCACGTCACCTAGCTTGCGACCTATGATGTAATAGGCTAGTTGGTAGAGTATAATCCAGATGCAGTCCCTCTGATGAACATATTTTGTAAGAAATGTTTATGATGGTTCCAAATATTTTAAGAAATGACCCAAGTTTCACTCCTACATGAGCATGAACTCTTAAGTGTATGCTACAATGTTGGACTTGAGTTTCTTTGGTTACCTGCTTAACCATTGAATCAAAATTGTGAAGTGTGGGCCAAGAGAATAACCAAAAGGATTCCTAAATTTTTATATGATAGGAACGGTATGTTGTGGACAGGACTAGCAAGTTCCACCATTGCCACCACTGCCTCCTACTATGCAGGAGCTGATGGGGCAGCAAAACGAGATTATGTGACATCTAGCTCAACACCAACCCTAGCCCCAATAGTTTGGAGGTGGTGACAATCAGCGCCAGCTAGGCATGGCCACCTACCAGAATTTTATCAACATGTAGCCATAGCTATTCACCAAGGCTGATGACCCCCTCGAAGCGAACGTCTGGCTCTGCATGATAGAATCCAAGTTTTCACTACTTGCCGGTGCATGTCCTGATGCCACCAAGACTAGATTCGTGGCTCAGCAGCTACACAGATCTACAAGAATGTGGTGGGACCATTACCATGCCATGGTGCTAGCTAATCATGTTATTACCTGGGAGGAATTCAATGTAGCTTTTAGGGGCCATCACATTTCCGAGGGACTGATGGATAGGAAGTTGAACGAGTTCCTGGCTCTTACTCAAGGAAATTGCACCATTCTACAGTATGCGCAAGCCTTCAATGGCTTGTGCTAGTATGCTAGTATCATGTTGACATCGACTCCCAGAAGAGAGATAGATTCTATAGAGGCCTTAGCACCAAGCTCAAGGAGCGCATGAACACTGTTCAGGCAGGAACTTATAATGAGCTAGTCAACGTGGCTATATCCTAGGAAGATTGTATCTTATCCCACAGCGCGAAAAAGAAGAGAAAGGCACCTGCAGCACCATCACAGTCACATCCCCCGAAATTCAAGTTGTTCCTAGCAACAACAGCAAGGACGATGACTGATTAGGCCATCGCAGAAGTCGGGCAACCATTTCCAGAAATAGGCACCTAGCAAAGTAGCCATGGAAATGTGAAAAAGGTGCTTCACCTATGGCAGCACTAGTCACCATGCCAAAGAATGTCCCAAAAATCACTAGAAACAGGGACAAGGATCTAACCAGGACAAAGGGAAAAAGCAAACCGTCCATGTTAGATAGGGCAAGTTGTCACATCGGGATTTAAGGACAAATCCAGATGCATCTCAAATGTGTGCCAAGATCAAGTCTCACATATATGATGACTCAGTGTATAGAAAACAATATCACATCTTTATTACTTATTTCTATACAAAATCACTAAATAAATATTCACCATATGGCAACAATGATCCTCCACCATCATAATTGATTAGGAGACGAAAGCCTAGACCTCTCCTGTCACACCCCGATTTAAAGGATAAAGCCGGGTGCGACTCATATGTGCGCCAAGTAAGAACTTCACATATTGAAAGGGAATTAGGCTTACACCTAGTCCCTAATTAATTTTGGTGGTTGAATTGCCCAACACAAATATTTGGACTAACTAGTTTGCTCTAGTGCATAAGTTATACAGGTGCCAAAGGTTCACACTTAGCCAATAAAAAGACCAAGTATTGGGTTCAACAAAAGAGCAAAGGGACAACCGAAGGCACCTCTGGTCTAGCGCACCGGACTGTCCGGTGTGCCACCGGACATGTCCGGTGCACCAGAGGACTCCAGTTCAAACTCGTCACCTTCGGGAAATTCCGGAGGCAACTCCGCTATAATTCACCGGACTGTCCGGTGTACACTGGACATGTCCGGTGCTCCAAGGAAGGGTGGCCTCCGGAACTCGCCAGCCTCGGGAATTCACTTCAGCTGTTCCGCTAAAATTCACCAGACTGTCCGGTGTACACCGGACTGTCCGGTGTAACAGCGGGGCAACGGCTATTTCGGCGCCAACGGCTACCTGCGACGCATTAAATGCGCGCGCTGCGCGCGCAGAGGTCAGGCACGCCCATACTGGCGCACCGGACAATCTACAGTGCATGTCCGGTGCGCCACCGGACATCCAGGCGGGCCTAGAAGACAGAGCTCCAACGGTCGAACCCAACGGCTTTTGGTGATGTGGCTGTCGCACCGGACATGTCCGGTGTGCACCGGACTGTCCGGTGTGCCATCGAACAGACAGCTCCACCAAACGGCTAGTTTGGTGGTTGGGGCTATAAATACCCCCAACCACCCACCATTCATTGTATCCAAGTTTTCCACTTCTCAACTACTTACAAAAGCTCTAGCATTCAATTCTAGACACACCAAAGAGATCAAATCCTCTCCAAATTCCACACAACGCCCTAGTGATTAGAGAGAGAGAGATTTGCTTGTGTTCTTTCGAGCTCTTGCGCTTGGATTGCTTTCTTCTTTCTTGATTCTTTCTTGCGATCAAACTCACTTGTAATTGAGGCAAGAGACACCAATCTTGTGGTGGTCCTTGTGGGAACTTTGTGTTCCAAGTGATTGAGAAGAGAAAGCTCACTCGGTCCGAGGGACCGTTTGAGAGAGGGTAAGGGTTGAAAGAGACCCGGCCTTTGTGGCCTCCTCAACGGGGAGTAGGTTTGCGAGAACCGAACCTCGGTAAAACAAATCCACGTGTCTCACTCTTTATTCGCTTGCGATTTGTTTTGCACCCTCTCTCTCTCGCGGACTCTATTATATTTCTAACGCTAACCCGGCTTGTAGTTGTGATTAATTTTGAGAATTTCAGTTTCGCCCTATTCACCCCCCCCCCCCCCTCTAGGCGACTTTCAATTGGTATCAGAGCCCGGTGCTTCATCAGAGCCTAACCGCTCGAAGTGATGTCAGGAGATCACACCAAGAGGGAGATGGAGACCGGCGACAGGCCCACTATGAGCCAAGGGAGCACTTCATCGGAAGAGTCCCGCACCAAGAGGAAGGACAAGAAGAAGGACTCCTCCAAACAGAAGGAGAAAAGATCTTCTTCTCACCACAAAGAGAAGAAGGAAAAATCTTCTTCCCACAAGTCGCATCGGAAAGGCGACAAGCACAAGAGGATGAGGAAGGTGGTCTACTACGAGACCGACACTTCATCAACATCGACCTCCGACTCCGATGCGCCGTCCGTAACTTCTAAGCGCCAAGAGCGCAAGAAGTTTAGTAAGATCCCCTTACACTATCCTCGTACATCTAGACATACTCCATTACTTTCCGTTCCATTAGGCAAACCGCCAACTTTTGATGGCGAAGATTATGCTAGGTGGAGTGATTTAATGAAATTTCATCTAACCTCACTCCACAAAAGTATATGGAATGTTGTTGAGTTTGGAGCACAGGTACCATCCATAGGGGATGAAGACTATGATACGGACGAAGTGGCCCAAATCGAGCACTTCAACTCCCAAGCTACAACCATACTCCTCGCCTCTCTAAGCAAGGAGGAATACAACAAGGTGCAAGGGTTGAAGAATGCAAAGGAAATTTGGGACCTTCTCAAGACCGCGCACGAGGGTGATGAACTCACCAAGATCACCAAGCGGGAAACGATCGAGGGGGAGCTCGGTCGTTTTCGTCTTCGCCAAGGGGAGGAGCCACAAGATATGTACAACCGGCTCAAAACCTTGGTGAACCAAGTGCGCAACCTCGGGAGCAAGAAATGGGATGACCACGAAGTGGTTAAGGTTATTTTGAGATCACTTATTTTCCTTAAACCTACTCAAGTTCAATTAATTCGTGGTAACCCAAGATATACACTAATGACTCCCGAGGAAGTTATCGGGAATTTTGTGAGCTTTGAATGTATGATCAAGGGCTCAAAGAAGATCAACGAGCTTGATGAACCCTCCACGTCCGAAGCACAACCGGTGGCATTCAAGGCGACAGAGGAGAAGAAGGAGGAGTCTACATCGAGTAGACAACCAATTGACGCCTCCAAGCTCGACAATGAGGAGATGGCTTTAATCATCAAAAGCTTTCGCCAAATCCTCAAGCAATAGAGGGGGAAGGACTACAAACCCCGCTCCAAGAAAGTATGCTACAAATGTGGTAAGCTCGGTCATTTTATTGCAAAATGTCCTATGTCTAGTGACAGTGACAGGGGCGACGACAAGAAGGGAAAGAGGAGAGAAAAGAAGAAGTACTACAAGAAGGGCGGTGATGCCCATGTTTGCCGGGAGTGGAACTCCGACGAGAGCTCCACCGACTCCTCCGACGACGACGAGGACGCCGCCAACATCGCCGTCACCAAGGGACTCCTTTTCCCCAACGTCGGCCACAAGTGCCTCATGGCAAAGGACGACAAAAGGAAGAAGGTTAAATCTAAATCCTCCACTAAATATGAATCCTCTAGTGATGATAATGCTAGTGATGAGGAGAATAATTTGCGTACCCTTTTTGCCGACCTAAACATGCAACAAAAGGAAAAGTTAAATGAATTGATTAGTGCTATTCATGAGAAGGATGATCTCTTGGACTCTCAAGAGGACTTCCTTATTAAGGAAAACAAAAAGCATGTTAAGGTAAAAAATGCTTATGCTCTACAAGTTGAAAAATGTGAAAAATTGTCTAGTGAGCTAAGCACTTGCCATGAGACTATAGACAACCTTAGAAATGAGAATGCTAGATTAATTGCTAAGGTTGATTCTCATGTTTGTGATGCTTCAATTCCCAATCTTAGAAATGATAATGATGATTTGCTTGCTAAGATTAAGGAATTGAATGATTCTCTTGCTAGCCTTAGAGTAGAAAATGAAAATTTGATTGCTAAGGCTAAAGATTTTGATGTTTGCAATACTATTATTTCCGACCTTAGAACTAAGAATGATATGTTGCATGCTAAGGTTGTAGAATTAAAATCTTGCAAACCCTCTACATCTACCGTTGAGCACACTTCTATTTGTACTAGATGTAGAGATGTTGATATCAATGCTATTCATGATCACATGGCTTTAATTAAACAACAAAATGATCATATAGCATTATTAGATGCTAAAATTGCCGAGCATAACCTAGAGAATGAAAAGTTTAAATTTGCTAGAAGTATGCTCTACAATGGGAGACGCCCTGGTATCAAGGATGGCATTGGCTTCCGAAGGGGAGACAATGTCAAACTTAATGCCCCTCCAAAGAATTTATCTAACTTTGTTAAGGGCAAGGCTCCCATGCCTCAGGATAACGAGGGTTACATTTTGTACCCTGCCGGTTATCCCGAGAGCAAAATTAGGAGAACTCATTCTAGGAAGTCTCACTCTGGCCCTAACTATGCTTTTATGTATAAGGGTGAGACATCTAGCCCTAGGCAACCAACCCGTGCTAAGTTGCCTAGAAAGAAAACTCCTAGTGCATCAAGTGATCATGCTATTTCATTCAAAACTTTTGATGCATCATATGTGCTTACTAACAAATCCGGCAAGGTAGTTGCCAAGTTTGTTGGGGGCAAACACAAGGGCTCTAAGACTTGTGTTTGGATACCCAAAGTTCTTGTTTCTAATGCCAAAGGACCCAAAACCGTTTGGGTATCTAAAATCAAGAACTAAAATTGTTTTGTAGGTTTATGCATCCGGGGGCTCAAGTTGGATACTCGACAGTGGGTGCACAAACCACATGACAGGGGAGAAGAAGATGTTCTCCTCATATGAGAAAAACCAAGATCCCCAACGAGCTATCACATTCGGGGATGGAAATCAAGGTTTGGTCAAAGGATTGGGTAAAATTGCTATATCACCTGACCATACTATTTCCAATGTTTTTCTTGTAGATTCTTTAGATTACAATTTGCTTTCCGTATCCCAATTATGTCAAATGGGCTACAACTGTCTATTTACTGATGTAGGTGTCACTGTCTTTAGAAGGAGTGATGATTCAATAGCATTTAAGGGAGTGTTAGAGGGTCAGCTATACTTGGTAGATTTTGATAGAGCTGAACTCGACACTTGCTTGGTTGCTAAGACTAACTTGGGTTGGCTCTGGCACCGCCGACTAGCCCATGTTGGAATGAAGAATCTTCATAAGCTTCTAAAGGGAGAGCACATTTTAGGACTAACAAATGTTCATTTTGAGAAAGACAGGATTTGTAGCGCATGCCAAGCCGGGAAGCAAGTTGGCACTCATCATCCACACAAGAACATCATGACAAGTGACAGGCCACTGGAGCTCCTACACATGGATTTATTCGGCCCGATCGCTTACATAAGCATCGGCGGGAGTAAGTACTGTCTAGTTATTGTGGATGATTATTCTCGCTTCACTTGGGTGTTCTTTTTGTAGGAAAAATCTCATACCCAAGAAACCTTAAAGGGATTCTTGAGACGGGCTCAAAATGAGTTCGACTTAAGGATCAAGAAAATTAGAAGCGACAATGGGACGGAGTTCAAGAACTCACAAATAGAAAGCTTTCTTGAGGGGGAGGGCATCAAGCATGAGTTCTCTTCTCCCTACACCCCACAACAAAATGGTGTAGTGGAGAGGAAGAATCGAACTCTATTGGACATGGCAAGAACCATGCTTGATGAGTACAAGACACCGGATCGGTTTTGGGCCGAGGCGGTCAACACCGCCTGCTACGCCATCAACCGGTTATATCTTCACCGAATCCTCAAGAAGACATCCTATGAACTCCTAACCGGAAAAAAGCCCAATATTTCATATTTTAGAGTTTTTGGTAGCAAATGTTTTATTCTTGTCAAAAGAGGTAGAAAATCTAAATTTTCTCCTAAAACTGTAGAAGGCTTTTTACTAGGATATGACTCAAACACAAGGGCATATAGAGTCTTTAACAAGTCCTCAGGACTTGTTGAAGTTTCTTGTGACGTTGTGTTTGATGAGACTAACGGCTCTCAAGTAGAGCAAGTTGATCTTGATGAGATAGGTGAAGAACAGGCTCCATGTATCGCGCTAAGGAACATGTCCATTGGGGATGTGTGTCCTAAGGAATCCGAAGAGCCTCCACATGCACATGATCAACCATCCTCCTCCATGCAAGCATCTCCACCAACCCAAAATGAGGACGAGGCTCAAGTTGATGAAGGAGAAGATCCAAGAGATAAGCCACCTCAAGATGACGGCAATGATCAAGGGGGAGATGCAAATGATGAAGACAAGGAGGATGAAGAACCAAGGCCGCCACACCCAAGAGTCCACCAAGCAATCCAACGAGATCACCCCGTCGACACCATCCTCGGCGACATTCATAAGGGGGTAACTACTCGATCTCGTGTTACACATTTTTGTGAGCATTACTCTTTTGTTTCCTCTATTGAGCCACACAGGGTAGAGGAAGCACTACAAGATTCGGATTGGGTGATGGCGATGCAAGAGGAGCTCAACAATTTCATGAGGAACGAGGTATGGCATTTAGTTCCACGTCCTAACCAAAATGTTGTAGGAACCAAGTGGGTCTTCCGCAACAAGCAAGATGAGCATGGTGTGGTGACAAGGAACAAAGCTCGACTCGTGGCCAAGGGGTATTCACAAGTCGAAGGTTTGGATTTTGGTGAAACCTATGCACCCGTAGCTAGGCTTGAGTCAATTCGTATATTATTGGCCTATGCTACTTACCATGGCTTCAAGCTTTACCAAATGGACGTGAAGAGTGCCTTCCTCAACGGACCGATCAAGGAGGAGGTCTATGTTGAGCAACCTCCTGGCTTTGAAGACAGTGAGTATCCTAATCATATCTATAGGCTCTCTAAGGCGCTTTATGGGCTCAAGCAAGCCCCAAGAGCATGGTATGAATGCCTTAGAGATTTCCTTATTGCAAATGGCTTCAAAGTCGGCAAGGCCGATCCTAGTTTATTCACTAAAACTCTTGACAATGATTTGTTTGTATGCCAAATTTATATTGATGATATCATATTTGGGTCTACTAACGAATCTACTTGTGAAGAATTTAGTAGGATCATGACACAAAAATTCGAGATGTCTATGATGGGGGAGTTGGAATATTTTCTAGGATTCCAAGTCAAGCAACTCCAAGAGGGCACTTTCATTAGCCAAACGAAGTATACTCAAGACATTCTAAGCAAGTTTGGAATGAAGGATGCCAAGCCCATCAAGACACCCATGGGAACAAATGGGCATCTCGACCTCGACACGGGAGGTAAGTCAGTGGATCAAAAGGTATACCGGTCGATGATTGGTTCATTACTCTATTTATGTGCATCTCGACCGGACATTATGCTTTCCGTTTGCATGTGTGCAAGATTCCAAGCTGACCCTAAGGAATCACACCTTACGGCCGTAAAACGAATCTTGAGATATTTGGCTTACACACCTAAGTTTGGGCTTTGGTACCCTCGAGGATCCACATTTGATTTGATTGGTTATTCGGATGCCGATTGGGCGGGGTGTAAGATTAATAGGAAGAGCACATCGGGGACTTGCCAGTTCTTGGGAAGATCTTTGGTGTCTTGGGCTTCAAAGAAGCAAAATTCGGTCGCTCTTTCTACCGCCGAAGCCGAGTATATTGCCGCAGGCCATTGTTGCGCGCAATTGCTTTGGATGAGGCAAACCCTGCGGGACTATGGTTACAAATTAACCAAAGTTCCTCTTCTATGTGATAATGAGAGTGCAATCCGCATGGCGGATAATCCCGTTGAGCATAGCCGCACTAAGCACATAGCCATTCGGTATCATTTTCTTCAGGATCACCAACAAAAGGGGGATATCGAGATTGCATACATTAACACTAAAGATCAATTAGCCGATATCTTTACCAAGCCTCTTGATGAACAAACTTTTACCAAACTTAGGCATGAGCTCAATATTCTTGATTCTAGGAACTTCTTTTGCTAAACTTGCACACATAGCTCATAAGTATGCCTTTGATCATGTCTCTTTTATATATACTATGACTAATGTGTTTTCAAGTGTATTCCAAACCAAGTCATAGGTATAATGAAAGGGAATTGGAGTCTTCGGCGAAGACAAAGGCTTCCACTCCACTCTACTACTCATCCTTCGTCGTCGCTCCGCATCACTCTCCATCTTTGGTATAATCCTCACTCATATGTTTTATTTGCCAAAGGGGAGAAAATAGTTAGGAAAGGGCTTATATCTCACTCAAAGTATCCGTTTTTGGCGATTCATGCCAAAGGGGGAGAAAGTATGAGCCCAAAGCAAAAGGACCGCACCACCACCACCCTAATTTTAAAATTAATGGTTTTCAATTGAAAATTTCAAATTAGTATCTCTTTGTGTTCTAAAGGGGGAGCAACTAGTATTTTCAAAACTTGATATCTTAAAACCCTCTTGAACACTAAGAGGAGAATTTATTTGAGGGGGAGTTTTGTTTAGTCAAAGGAAAAGCATTTGGAACAAAGGAAGAAAATTTCAAAACTTGAAAATGCTTTGCAAAAATCTTATTCATTTACCTTTAACTATCTTGCAAAAGGATTTTGAAAAGAATTTACAAAAGGATTTGCAAAAACAAAACATGTGGTGCAAATGTGGTCCAATATGTTAAAAACAAAAGAAACAATCCATGCACATCATGTAAGTATTTATATTGGCTCAATTCCAAGCAACCTTTGCACTTACATTATGCAAACTAGTTCAAATTATGCACTTTTATATTTGCTTTGGTTTGTGTTGGCATCAATCACCAAAAAGGGGGAGATTGAAAGGGAATTAGGCTTACACCTAGTCCCTAATTAATTTTGGTGGTTGAATTGCCCAACACAAATATTTGGACTAACTAGTTTGCTCTAGTGCATAAGTTATACAGGTGCCAAAGGTTCACACTTAGCCAATAAAAAGACCAAGTATTGGGTTCAACAAAAGAGCAAAGGGACAACCGAAGGCACCTCTGGTCTGGCGCACCGGACTGTCCGGTGTGCCACCGGACATGTCCGGTGCACCAGAGGACTCCAGTTCAAACTCGTCACCTTCGGGAAATTCCGGAGGCAACTCTGCTATAATTCACCGGACTGTCTGGTGTACACCGGACATGTCCGGTGCTCCAAGGAAGGGTGGCCTCCGGAACTCGCCAGCCTCGGGAATTCACTTCAGCTGCTCCGCTAAAATTCACCGGACTGTCCGGTGTACACCGGACTGTCCGGTGTAACAGCGGGGCAACGGCTATTTCAGCGCCAACGGCTACCTGCGACGTATTAAATGCGCGCGCTGCGTGCGCAGAGGTCAGGCACGCCCATACTGGCGCACCGGACAATCTACAGTGCATGTCCGGTGCGCCACCGGACATCCAGGTGGGCCCAGAAGACAGAGCTCCAACGGTCGAACCCAACGGCTTTTGGTGACGTGGCTGTCGCACCGGACATGTCCGGTGTGCACCGGACTGTCCGGTGCGCCATCGAACAGACAGCTCCACCAAACGGCTAGTTTGGTGGTTGGGGCTATAAATACCCCCAACCACCCACCATTCATTGTATCCAAGTTTTCCACTTCTCAACTACTTACAAGAGCTCTAGCATTCAATTCTAGACACACCAAAGAGATCAAATCCTCTCCAAATTCCACACAACGCCCTAGTGATTAGAGAGAGAGATTTGCTTGTGTTCTTTCGAGCTCTTGCGCTTGGATTGCTTTCTTCTTTCTTGATTCTTTCTTGCGATCAAACTCACTTGTAATTGAGGCAAGAGACACCAATCTTGTGGTGGTCCTTGTGGGAACTTTGTGTTCCAAGTGATTGAGAAGAGAAAGCTCACTCGGTCCGAGGGACCGTTTGAGAGAGGGTAAGGGTTGAAAGAGACCCGGCCTTTGTGGCCTCCTCAACGGGGAGTAGGTTTGCGAGAACCGAACCTCGGTAAAACAAATCCACGTGTCTCACTCTTTATTCGCTTGCGATTTGTTTTGCACCCTCTCTCTCTCGCGGACTCTATTATATTTCTAACGCTAACCCGGCTTGTAGTTGTGATTAATTTTGAGAATTTCAGTTTCGCCCTATTCACCCCCCCTCTAGGCGACTTTCACATATAGTGATAGAATGTATAGATATAAATGTCATAAATATCATATATGTACTTATTACATAGCGGATACAAAATGAATGATAAAAATAAAGCGAATTAAATATTATTTTCCTGACGCCACAAAGCTGACTGGGAGACGCCACCTAGATCAAGTCGAACTCCTCGTTGTGCAGCTCCTCTTTGACCACCTGCTCTTCACCTGTGGGGGGGTTTATATATCGCAAGAGTGAGCTCACAAAAGATCATAGCTCAACAAGTCGTGGGGAATAATGTGCATGAACTCACCAAAGGTGGAAGTTCATGTGAGGTGTAAGGCTGATCAATAAATAAAGGTTAAAGCTGAGCATTGCTTTTATAAGTTGGTCAAAATTTTATTAGCAGTTACTAAATGGAAGTAAATACCAAACCATAGTAATAGTAAGTCAAAATAATAGTAAATCTCAATGCGATGCAAATGACAAATTGAATTTAATTCCATAAATTAATCATGTGAGTGTCTGAGTTGCTCATGACCGTGAGCACGGCTAGTATACCAGTTTTACACTCTGCAGAGGTTGTGCATCTTTACCCACAAGTCGTGTTACCCATTTGCCACGGGGTTGATCGGACCCCATACACCTCTACCAAGGAAGCGAGGCAGGATTCCACTACGAGGCCTATACAAAGTTCCACTAGCTTTAGAAAACTCGCTATAGTTTCTAGGAAGCTCCAGTGCAGGGATCCCTTGCCTGACCACCATCGCAGCAAAATCAACCCAAGGACCTCCCCACACTGACCACTCCCCTACTGTCCATGACCCTATCGGGTAAGGTAGTCCTCCAATAGCTTTCCTAGTTAGTCAGCCAAGGGCATCCCATACCACCCTTGTGGTAGCACTGTTTTTCCGGGTGGTTCTCCATGTTCCAATTAACATAATGATCTTATCATAAACAATAAATAATAAACTGATAATAAAAGTGGTACTCATGAATAATGTATATCTCCATACCCAAAACCACATAAAGCAATAGCTTGTACTACCCAAAAATTCAGTAGTAAAACAAGGTATAAAGATAGCCAAAACTAGGGTAACCTATTGGGTCCCATCAAAATTACCCTATGCAGATCATTATGATTAATAACAACATGACTGGGTAAAAGAAATGATCAAGGGCACAACTTGCCTTCAACGAGCTCCTGCTCACCAGTCTCCACCTGCTGAACCCCTGGATCCTCTACGGCTTGCTCGTCTACTCACAACAATACAAACAAACATAAGCCAAGCACCTGGATCTGATCCCTACTTAAATCAAATCGGTACCCTACAGGAACCCTAAGATCTAAATCCAACGGTCACAGTTTTAAAGGGGGAAAATCACCCAGTATCCATCCGATCGGGAATCTACGGCTAACGCGGATTCCGACCGAAGCGTTATACACGATCTAATCACAATCGTACATTCCAAGATCCACGGTTCAGATTTAATCGGCTGAGATCTAATCGTGGCCACACGATCCTAGATCGAAGGCTCCCAGTTTGTCTTCCCCAACCCACAGACCGCACGGCGGCGGAACACATCGCCACGGCGGCGAGGCACACCGGCGACGCATTCCTGGTACTCTTGTTCCCATCCACCTGACAAACTCCCTAAATCGCAGCGAAATGATACAGAAAACGGTAGGGAGGGATTCTCACCGGAGATCTATGTAGCGACAATAGCGTGCGGCGGAGAGCGGATTCATGGTGATTGCGTCACGCCGGTGAGAAATTCGCCGATACCAATACACAATCCCACCAGTCCTAGCCACGAGCACCTCCCCACTAGTCTAGCGGAGCTCCTGGGGCTAGCAACGCGGCAATGGCGATGGTGGTATGGTGAATTTGGTCAGCAACCGATCTCTTAGTCCTTAACGCCCACGACGAGATGCCTAGGCGATAAGATTGAATGTCGACACACACGAATTTGGGGAAGAGGGGAGAGGAAGGTTGCGGCCTGATCCCTTTATAAGCATGCAGCGATGAGCTCAGGGTCAATGCCCACGGCTGCGAAGATCGTGATGGCGTCCACGGGCGGCGGCATGTTGGTTGAGGATGAGTACTGACACGCTGGGCCCACCGTCGGTGACACACCAGGATAGCGTGCGCAAGGGAGTGGCACGTGGTCACGCGGGCTCGTGAACCAGTGAGAGGGTGAGAGCGAGCGCGAGAGAGGGACTGTCTGGTGGGTCCCACATGTCGGTGCAATGCTGTGAGCGATAGTCTGGCTGGTCGTAGGGCCCCGCACGTCAGGGGAACCGTACGCTTGGGAGGAGGGCTGGAAGAGTGGGACGGTAGTAAGGTTTCGGCCCAAGTAGTGTTTTCTATTTTTTTATTATTTTCTTTTCTCCTTTTCCAAATTCAACTTATATTCCAACTTAAATTCAAATCATGTGGCACATTTATCCTCAGATTATTTTGTGCAATTCAATTACCAATTTTGGAGATATATACTTTCTTTATATTTTATATCCTTTCACCTTTTCCCCATTTTCATTTCCAACCCCTAATTACCATTTGGGCTTCAATTCAATTTCTTTATCATTACATTTTGATTAGTAGTGTTGCTATTGTGATTATTATTTAAATGCGCAAGCAAACAAAAACTCCAACATGATGCACCTTTTATTGAGGTATAATTTATTTTAAACATGTCTCCTAATAATTCATATGAATAAGTAGGCATTACACATAATTTTATTCTCTCCCTTATATTCCAAAGTTGGGTATTACAAATCCTACACCCCTTACAAAGAATCGCATCCTCGAGATTAGGATGAACTAGGAAAGAGGTGGGGAAAATCTACTCGTAGCTATTCTTCTCTTTCTCAAGTAGCTTCCTCATCTCCATGGTGACTCCATTGCACTTTGCACATCTTAATCACTTTACTCCTTATGACACAAGTCAAGGTATCAAGAATCTTGATAGGATACTCTATATAAGTCAGATCATCTTGAACACTAAGATCCTCCATTGGTAGCTGCTCTTTAGGTACCCTGAGACACTTCTTCAATTGTGATACATGGAAGACATCATGTACATCCGCTAGATGATTGGGTATTTGAAAGAGAAATAGGGTTAACCATTTCCTACAATTAATTTTGGTGGTTGATAGTCAATATAAACACATGGACTAACTACTTTGTCTAGAACTCATGTATTACAGGTGCATAAGGTTCAACACAAACCAAGAAAGAAATCAAGCTAGGGACTCAATTTGAAACGAAGTAAAGAACTTGAGTATGCTGAAAAATGACGCACCGGACTGTCCAGTGTGCCACCAGACAGTGTCCGATGCACTAGGACCGTATAGATGTCAACCAGCCACTCTCGGGAATTCCAGGGCGCGCTCCGCTATAATTCACCGGACTGTCCGGTGTGCCAGCGGAGCAACGACTATCTGCGCCAACGGTCGACTCTGCATAGATGAACAGTACGCTACAGTGCTGTGCAGAAGTTAGAGCGGCGAAGTCAGAGGGAACCAGACTGTCCGATGTGGCACCGGACTGTCAGGTGCTGCAAGAAGACAAAGCTCCAATGGTCGACCCAGTTTCGAACCCTAATGGTTGGGTGACGTGGCAGCGCACCGAACAAGGAACAGTGCCTGTCCAGTGGCGCACCGGACTGTCAGGGGCGCCCATCGCCAGCAGCCTCCCTAACGGCTATGGAAGTAGTTGGGGGCTATAAATACCCCCCAACCACCTCATTCATATCCATCCAAGCATTCCAACCATCTCATTCAATACAAGAGCAAAAGACTCCACTCCAAGACACATCAAATAGATTGAATCCTCTCCAAGCCTCCAAATCAACTCAATTCCATTAAGGACTTGAGAGAGGGTGTTTTGTGTTCCTTGTTACTCTTGTTTCTTGGCTTGGCCTTTTTCTTTTCCCATTCTTATTCTCAAGTGCTTTGTAAGCGAAGCAAGAGACACCAAGTGTATGGTGGTGCTTGTGGGGTCTTAGTGACCCGTGAGATTAAGGAAGAAGGCTCACTCGGTCTAAGTGACTGTTTGAGAGAGGGAAAGTGTTGAAATAGACCCGGTCTTCGTGACCTCCTCAACGGGGACTAAGTTCTTTGGAACCGAAACTCGATAAAACAAATCACAATGTTCACTCGCCTTGATTCTTGTTTGATTTGTTTTCCCCTCTCTTTTGGACTTAGATTTAATTCTAACGCTAACCCCCGACCTTAGTGCTTGCTTAAGTTTATAAATTTCAGGTTTCGCCTATTCACCTCCCTCTAGGCGACTTTCAATTGGTATCATAGGCAGTGCTTTATTAAAAGCCTAACCAACTCGAAGTGATGTCTGGAGATCACGCCAAGAGGGAGATCATGATCGGTGTGGTAAGTCTGGTCACTTTATTGCTAAATATCCAATTTCTAGTGAAAGTGACAGGGACGAGGACAAGGAAGGGAAGAAGAAGGAGAAGAAGAGATACTACAAGAAGAAGGGTAGTGATGCCCACATATGCCGGGAATGGGACTCCGACGAGAGCTTCACCGACTCCTCCTCCGACGAGGACGCCGCCAACATCGCCGTCAACAAAGCCCTCCTCTTTCCCAACATTGGCCACAAGTGTCTCATGGCTAAGGACAGCAAAAACAAGAAGGTACACTCTAGAGCCGCCCTCAAATATACAACATCTAGTGATGAGGGTAGCTCTAGTAATGATGAAGATAATTTAATGTCTCTCTTTGCCAACCTTAGCATGGACCAAAAGAAAAAATTAAATGAACTAATAGAATCCATTAATGAGAAAGATGAACTCTTGGAAAGCCAAGAGGACTTCCTTATTAAAGAAAACAAAAAAATTGTAAATTGAAGAATGCTTATGCTCAAGAAATAGAGAAATGTGAAAATTTATCTAAGGAGCTTAGCACTTGTCATGATTCAATTTCAACTCTTAGAACCGTGAATGCTACTTTAGTTTCTAAGATTGAAAAATTGAATGTTTGCAATGATTCTATTTCCTGTCTTAGAGATGAGAATGTTAGATTAAATGCTAAGATAGAAGAATTAAATGCTTGCAAACCATCTACATCTACTGTTAAGCATGTTTCTATTTATACTAGATGTAGAGATGTTAATATAGAAGCTATGGATGATCACCTTGCCATGATTAAACAACAAAATGATCACATAACTAAATTAAGTGCTAAAATTGCTGAGCATGAACTAGAGAATGAAAATTTTAAATTTGCTAGAAGCATGCTCTATACTGGGAGACGCCCTGGCATTAAGGATGACATTGGTTTCCAACAGGGGAGCAATGTCAAGGTTAATGCCCCTAAGAAACTATCTAGTTTTGTTAAGGGCAAAGCTCCCATGGTTCAGGATAGGGAAGGATACATTTTATATCCTGCTAACTATCCTGAGCACAAAATTAGGAGAATTCATGCTAGGAAACCTCACACTGTTTCTCATCATGCATTTATGTATAAAAATGAGGCTTCTAGCTCTAGGCATTCCACTCATGTTAAAATGCCTAAAAAGAAAACTCCCACTGCATCAAATGAGCATAACATTTCATTTAAGACTTTTGATGCATCATATGTTTTAACTAACAAATCAGGCAAAGTAGTTGCCAAATATGTTGGGGGCAAACACAAGAGCTCCAAAACTTGTGTTTGGGTACCCAAGGTGTTTGTTTCTAATGTCAAAGGACCCAAGACTGTTTGGGTACCTAAGAATAAGGCCTAAATTGTTTTGTAGGTTTATGCATCCGGTGGTTCAAGTTGGATAATTGATAGCGGGTGCACAAACCACATGACTGGGGAGAAAAGAATGTTCTCCTCCTATGAGAAAAATGATGATCCCCAAAGAGCTATCACATTCAGGGATGCAAATCAAGGTTTGGGTAAAATAGCTATATCTCCTGACCATTTCATTTCCAATGTTTTTCTTGTAGATTCATTAGATTACAATTTGCTTTCTATTTCTCAATTATGTAAAATTAGCTACAACAGTCTTTTTATTGATATAGGTGTTACTGTCTTTAGAAGAAGTGATGATTCAATAGCATTTAAGGGAGTGTTAGATGGTCAGCTATATTTGGTTGATTTTAATGATAATAAAGCTGAACTAGACACTTGCATAATTGCTAAGACTAACATGGGTTGGCTCTGGCATTGTCGACTTGCCCATGTTGGGATGAAGAATCTCTACAAACTTCTAAAGGGAGAACACATTTTAGGACTAACAAATGTTCATTTTGAGAAAGACAGGATTTGTAGCGCATGTCAAGCAGGAAAGCAGGTTGGATTCCACCATCCACACAAGAACATAATGACGGCTGACAAACCGCTCGAGCTACTCCACATGGATCTATTTGGCCCTATCGCTTACATAAACATAGGCGGGAGTAAGTACTGTCTTGTTATTGTGGATGATTATTCTCGCTTCACTTGGGTGTTCTTTTTGCAGGAAAAATCACAAACCCAAGAGACATTAAAAGGATTCTTGAGACAGGCTCAAAATGAGTTCGGATTGAGAATCAAAAAGATAAGAAGCGATAATGGGACGGAGTTCAAGAACTCTCAAATTGAAGGATTTCTTGAGGAGGAGGAGGGCATCAAGCATGAGTTCTCTTCTCCCTACACACCTCAACAAAATGGTGTAGTGGAGAGGAAGAATAGAACTCTATTAGACATGGCAAGAACCATGCTTGATGAGTACAAGACTCCGGACCGGTTTCGGGCTGAGACGATTAACACCGCCAGCTACTCCATGAACCCGCTATATCTTCACCGAATCCTCAAGAAAACATCATATGAACTCCTCACTGGTAAAAAGCCCAATGTTTCATATTTTAGAGTCTTTGGAGTAAATGCTTTATTCTTATTAAAAGAGGTAGAAAATCTAAATTTGCTCCTAAGGCTGTAGAAGGCTTTTTACTTGGTTATGACTCAAACACAAGGGCATATAGAGCCTTCAACAAATCCACTGGATTGGTTGAGGTTTCGTGTGACATTGTGTTTGATGAGACTAATGGCTCCCAAGTGGAGCAAGTTGATCTTGATGAGCTAGATGATGAAGAGGATCCGTGCGTTTCGCTAAGGAACATGTCCATTGGGGATGTGTGTCCTAAGGAATCCGAAGAGCCTCCATAAGCACAAGATCAACCATCATCTTCCAATGAAGCATCTCCACCAACTCAAGACGAGGATTAGGCTCAAGATGATGAAGATGAAGATCAAGAGGATGAGCCACCTCAAGAGGAGGACATTGATCAAGGGGGAGATGAAGATATTCAAGACAAGGAAGATGGTCAAGAAATTAAGGATCAAAGACCGCCACACCCAAGAGTCCACCAAGCAATTCAACGAGATCACCCCATCAACTCCATACTCGGTGACATTTATAAGGGGGTAACCACTAGATCTCGAGTTGCCCATTTCTGTGAACATTACTATTTTGTGTCCTCTATTGAGCCATACAGGGTGGAGGATGCACTAAGAGATCCGGATTGGGTGCTGGCTATGCAAGAGGAGCTCAACAACTTCACAATGAATGAGGTATGGTATTTAGTTCCACGTCCTAATCAAAATGTTGTAGGTACCAAGTGGGTACTCCGCAACAAGCAAGATGAGCATGGTGTGGTGACAAGAAACAAAGCCCGACTTGTGGCAAAAGGTTATTCACAAGTCGAAGGTTTGGACTTTGATGAAACTTATGCACCCGTAGCTAGGCTTGAGTCAATTCGCATATTACTTGCTTATGCTACTTACCCGTAGCAAGATGAGCAAGATGATGAAGATGAAGAGGATGAGCCACCTTAAGAGGAGGACATTGATCTTCATCTTGCGCCGTTTTCACAGTCCGGACCTAGGGGCGGACAGTATGCAGTGCCATTTTTTGTGTTCAACAATCTAGCTACTTTTTTGTTCATGAACTACTCATTTTTTGATGTTGTCTCGAGAGCTTATATAAAGTTTTAGAAAAAAACGACAAAATCATCTAGAGAAAAGGTTTATTGGCTCGAATCTACGACTTTTAAGTTGGCTGATTTGGTCATGCATGGAAGGATCGATAGAGATCGATCAGTTTTTTTTGTACTCCGTATCATGAAGCATATCATGATCTAAAGTCACTAGCGTAGTGAGAGGTAATTAAGCGTGGCCATGGTGCCGAATTCCACATCGGCCCACGTACGGTGCAAGGACAAACCGTGGGCAACGACACCTTCCATTCCAACTAGTACTCCATCTATCCAGTAGTACACAAACACAACACATTACATACATCCCACGCTCTCTGCCGCACAGACCACACACGCCCCGCTCCGCCCGCCTACCCTTCACCTAAGAACCGCCCGCCGCGCCGCGCCGCTCCCATGGAGACGCCGATGCCGCGGGTGAAGCCTGGGTTCAACGGTGTCGGCGTGGGCATGGGGTCGTCCGTGAACGGCAGCAGCCGCCACGCCGGCTACTACATGGGCCCGGCCGGCGCAGTGGTCGTGGCGGGCGCAAGGATTCCAAAATCGGCGAAAACCGGCGGTAAACCGCTCGGTAAACCGAAACCGCCAGGGTGCGGTAACGGTTTACCAGCGGTTTTTTTTTAAAATTTAGTCCAAATTTAAAAATTTTGAAAAAATTATTAAAAAATATATGATAAAAAACTACATGTTTTTCTGAGTAATTTGGTATAGAAGATATTTAAATTCAAATCAGATTAGAGAACAAAAAAATAGAAACATGTATGGACCCGTTAACCCGTTAACAAAAAAATCTAAACACGCCTCTCCTCCGCGTCCTCCCCAGCTCCCCTCACTTTCCCCATTCGCTTACGCTCTCAGCCACAGACCCGTCGCCGCCGCACACGCAAAAATCGCAACCTCTGCGCCTTTTACCGGCGTCTAAGCGCGGTTAACCGCCGGCCAGGAGCGGTTTACCGCCCGCTTCGCCGCTGCCCCCCGTCGTCGTCGCAGATCCCCTCGCCGACGGTTTCCATCGTAAAACCGGCGGTAAACCGCCCACGGGGAGAGGTAAATCATGTTTTACCATCGGTAAACCGGTTATGGTACCAAGATTTAGCTCTGTTTTAGATATTTAGTGTCTAGATTTGGATTTTTAATGTTTAGGTTTTCAGATTTCATTCATGCTTGTGTTAATAACTTAATACATAGTTATTGTTAGATTCCGTTCATGGATTTTTAATATTTAGTGCCTAGCTCTATTTTAGTTGTAGTATATGTAACTCATAATATTATTTACTACTACTGTAAATATGATTTGGTATTGTTATTATAGATGTGATGGTTTATGGTTTATGTATTAGTTATGGTTTAGTTATTGTTTCAAGTTGTATGATATTTTTGCCACATCTGTAGGAGACATGTCGGATGAAGATAGAGATAGAGAAAGAGATAGAGATAGAGTCTGGTTGCACAGAGAGAAGGTTGGCGCAGGTTTCAAATGCAAGTATTGTAGAGAAACAAAGAGCGGAGGGGTGGTACCCGATTGAAGGAGCATCTCGCGCATAGAGGGAAGAATGTCAAGAAATGTCCCTCTGTTCCTCCAGACATAAAGGCATACTTCTAACTTGACATAGATAAGACAAAGGAATAAAAAGAGTTCTAGGTTCAGGCAACAGCTGAGGGCAGATGAGGCAGCACGAACCCATTTTGGGGACAATGAGTATGAGGATGAACTTAAAGCGGCTCTGCATCAGTCACGTGTGGAGCATGAATTTAGTCAGAGGGCTGGTGCAAGGTATGACAGGGGTGGTGGATCCTCCAGCCAGAGGGTACCTGAACGTGTTAGAGACTACAATCTTGCTCAAGCCTCTGGACTAAGGCAACAGAGGATAGATACTGGTCCCTGGACAAGTAAGGGAAGGGGCTCGAAAGAGATTCTTGGTAGGGCTTGGGCAAAGGCTTGTCATGCCATTGGCATCCCGGGTCGAAAGGTCGATAACCCATATTTTAGGGCCGCAATTATGGAGTCCCAAAAACAAGGTAACAAATAACACAATATATTTTGTTGTATTTGATCTATGTCGTTGACATAATCTTGTCAAGAAATTAAGGATCAAAGACCGCCACACCCAAGAGTCCACCAAGCAATTCAACGAGATCATCCCATCAACTCCATACTCAGTGACATTTATAAGGGGGTAACCACTAGATCTCGAGTTACCCATTTTTGTGAACATTACTATTTTGTGTCTTCTATTGAGCCATACAGGATGGAGGATGCACTAAGAGATTCGGATTGGGTGCTGGTTATGCAAGAGGAGCTCAACAACTTCACGATGAATGAGGTATGGCATTTAGTTCCACGTCCTAATCAAAATGTTGTAGGTACCAAGTGGGTATTCCACAACAAGCAAGATGAGCATGGTGTGGTGACAAGAAACAAAGCCCGACTTGTGGCAAAAGGTTATTCACAAGTCGAAGGTTTGGACTTTGATGAAACTTATGCACTCGTAGCTAGGCTTGAGTCAATTGGTATATTACTTGCTTATGCTACTTACCCGTAGCAAGATGAGCAAGATGGTGAAGATGAAGAGGATGAGCCACCTTAAAAGGAGGACATTGATCTTCATCTTGTGCCGTTTTCACTAGGGATGGATCCGGATATTTATTCGGATGTCAATTTTTTGGTCTTCTTTCTTCGATTGTGAACAAATAACATATAGAATTTGCTATGTAAATTTATATTCTTGTTTTTAGCATTGAGGCTATTAATCTTCACAAAAAATAAACATTAAATTCGTTCTAGATATTTTTAAATAATTGATATAAAATTCGGATGTCTATCCGAATACGGATTCGGATGTTTTTTCACCTTTTTTGTTGTAGGGAGAAAATAATGTACATAAAAAAGTATACAAAAATTTATTTAAATACTTCATAATATTCTTCATAACATTGCCAAAAATTAGCTTTAAATTATATGTATATCTATGCTAAAATATTAGATTTGTGATACAATTCGGATGTTTTAGGAACATCCCTAGTTTTCACAGTCCGGACCTAGGGGCGGACAGTATGCGGTGCCATTTTTTGTGTTCAACAATCTAGCTAGCTACTTTTTTGTTCATGAACTACTTGTTTTTTGATGTTGTCTCGAGAGCTTATATAAAGTTTTAGAAAAAAACGACAAAATCATCTAGAGAAAAGGTTTATTGGCTCGAATCTACGACTTTTAAGTTGGCTGATTTGGTCATGCATGGAAGGATCGATAGAGATCGATCAGTTTTGTTTTGTACTCCGTATCATGAAGCATATCATGATCTAAAGTCGCTAGCGTAGTGAGAGGTAATTAAGCGTGGCCATGGTGCCGAATTCCACACCGGCCCACGTACGGTGCAAGGACAAACCGTGGGCAACGGCACCTTCCATTCCAACCAGTACTCCATCTATCCAGTAGTACACAAACACAACACATTACATACATCCCACGCTCTCTGCCGCACAGGCCACACACGCCCCGCTCCGCCCGCCTACCCTTCACCCAAGAACCGCCCGCCGCGCCGCTCCCATGGAGACGCCGACGCCGCGGGTGAAGCCCGGGTTCAACGGCGTCGGCGTGGGCATGGGGTCGTCCGTGAATGGCAGCAGCCGCCGCGCCGGCTACTACATGGGCCCGGCCGGCGCAGTGGCCGTGGCGGGCGGCGGCAGGGCGGCAGCAGCAGCGCCGGTGGACGGGTGCAGCGTGGCGCTGCGCGTGTTTGTGCTGGCGGCGACGCTGGTGTCCGCGGTGGTGATGGGCGTGGACCGGCAGACGAGCACCATCCGAATCACCATCTCCGACGCGCTGCCGCCGCTGGAGGTGCCCCTCACCGCCAACTGGTCCTACTCCTCCGCCTTCGTGTAAGACTGTCTCACTCCTGCCCCCTCTCTCTCTCTCTCTCTCTCTCCACCGCCTTCTTATCTTCGTAGCGCTATCTAGCTAGCTGGCCATGTGATTACGCCGCATATGATGATTTCACAAATAATTGCCCGTACGTGCGCGCTCGCATTTTTCTTCTCCACGCCTCGGTCTTTTTCTAATTAAAATTTGCGTTCACCTCTGAATTTTTTTTCTTGTGTGTGTTCATGATAAGCAACATCATCAGGGTACGTATGTACTACAGCTAGCTATAGGCAGTGACACATCATTTATTTGCCACACCGGACAAATTTAGTAGTGCGAATATAAATATGTCTTGTAGTAGGATTCGAAAAATGCGCGCGGGTCAATAATTAATATAATCCGTTTGCGCACTTGCATGTCCTGTCTAACGTCGTCATTACAGTCAAACTTGATTCTTAAATAAAATTTCAGTCACGAAATAGATTCCTTTTAAAAAAAAAACTCAACGAGAGATTTGCTGAACAAGTTGATTAGAAGGCGATTAAAAGCCAACGGTTCAAAAAAAAAAAAGCACCCCACCCCCACACTTCCAAACGCACCATCACAGGAAGGAATTAAATACTGCTGTTGCTACAAATTCTCTATCACTAAATAAATTGTCTGCCCCGCGCGCGCGCACATATACACATGTCACACATGCTGCCCCATCACTAACAGTCTACTACGTACTAGCGGTCTAGCTCTACGTTTGTAGTTTTGCGGTACGTATTAATTTATATCTCTGGTGTACGTATTGTAGTCGTGGACTCGTCGAGGTGGATAGCTAGGGATGTATCGTTCCAGATACGATACGAGGCAGCACATATTATGCATGCGCGACAGCGTATAGGTTTCGATGGGGGTGTTTCCGTACGTCGTATGGGGGGTACTCTGATCCGATATAGTTACTCTTGGTGGTTAGTTCTTTATCGTAACAACCAACTAGACCAATTATTATATATATATCCCTCCAAACTAACCGTGAGTATATAGGTTTACTAAATTAATTATTCCGAATCATTCCGATGAAAAATTATTAAGGCAGATCACTTAGAGCCGTTTTGGTAGGGCTCTGACTAGCAAAAATAGTTCTAGCTCTGGCTTTTCCTAAAAAGCAGCTTTTCTGGTAGAACTGAAACAATTTCGCAAATCATTTTGCACAAACGGTTTATTATAGAGTAAGAGCCATTTTCCTGTATTAAAATATTAGAGCCAGAGCCAAAACCGATAAAACTACTATTTATGGCTTCTTCTGCGTAGTATAAAAATGGCTCTGTCTTTTATGTGCTTTTCGTAGTAAGCCGTTTTAAAAAAATAATGTTTGGCAGGGCTCTGCCTTTTTTTATAGAAAAGCTAGAGTCGAAGCCCTGCCAAATAGACTCTTAAATATGTACTAGATCGACTCAGATTGTCACTAAGAAAAATAGAGAAGAGTATAAATGAATTATTGTGTAGACACATGATATTGGTACATCCATGAACAGCGTTACCAAAATATCGGATTGAAGAACAGCATCATGGCCAGCGGCAGCCTGTTGGAGCGAGCAAACAAGCATCAGCAGCCGCCGCCGCCACGCCGCACGTATATATAGTGTAGACTGCCCTGGCCGTTGGACAACCACAGATCCACCGAATTTCCCTGTCTCTACTCTCTACTGATTAGAGCACCAATTTCCACATTCATCTATTTAGGGCTTGTTCGCAAGAAGTTCACTTCAAAAGTTTCAGATTTTTCTAGCTTCTTCTATCTAAACATATCTCGCTCCATGAGATATATACCTTTGAAAAAAAAATTGAAACTCACAACCACATCTTTAAATGGTAAAAAAGCTCTAACCCCACATTCACCTAACCAACAAACATGCGTCTTTCAATTTTTATACTCTATATTTAAATATAAATAGACGTCGTGGCATCTAACTAGTATTTATTATATCATAGAGTCCACTTAGTTAATCCGCTAATAGACTGCTTTGGGTTCTAGTTTCAGTGTAAAGTTGTGATGCATAATATAAATTTAACCGGTTTTAACAAATATTTGAAATCTAAATAAGAAACACAACGACTTATCTAAATTCTACTAAAAGTTTGTAACTTTTGTAAAGCTAAAACAGTCCCGGCCAGGACCATAATATATAATAATTATATTCCCACCGATATCTCCCGTATCTGTATAGAATACGGTGGACGGAGAGAGATCGAGAAAGAAAGAAACAAAATGCTTTCGTGAGGGCGACCGATTGGCAGCAGCGCCTCTATCTATCTATATCTATCGTCGTCGTGCTCTCTCCTTTTGGTTCCACGTAGTACACGGGCAAAACAAGGAGCCCTTCCCCTTCTCCTACCTAAAAAGAAACTGCAGCACACACTGCTTTGATATACTCCAGACAAGGACGCCGCAACCAAATGCAATTCTGAAACATAGATTTATCACTGGTTATATATTTAGAGCTATTCGGAGTGGTTTTTATGTCAAATAGGATAAAATAAGACAGCTTTTTCTGGTGAAGTGGTGTAAAGTTATGCCGACACCAAATGTTAATATTATTGCACGGAGACGGTCGGCCTAGAAAATGGCAACGCATACTTCCATCTACCTACGTACATGTGCTATCACGGTTTCACTGTCTCCACGTCCAGCAAAAAATAGTGAAAAGTGAATACTCGAATCCACACTTCTATACTTTAGAAATTTGAGGCCAACAATCAAACCATATATATTTTAGTGTTTAAAAATAATTATATTTATAGCATAGTCACCGTTCTCATACTTTCCTGCCTCATAGCAAAGCAAATATATATATATATATATATATATATATATATATATATATATATATATATATATATATATATATATATATATATATATATATATATATATATATATATATATATATATATATATATGCAGCTAGTGATGAGCGATCGAGGTCATATGCATACATATGTGAGCATGCGTGAGCATGACCTGGCGAAGGCCGGAGAGATGCGTGGCACGTTGGCCACACCACGTGGCCCTGTCCGTATACTGTACCATTATTGTGCGAAAGGAGACACTAGTTGATCGATCGTCCTGCGCCGTGGTCGATCGACTGGCGTCCATATCCGGCCACCATCATTCCATTCATCTCCGTCGGAATCAGAGCGCGCGGGCCAGAGGGGGGCCCACGTGGTGCTCCTGCTCTGACGAAGGAATTCCTGATGAGGAGAAGAGAACCGAGCGCGGCCACCCGTTGGGCCTTTACAAAACAAAAACAAAAAAAAGGCGGAGAGGCCGCTCGATCCGGATAGAGATTTGGCTTGGGGGATGGGGATCAGATCGAAGCTGCCCGACTCGGCGATCTTCTGCTGTCCAGCGGATCGAATAATGCTGGGCAAGTCCTGGTGATTCCGTAGCATATGATGTGTTGGGTCGCAATCGCATGCTAGACCAGCCGTTTGCAAGGCAAGCAGGCTACCCAGTAAGGGCGGTAAGAGCATCTTTAACAATAAATTCTATATTTGAGTCTTTAGGTGAACCTCAAATCTCTTTTAGGATTGGATAGGATTAAGATGGAAATGAACTAATTTCCTCTCTAATCCCTTCAATCCCGAAAAGGATATAAGTTTTCAAACTAGCCCTTAAAGTTAAAATAAAATCTGTTTTAAAATGTTTAATGCCAAAAACAAAACATTTACAGGTGCAACAATTGAGCCCTGTATCATATTATTTTTAAATAGATCTTGTTATTTGGAAAATAAAATGTTAGTAATAGTGTATAAAATGAAGATAGGGCTCCAGTATATAGGGTATTATATTTAGGGTTCCGAGAGACCAAGCACTATAATTTTTTGTAAAATAGAGCCATTGTTGTAGCATGTTTTTAACGTTAGAGTCCTATATTTTAAAATAGGACCCTGTTCACAGCTCCTGTTGGGGACACTTAGCATCTAAATTTCATACTATAAAAATTTAAGGAGTGAATGGTATTTGGGTGAGCGAGAGACTGTAGTTTTTAATCATTTTTAATTAAAATTACCTAAGAGTTAAAACGGAACCGTAAAAGAACCATTTCCTTGCCACCCATGTATCCAATCTTGAAGAAACATTTGGACCGTATTTGGATGGGACTCTGTTTCCGATCATTTTCGTCGCGACGCTTCCGCAGCCAAATGCTTGCATTATTGCTCCATTGAATTTCTTATGTTTTTCTTCACAATTTGCATTATGAAGACTATAGATGCGAAAATTTCTTCTACTCTTTTAGGTTGTCCCGCGCCTGTCCATTCCCTGTTCCCATCGGTACCTGCCAACTGGTCTGGATCATCAGTTGCGTGTGCCCAGCCGCATGCTGCACTTACCGGCCGTAGCTATCCGCCGGTCCGATCCGTCCGTACCTACGTGGCCGAGGCTGCTTTACGTCATCGGCTATTGTGAATGTACTAGTGGTCAAAACACTACTAGGAATTAACCAGTACTGTCGTGCCAAATAAACATATAAAGCGCGGTTAACATCACGGGGAATAATCAGGTCTCTGAAAACGATACGACGACGAATGCATTATTCAGCTAGCGTTCAGAGAGCAACTAGATCCATATCCATCACCCACGCAGCGCAGGCACGCACGCACTTGGTCCATCTCGTTTTCAGTGACAAACTCAACAAACCCCACCGATGGTACGGTGTCAATTGCATTGTGTACCAATCGCTCTCAAAATTATATATTTCCATCATACACTGACTGGTCGTTGCTGAACATGCATGCATGTGTGTCTACGCAGCTACTTCGTGGTGGCGAACGCCATGGTGTGCCTGTTCTCGGCGGCGGCGCTGGCGGCCTGCCGGAGCCGCGCCGCCATGGTGCCCGTGATGGTGGGAGACCTGCTGGCGCTGGCCCTGCTCTACTCGGCCGTGGGAGCCGCCGCGGAGTTCGGCATCCTGGGCGAGCGCGGCAACTCGCACGTCCGCTGGCCTAAGGTCTGCAACGTCTACGGCCGCTTCTGCGAGCGCGCCATGGCGGCCGTCATCGTCTCCCTCATCGCCGCATTCGCCAACCTCGTCCTCCTAATGCTCAACATCCTCACCATCCACAAGAGCTCTTCCTACTACTAAGCTAGCTACTATAGTATAGAGAAGAGAACCATATACAATGTGAGCTAGCTACTCATATATAGCTGTGGCTGCATGCATGCATGGGGATTAACTAAAAGATCGACCCCAACTTCTTGTTGAAATAAGCGGCTAAGAGTCCACTGATCGCACGCGCGGAGGATGTCCGACCCAACTTGACCAAGACCACGTCTTGAGCCTGCATGCACTGTCGTCTTTGCCGCCCTCTGCTCTGCTTGGCAGCAAGACCACCGCCACGCCACGCCACGCCTCTTCCGGCTGGCTGGAACTTGACGCCCTCAACATGGGCGGGGCCTCACAGAGGCGTCGTCTGAAGAGGCGTACAAAGGTGCTGCTCCAACTCTGGCCGTCGTCGCGGGCGGTACAGGCAGACCTCAGTGGGCCGCATAGCCGTAGAGCGACAGAGGCCCAACAGAATCAACTGAGGCCACCAGAGTAGAACACTTCGCTTCAGCTCATAGGGACGTTGGAATCAGCAAGAAGGCCGTCAAATTACAACCAACAGAAGAAGTTTTTAAAAAATCTTCGCAGAATATGGTAGGGGAAATAGAAGGCCAGTAAAAAATCTAAAGTTATATTGAGAGTGGAATTTGAATCCGTACATAACAAAAAAAAACGATAGGGTGACGAAAGCTGGGTTCTTGAGGGTGGGATTTGAACCCATTCAACATAAGGTAAATTTGAAGAATAAGATGAAGAAAGCTGGGAGGCCAACAAAAATATTTTTTTTAAAAAATGATGTCATAACAATAAAAGGTGAATTTGAAGAATAGTGTGAATAGTCCAGCAGAATTTTTTATTTTAAAGTGAAGAAGGTCAGCAGATATATTTTGTAAAAAATAATGTTGAGAGTGGGATTTGAACCCACGCCCTTTCGGACCAGAACCTTAATCTGGCGCCTTAGACCAACTCGGCCATCTCAACTTTAGATGTTTAAATAATGATGTGCTTTTACTTTACAGTAGCGCTCTTATGGCTTTGTCACGAGCACACATATGGAATAAACATCTACTGATGACCTCCATGTCTGGACTGATCAGCAATGCTGTCCGATTTACTGCATCCTACTAAATTTCGTCCAGTGGTGAAGATGACAATAGTGTCTATCTGGTTTTCATGGACGGATAATCATTGATCTGCCTCGTATCATGGTTATCAAAGACATTTCACTAAGTGAACTCAGCCTTGCATTATTCCAAACTCCGTATTTACCTAAAAATTTAGCCATGGCACGCATCCATACATCATGGTCGCAAGGAAATCCCAACTTGGGAGGTGACCGTTTCTTTATCGAGGCAGTAGAGAGCGTCGATGAGATGCATCCCTAAGAGAGGCACGCCCCTTGGCTGACTCGATCGCAATCTCTCCCGCCATCCAGACCAAAGATAGCAAGAGAGCATCCTGCTGCAACTATGGTATTGGAAGGTTCCATGGCGACAAATGCAGTAATAAGAGCAGTCACGGCGCACCGTTGCTCAGGCTGACAACCAGTTTCCCATCTGTGATGAAATCAACAGCTCCATGTACCGCGGCGGCAGCGCTGCTAGATAAACCAATCAAACAGTTCCTCCATCTAGTTCAGTAAGGTTTTTTATAACTTGCTTCGATTTGAGTTAGGAGCATGTGAACCATATCAGCAATAGAAAAATGCAGCAGCAAAGTTGTATACAGGTATGAACTTTAAAAGTTGCGGTTTTGTTAGGACGCGGGATTTCAATTTTATTTACCTCAATTCAGTTAAATCAGTGCGATCCATACTAAGTCCATATAATCTCGTTATATTCTTGATTGCATTGGAATTAGTGAAGAAAGAACAGACGAATGTCGAGAGAAGGTACATAAGTACCGAAATTGGAAGATGCGGCGGCTGAGCGAGAGGCGAGCGTGAGAATCTCGGACTGATGACTGCTACGGCTGATTCCAACCATTCCTACTCTTTTCTCTCCCTTTTTTTTAGAGCAATGACCAATATGCAAGTAGTGATTAAGTTAAGAGTGCAAACATATATATTGGTCCATTAGATCTAAGTCCAACCATATTTCATATTTAGTATTTAAACTCTTCCACCATCAACTCGTGTTACTTTATAAAAAAAACCCTAACAACTCATGATTATATTTACAGTTAAATCTAGATCTAAAAAGGCATGTACAAAAACAGGAACAGCTCAGACTCGTTCTAAGCGTCAAGCCGGTCCAAGCCGAACCGAGCTGCAGCGAACCCAAGGCAGTTCATTGAGCTCGAGCTTTTTTTCAGCCCTACTTGCCCGCTTGTATCTAATGACTGCTTGCATATTAATGGTTGTCATTTTGTACTTCCAATTCATTTTTAAATACCTCCCTCTCTCTCATTCCTCTACCTATTTCTTCTTCTCTCCAACCATTTTAGCCCATTTACACTTTAATTGAGCTATTTGACTTTTGTACATCAGTTTTTTTGGGTTTAAAAAATGTGCAATATTTGTAGTACCGTACTACACATTGTTATCTCATATTTAAACTTGAAAAAGATCAATTTCAGGTTAATATCATTGATTAGTGAATATAGGAAGATTAGGGCCTCCCTCTTCGGAGAGGGATCTACTTCTCTCATTGGATTGAGGGGGGAAGACAAGGGGGACACCGCTGGAGCAATATGAAGGGGAGGGTACTCAGGGAATAGTTGGAGACGGTCTAAGCAGAGCAAGATGAGCTTGATACAGGCATTTATCTGGGAACCCTGAGGTGGTGATGACGACAGGGTCAAGTACCCATAGGCGTCCGATGGAGGTGGGGTCGACCACCCATAGACGTCTGCGAAGGTGGAGGCAGCGTCACACATGGAGGGGGCCATGTTGGCCACTTGTTTTCGATCACTATACACAATCAAAAATAAGGAAAGACAATATTAAAGAAATAGATAACCTTCGTCATGAAGGAGTTAACCCTTCGGGGTAATTCCTTCAGTAAACGAAGGTAGGTGTTAAATGAATAAATGAACGTACAATGCATATAAAAGAGTTTAGATATGATAATTCAATGAAGATATCCTCGTGATATATTCCTCCTTTCATAAATTAACTTTACAATTGTACCTTGGGCAATTGCAGAAAAAATTACAACAAAGGTGATGTAGGGAGAGAATCACCGAGGTGTTCCGCTCGATGGACTCTCTGCGGCAGCATGAACAATTCGTGGCCCATGGCCAGACATTCTTGGACCGGGTCCTCCTTGCATCGAGTCGTACGTTCCACGCCTGGTAGCCAAACGATCCGTCGTGAGCAGGGGCGGCAGCGTTCGCCAATATCACCTGGATATCGCCTCCTGGAAGGGACCCCATTAGGGAGGTGAGATCCTAGGTTTATCTTGGGTTCGGCAGGCCACTGAAGATGTCTCTAGACGACTAGAGATGGCAACGGGGCAGGGCCGAGCTAGGGACTAGCCCCCATCCTCGTGTCGTTCCCCAAAACCCATTCCCCTTCCCCGCCCTGTTTAGCTTAATGGGGACAAAATCATCCCCATCCCCGACCCCGAGGGTCCCCGTTTCCCGTTCGAGGCCCTACGGATAATACTAGAACACAAAAAATAACTATATATTACATAATAACAATTACAAATATATCAATCATTAGGACAAAAATAAATCTGAAATAACTAACAACCTTATAATAGAAATATAACTCATAAGCCACAATTATTTTAACTTAGTAAGTCTCACACTCTCACAAAATACAAATTACAATACACAAATGCATATTATAATTTCTTATCGGGTCCCAGTGAAGCCCCGCGGGGGTAATTTCTTCTCCATCCTCGCCCTGTTAATTTTTGGGGCCCCACCCCATTAGCTCCGTGTGGGAGAAATCGTCCCTGTACTTGCCCCAAATGGGTTGGATCCCCGTGGGCCCCACCCCACGAGGAGTTTTGCCATCTCTACAGACGTCGTAGAGTCGAAGAGAAGTGAAGATAGAGATTGAAAGGCTACGTTACTACTACTTCTAGGGCAAGAAAGTAAATAAATTGATAAACTGGTTGATTGATTCGATTGTTGGTGTTCGCAATCGGTTGTATCCCTTCATATGTAGAGATGGAGGTCTGGATCCATTCCTAAATATTTCCCAACATAATCCGTAGGTTTAAATGAATAAACACGCTCAGAAAAAGAGACTAAACCGTCTGATCTAATCTAATCGTAGATCGTCCACGACCCGAACTATTCGATCACAGAACTGGACCAGCTGGCCTGGCAAGGTGCCATATACGATGTTCAATACAATTCAACTAGGAATCGTTTCGGATGATCAATCCCTAAGAACCGAACAGGCCCTTATCCGTTTTTAGTCAGCCGAAGCATTTGTTCTTCTGTCAGTATTGCTGATAGGAGTCGTTTTTATTTAATTTTTTAGTCTTTTGGCGTCTCATACTTCTTGGGGCATATTGTGGGAGATAGCAAAATTATAGATGAGAGGATGCAAGGCTATCATCCTAGACATCCCGTTGGTGCTGTTTGATCGATGTACAAATCCAGTAATTATAGTATGGGCTAACCCGTGCTCTCTGAAGAACAATCTTAGAACATGTAACACTTTGTTTACTCCCGAGCCGATAATACTTACTCCTAGTATCTTTCTAGGATCATAGGCCATCCTCACATACCAACAATAATTTTTTTGTGCGAACTTTATCCTCACGCATGCGCACCCGAGAAAACTTTTCAGTCGATCAGACATCCCAAGGTTGCTCTAGGCCAAGCATGCTTCATTGAAAGTTTTTTTCAAGAAAGGCTTCCGAAAAAGAAGATACACCTTATTGGTATGAGGTATTTATTAATTTTATTAAGCCTTGTGCGAGGATATCACCATCCATCGGGGCCAAAATATCACAATCCACCCCCTTAGAAGAACAACGTCCTCGTCGGTCAACTAAAGCCAGGAACCTCCCCTCTTAGTCACGTCTGTGTGTCTAGTGTCGTTATATGTCATGTCATGTGACCACTCTGGGCCCACATACGCTATGCGTTCTATTTCCAGACTGACGGTACTTACTCCTGATAGCGCTCTAGAATCATAGGCTGTCACAACAGACCAACAGTAGTCTTTTGTGCGCACTTTATCCTCACTCATGTGTACCCGAGAAGACTTCCTGGTCGGTTACCTATTTCAATATTGCTCTGAGCCAAGTACGTTTAACACAAATGTTCTTTTGAGACAATCTTCTAAAAATTTAAATGCTAGTATGGGTACTCTATTATTTCCATTAGACTGTCTACAGCAACATCCTCTAAGTTTCATCCCCTAAAAGAATATCCTCTATCCTTTACAACACATCCTAAAAGATTTTATCCTCTGTATCTTCGTCATCTCCAACAACGTCCTCTAAATTCCATCAATTTCATCTTGTATATCTCATCCTTCGTATTTTCACCGACCACTATTATCAGAAAATTTTAGATCCATATTTATCCACACATTTTTAACTAATTTAAATATTACAAATTGTTTTTGTGTTTATATTAATAAATATGTTTTAGAACTACAACTTTTTTCACCATGTGCAAATACTTTTTTTCCAAACACATCCCTAAATCCCACGAACCCCATTCTTTCCAAGCATTTCCCACTTCCCAACGTACACCGCGAGCACATGGCATTCATCCTTGGCGTGAGCTCACCGCTGCGCAGCATGTGTGGGCCGTCGTTCGTGTGGGCACTGGGTGACAGCGGTGGGGACGAGGATGGCGTGGCCGAGGTCCTGCGCGCCACCGCGGCACTCGAGCTCGACCGTGAGATCGATGGCGCAACCGAGGCCCTCCGCGCCGCCACATCTCCAATCCTCTCTATCCGCGTTTCGCTCCTCTCCGGCGAGCAAACCGCTGTGGAACTCGACGAGAAGGATGCTGGAGCGTGGCGTGAAAGCGGATAGGGAGCGCAAGCTCGTCCGCCTGGTTTGCCGAACGATGAGGACCCTGTAAAATTTAGCGCACCTTTTAACGTTTGTTGCTAAAGACGTAAAGCAAATCACCGTCAGCTAAATTTAGCGGAGAGAACTCTTTACAGCGTGTTGCTGGAGTCCGGAGATAGCTCTAAGCTTTGAGTCATGATATCACCATCAGGAGAGTTTGTGAGCCCTTAGCATCGATTATCGAAGGAGCGCTTGAGATCTCGAGACTCCTGATCTCTGTTATCGTGTGCACGGTAGTGGCTTATTACTTGCGAGAAGAATCTGCTATGGTCCTGATAAGGTTTAGGAAGCTAAAAGTGGTGATGTGTCGGTTTAGTGTAGAGGACGTGCACAATCAAGCTTGTCTGATAAGGTTTAGGTAATTGATGGGCTGTACCTGTACATGCATGGAACTTTAGACTAATGAAATAATTTTGTAATGATATATTGTTTTTGCGGTAGAAATTGCCACAGTAACACAGTACTCAGGGTAGCGATGTACCAAGCTGCATTTTGGGCTTGTTTGCATGTGCCAGATAGATGTGTACGTTATTGTTGCAAACCTTGTGGATGGGCTAGGAATCGCAACTGAGTTCGGCCCATCCATTTTGAATATATATTTTGCGTTAGGCAAACAAGAATTGAGAGTTTTGATGCGTTCCGGGGATGGGCAAGGGACCGGAGGCATGTCTTGTGCAGGCTGCGCCTCGTCCCGTGTTCCACCGGTCACCGTCCGGCGGACCATACCTGCATGTGCCGGTTGTTGCGGCGTCACCGGTCGCTGTCGCCGGGTCGGACGCGCGCGGAAAAGCCTCACACCGTTGTCTGGTTTGGTTGGTGGCACGCCGTACACACGGCCGCGCGCGCCGCGCTTCGGTAGTTGGTTGCACAGACCAAACCAAAGCTCTGGAGTCGTCGGCCTCGGCTGCACGCTACACTTGCATCGCTCGCTGTACTGCAGTTTCGAGCTCACACTAATTGTATCTTCTCTACTGATCACACCTGCCCCAGTTACGTGTGTAGTATGTGTTAATTAATCCATCTTGGCTAGCTAGCCGACAACGACTTCCGGCATTAGCGACTCATCCTTTGAAGTTAACAAGTTGTTAGCGTCAGTGATTGATTGCATTGTATGATACACTGTTATCCCACGTGCTTCGGTCACAGTGGGATTGGAACGGCCGAATTTTTTTTTCTCAAAATAAAAGGACGACGCCTTTTAAGTATTAGAGCATCTCTAACGACTCTTCATTTTCTATTCTCTATTTGACTCTCTATTTACTTTTTATAAAGACTATATTCTATATGTAGCATCTCAATCCAACAAACTATATATCTAATTTGGCTAGTCAGAGTGACTAGCCAAGTTTAACTAGTGAGGGAGCCAATTTGGAGAACCGGATAGCTTGACGAGTAAGATAGCTAATTTGTTAGAGAGTTATTTTACTTTTGAATAGCTAGAATTTAGCTTAACAAGCCCTTTAACTAGTTTTTTTTTTGAGATGAGCAGATAAGCTAACACTAGTTATCTTTTTCTACTTTATTTTGTCCTAAATTATAATAATTCTATATTAATATATACACATTTATTATATATATGGTTCATTTTCTCTAACCACTAGCTACCGTAGTGGGGTGATAGAAATCGGGATCATCCGGGAGTGACGCATGCAACTAAGACCCTCTTTGAAACCAGCCACAGTGATTTTAAACATATCAATTTATATCTCAGTTTTTAGAAACATGATTTCTAGTTTCTTAAAAGCCAAGAAGCTACTCTTCTCTAGCTAAGATCAGCTTTTTATTTGTTTAATTCCATCATGTCATTCTTGGTTTCAAGAATTTACATATATTGCCACCGCTTTTAAAATAGAGATTGGGTATGCTAGTAATTGTGTATCAAAAAACTAGAAACTGGTTTCTTATAAACCGAGTTCAAAACATGCATGCCCAACTTTTTTTATAAACCAGTTTCTAAAACTGTGGACAGAACCTGATTTTTGAAAATTTAGTGTGCTTCCAAAGAGACACTAATGTTTGGAAGCGACCTAGTTTTTAAGAATCCAATTTTTTTCTCCAGTTTCTAGAAACCGGTTTAAGAAAAACAGTTAATGGCGTTTGGAACCACCTCAATTTTCATAAACTAGATTTAGCTAGGAGAGACTAGCTTCTTGATTCTTAAGAAGTGGAGTCCACTAGTCGCCAGTCGAGCATACGAGGCCCTACCGTGGATTGCGAGAAGCACATGTGAAGGCTTTAGAGTCTTCACTTTCCAAACTTAGGGCGGAGGAGTTGTACCTAAGAAATGTGGGCAAGGTGGCTTCCTATCACCTACAATAGGTCCATCCGTTAGCACCAAGCACACGATTATCCTAGTAAAGGTATAGGAATGGGTGCACATAAAACTTGGGAAATAATATTCCCTATTTACGCTGTTGTACATAATGTTCGGAGTATGGAGCACATAACCAAGGGTAGGCCCATACTTTAGGGGTCTACCTCTTGGTTACCCTATAAATACCCCGCATGAATGGGTAAGGAGGGCTATTGACAAGACATTTGATAGTCATTGTTTCACATGTGTCTCATTATTGTGCCCTAATTGCTCCTCTTGTTTAGGTCCCACCTATCAGAACCCATCAACCCAACAATCTCTCTCAAGCATTAGAGTATAGGAACTCATTGAGGCGCAAGTTGAATTTTGATTGGAGCTACGATGACAAAGTGGATGGCAATTCGACCATGGAAGGCGAGTGTGTATCAGCAGGAGGTCATGGCGCGACTAGAGGTCATGTCACAGTGAGTGTCAGGGGCAATTGGGCATCGTTGTCTTTACATCTATAAGAATAATAATTTGAGTTCCAATATCTAGGTTGACAAACAAGTACAACTAGATTATATAATCTGCTCAATGATACATAAGCTGAAACAAACAGGCTCTAATAAACTAATGGTTAGTTGGCACTCTAGCTGACAATTAGATCAGGCTTTAGCTTGGATTACCTCTACCATTAATTTTAGTTTCTAACAATTATCTCCATATGTTCCAAACGGACCCTAAGAACACATATATACCAATTTATATGTGCATACATGAACGTCTAGATGTCGTTGTTTGTATTGTTGAAAGAGTATATACTTGAGGAATTAATTTATGATTATACATATAGCATACTTATTTATTAGTAGTATGAATGAATGTATGCTTCTTTTGAAAGTATGACATGATACTTTTACAAAATGAGTATATTTTCATATTGCTTTTAAAGTGAATGGATCCTCTTTAGCAACATCCATGGGTGGAGTAAGAGGAGATGACTGAGCTAGAGAGACATGGATGGTACTTGAGCAGCTTTTCTGACTATAGTCTTCTGACAGACAAGGAATCAGACTAGAAGAGTTGAAGATAAAAGAGATTAGTTTTGATATAAAGTAAGTTTTATGGAGGAAAATAGACCATGTTTTGAAAAGACTGACTTGGCTTTCCATTTCTAACTTTTCTAGCAACCTACAGTCAACATTGATCTGATACCACTTCTATCACACCCGGTTTTAAGAGCAAAACTGAATGCATAACATATGTGTGTCAAGATCTATTTCCACACATATGTTGGCGTCACAAGTGTAATATATCAAATGAAAAATGCACAATAGCATAAATAAATATTATAATAACAATATTACACTTCGAATAGACTTAGAGTCTTAAAATAGTATTTAACAAACCATAATGGAACATGGGCGATCCTCCATTGGAAGATGACCGGGGTATCTGTTGATTTCATGCTTCGATTCCTAACGGGGACCAAAATAGGGCAACACAAGTAGGAATGAAGACCTTCGTTCCCTCAATCTATTCAGTAAATAGATTGAAACAAAAAAATTATCGTAATAAATGACATCCAAATAAAGGAATAAAAAGAGATCATTACTTATGTATTCCCTTTATTGCTCTTTCCGGGTCACAAATGATTGCAGGCATACCTTTAAGAGTTGAGACGATGATACGAAGGTAATAAACTAACATAGCTTCAGAGGTAGAGCAATTCAGGTCTCCCTCGTTCCGAAAAAAGTGCCCATCTACATGGCGTTGTACCTCTATTTATAGTGGCGAGCCATGGTATAACTTCGTATAAAATTACAAGTATGTCCTTAGATCTTATAGATAAAGACTATATGATCCTATGGGCACCATTGTCATTTCCTTTGTAGGCATGTTTATTAAGTTTTAGGCTTTCCCATTCGTTCCCAATGCCTTGTTGTTACATGCTCAGATCACGTGGTCGAAGCTTTTTAGTTTCACCTTCATGTGTACATCACTCAAATAAAGGTTCTAGACGAAGCTTGACATGGACCTGAAAACCTTTGTTGTCTTAATGTTTTGAGGAGCTTCAACAAGAGAGGAACCCCAATAGTAGCCGCTCGCGGTATTAGTTTTTCCGTATCAAGCTCAAACCACAGAATTAACGAAGGAAGCCTCGTGTTGAAGGTCTAAAAAACACCTTCCCAGAGCTTGTTATCGAAAAGGAATTCTTAAAAATACGCTTTTGCAAGTGCTCGACAAAGAGGGACCACTTTTCAGTGGGTGGATGCTTATGAATCCTCGAATTCCACGTATTTTCTATATAAAATGGGCCAAAACCCTAGAAGCTAGGCATAAGATTTAATGTTGTTGTCAACTTGCTACCCCTATTTTCTCTACATTCAAAGCTCCCTACGACTTTCCTACTTTCTCTCAAGTTTCGTACTTTTTAAGCTTCGTTTCATTAGCAATGGTAGAAGACAAATCGAGTACCGAGTTGGCCATTGTGCCATTTTCAGGTACTGTTGTGAGGGCTGCAGCTAATCAAGCTATTGAAGAGACATCTTTGCTCACCTGGAGGAGGAATCTAGCGAAGATAGTGAGTACTTTGAGTTTTTAGAAGATGACAACGAAGACCGACCATCGAAATCAAGCCATGTATGCTGCGGCAAGTCAACAATGGTGTAGGGTCATATTGAAGTTTTGAAAAAAATCAAAGTACATTAATGGCATTGATATAGTTAGGCTTGGGGGAAAAGATACCATTCCTTTGCCAAAGAAGAATGAGATGCTGGTATTCCTAAGCTTCCTCAAAGCTAGGCTTCAATTCCCACTCCACAAGATGGTTGTGGAAGTGCTAAAGAAGTTTGACGTATACCTTGATTAGTTGACCCATAATGAGGCTTGGCGTCTTCATCTGGGCTATGAGCATCCGGGGCATGGTGATGAGGACATAACTCCTACACATACAACACATGGACCGAAAATACGATCATGTGCATGACAGCTAAATCTCCTGGTTCGTTCTAACCTAGTCAATTGTGTTTTAGAGCTTACCTTGGGGCCATGGATGTTTTGATGATTAGGAACCTTGGAGAGGACCGGAAAGGACTTGGGAAATGCCAAGGTGTCAAGGAGGAGAAAAAAGGGAGTCCATAACAGGAAGGAGATCAAGTCTGAAATCAAGTCTGACTAAATCGCGATTCCATATCGGGTTTTAGGACCAGTTGACACTAAAACAGATGCCCAAGATGTATCCAAACACCGTTTGGGTCGGACTTGATATGGTTCGAAAGGTAAGAAGATAAGCTATCTAATCCAACTGGTCTCGACTTAAAATGCATCCGGAGTCAGTGGGAATCACAGAAACAAGTTAGCACCCAAATTTTGTTTCGGTGCTGCGACACCATCCTTCGGGCTATTGGCCCGTGTATTGTGTTGGAACCCATTAGGGGTGCGTCTAGGGTCTTGCACACCCCTAAAACCTATGTTATTAGCAGCCGCCTCCACCATTAGGGTGGGGGTTTTCTTAGATCATTTCTTTCATCAAATAGACTCACCGTTCATCTGTTTGTGAGACCCCACCTCATGGTTAATATAGTTTTGATTGTGTTGTTCCTGTTCTTGCTTGTGTTCTTGATTGCACTTGCAGGGATAAGCCTTCATGGTGAGGCCACTCGTGTGTCATAGGTGATAACCAACATATCAGTGGTATAGCGATTGCGAGGATCTGTTTCCTTGGAGCCTTGGATCATCAACATCGAGGTTTCCACCAAATCCAGTTATCGTACCTCTTGGAAGATCGAGTCTCATCCTCTATCAAGTGGTATCAAGATTCAGATTGCCCGTGAGGTATAATCTTACCTTTGGATTCATGTTGTTTCATCCTATAGTTTGGTTGCGGGATAGCTAGGACAGGGACGTCCCCTAGTGTCCTCTCTCGTCCCTCCAATTTTGAGGGATAACTGGGACAACACTGAGATAGTCCTGTCCCAACCTTTGACTTTGAACCAAACAACATTATTTGAGGGATCGTCCCATCCTGTCCCGTCTTGTCATAGCAACCAAACGCATAAAAGAACAATCAGTGTTATCCCGACCTACAACCATCACCTTAGCATTTGCATAATTCAATTTTGGAGTCCATAGTTTTGAGTTTGTGTCTAGGTTGAGTTTGGTTGCTAGTTTAGATTTGTTTCAATTCAGTTTGATCCTTTCTATCCACTGCCATTCCACAAAATAGATCTCATTTACAAAACCGATCCTAACCACAAAACTGACTCGTCACCCTTCCTATGCCTCGCCAAAAACCCTGATTCGGAATCCAAATAATAAAGGGCCATAACTTTTCGCTCGAAACTCAAAACAGGGTGCATTTTTTGAAATCGCTCAAAATTAAATTTTGCATTTGATTCTCCCCGGTATTGCTAGCGTCACTGGTTTTAAAAATCCCAAAATTGGGTCTAGAAGTATCAGTTCTCATTTTCCAAACATTTAATCTGATTTTCCTGCAAACTTGCAGAAATTCTAGAGGACACGTTTTTGCACAAAAAATCTCAAACTTGGTGTGTTTCCTTCTTATGTGCTACTGCAAATAGAAAAATATGAAAAATATTTTAAAAAAAGAAAAGTCGCAAAAAACAACGACTAAAGCAAAAATGAGGGAAAAAGAAAAATAAAAAAATGAGTAGCAATAAGCAGAAACACCATTGATCTGTGCACCTCTGTGATTGTTTTGTTTTCAACTTGTTTCCTTGTTGTACGTAGATCTTTGTTACGTCTTTTGTACCTTTCTCCAATTGTTCTAATATATTTTCTAGGTCAACAACTAGAACAGGTATTTTAGATACTTATTCAATATTGTTATATATATATATATATAATGAGTCTTTATAAAGCTCCACCTTTCTCTTGAGCAGAACATGTACTCGTTTGCAATCACACCTACGTTCTAGGTGCTGTCACATGACCACCGTATATCAGCTACCATGCTAGTAAGAACCTTATAAAAGTGGGATAAGATGTTTCATAACTTATGTTTCACCACCACCCTTAAGAATAGTTACAGGGTTTATATTATTTGTTTGTTGTTTTTGTTCTTATTTTATACTAATAATGATAAGATCATGGGAAATTTGGATCCATACCATTAAAAGATCACCACTTTGGATCCATACCATTACTATCTCACTTACATGTGGGTCCATATGAGTCAATGACATGTGGGGTCCATGATATATATCTAAAGTTTGGATCTTTTAATGGTATAGATCCAATTGTTCCTAAGATCAAAGACCTAAACGAATAATAAGGGCCGTTTGCAAACTGGATAACACGTTGTGTGCTTCTCTCTTTCTCCGTATTGACCAGAATCGACCAAAGAACAAAATGTGATACTTGGCCGACACATATGGCGAAATAAGTAAACGAATCATCACCACTTGACCATACTCAAAGTAGGTGTAGCAATGCATTGACGATACTTTTCTTAATTCACGGCGTAAGTTAGGGTGAGGATAAACAAATTGTTTCTCTCGGCATACCGCATACGGCAAACCCTTAGCTCCTGTTTGAAACATCTAAAACTAATACTACATCCATTCTTAAATATTTTAAAATAAACTTTGACCACTTGCCTTTTAAAAAAAATCACGAATTATAATTTATTATGTTATGATTTATTTTATCACTTAAAATTGTTTGAGCATAATTTAAAATTTTACATTTTCGAATAAATATTTTGAATAAGACGGGTGGTCAAAGTTTTCAAAAAGTCAACAACATCATATATTTAAGAATGGAGGGAGTAGTTAGCTGTTAAAAATTAGTTGCAGGTTCTATACACCCTCCACAAATATTGTAGTTAGGTGTTAGCTACCTCACAACTAATAAATAATTTATTAGTGGGTTCAGTCTAGCTAATAATTTATTAGTTGACTAAATATTAATTTTAGATATTCCAAATTGGGTCTAATAAACAAAAAATATTATCGACATTTTAAAAGTTTTCTGTTTGAATTCCAACAATGGATCCCGGCATTAATTAGGCACAGATACCCTAGTTAATTAAGAGTACCGCAGCTCAATTGTTGCGCGTGATTTTCAATTTTATTGAAAACAAGTAATTTTATTAAAACTGATCATACTTCTCTAGAGTGATCTCACTTATTTTGAGCATACTCACTCCGTCCCGTAATATAGTGTGTTCAAAAAAGTTTATGACAATTTAAGTAAACACTCAAATAATGCATGCAACAATAGATTATTCTAATAAAGGAGTTTATTCTTAGATCATGGTTTACTTTTAATAATTTTTGTTAAATCTAGACAAATTCATTAGATAAAATGTATCGTTTTTTTACTACGAAGTGGCAATGCACTTTATTTTAGGACGGAATGAGTAAATAAAAATTAAATTGTAGTACCATATTTTAACAGCACATCATAAAGGTATTTCCTGTCCGTTACCAAATAAGATCCCGTGTCATTTTGACAAGTGGACCCTCCCTAGAAAATGGTTTGTCTATCATTTTTTCTCGGAGAAGAGCCTTGTTTCCATATATGCATGTTAGGCTATCTCCACCAGCGTCCTCTAAATTTCGTTCCCTAAAGGAATATTCTCTGTCCTTTACAGAACACTCTAAAAGATTCTGTCCTCTATATATTCTCCGTCTCCAGCAGCGTCCTCTAAATTCCGTCCCCCAAAACTACAGTGTTAACAGATTCACATTTTCCATTTCTTTTTCATTTTTCTTTGTTTTCTTCTCATTTGACGCTACATAAATGATACGTAAAAATTGTATTTATTAATTTTGAAAGTAATAAATTCAAAATGTCAATATTAATTACATTGCTTGTTTTGTTGTTGTGTAATTGTTGTCGATAACGCGCCACATAGTATAATATCGTTGGCAAAATATGTTTTCAAATGGACAAGCTTGCACCGTAAGCCAATACTCTTCTTCGAGAAGCCATAGCCTAGCTTCCCTTGCACGACAACCGCATGGCTTCTATCCGAAGCGTACTTCCTCTATAAATACCAAGTGAGCCTTCCATACTTCATTCAACCTTGCCTTTACAAACTCCACAACCATGAATCCCTACTTAGAAAACAATTTTCTTGTGCGGTTGATGGAAGAAATGGAAGAGGAAGAAGAAGAGTTGCAGTTGGCGAGGCACATTGTGAATAGGAGGCGACGTGCACGCAATGAGCGTCGTCATGGTGGTTCGATTCCAGGGCGTGTTAGGATTCATCGTGATCACATGAGCGGCAATGCAAGAATCCGAGCGGACTACTTTGGAGCGAACCCCGTGTACACGGATGCTCAATTTCGTAGGAGGTATTTACAATTAACACATTCTTTTTACCATGTACAAAACTTCATGACCCCTATTATGACACATGAATTGTATGGTAGGTTCCGCATGCGTCGCCATGTCTTTGAGCGCCTTGTTGATGTTGTGCAACAAGTGGATCCTTATTTTATTCAGCGTCCAAATTGTGCGGGTGAGATTGGTCTTTCTGCTCTACAGAAAGTTGTTGCTGCTGTTCGAATCCTTGCTTACGGTATTCCGGCTGATGCCGTTGACGAATACGTACGCATTGGGGAATCTACTGCTCATGAGGCATTGAAACACTTTTGCACGGCCGTCCAAACCGCGTTTGCTCTGTATTATCTCCGTGCACCAAATGCAGAAGATATCACACGTCTTCTCCAAGTTGGCGAGTCACGTGGGTTTCCTGGTATGTTTGGTAGTGTTGATTGCATGCATTGGGAGTGGCGTAACTGCCCAAGTTCATGGAAGGGGATGTTTACAGGGCGTGGTAAACATCCTACCATGATCTTGGAAGCTGTTGCGTCGTATGACCTGTGGATATGGCATGCATATTTTGGTCTGCCAGGTAGTTGCAACGACATAAATGTTCTTCACCGTTCAAACCTTTTCGAAAGGCATCTGAGCGGTGACACACCTCCAGTTTCATTCACTGTCAATGGTCACACGTACAATATGGGATATTACCTAGCAGACGGGATTTACCCTGACTGGCCCGCATTTGTCAAGACAATCCGTAACCCCTACGACGTTAGAACCCAACACTTTGCAACAATTCAAGAGTCTGCTCGAAAAGATATAGAACGAGCTTTCGGTGTACTCCAGAAGAGATGGGGTGTGGTCCGTGGACCTGCATACGGTTGGAGTCCTGAACACATTGGGGACATCATGAAAACATGCATAATATTGCACAATATGATAGTAGAAGACGAAGGTCCATTGTCTTTGAACACAACCTTTGAAAACATCGGAGTGCTGGCAGACACAACTCAAGGTTCAATGGAAGAGCGCAACGACTTCGTCAATCAAAGGTACAACCAACTGAAAGACCGCAACAAATATACTCAGCTTCAGATAGATCTGATACACCATCACTGGGCGCGACATGGATCCGGAGTTGCATAGGACGCAATCAAACAAGTTCTGTCATGGCTGTTCTTATCTACTATCGAACTGTCTTTGCTTACTTTACATTGTTGTACTGTCTGTGTTAGTGTCATGTCTACTCCAAATTCCTTGACGTTTCTGCCCTGTGTTAATAATGGGATCGCAACTAACAGCAAGCCATGCATGGCATACCCTTGTGTCCTCTTCAGCAGTGAAGTTTGCTAGCTTAGTTCTTTGAGTTGGCTTTTTAGTAACAGCTGCTGTTCTTGAGCCCTCGGGTTGGCCATGAACTTGAAATTCAGAATGTTGTGTTCCGATAGGCTGCTCGTCAATCTGGCTAAGGAAGCTTCCATATTGAGACATCACCTGGTTCCAATCACTCCCCATTCTATGCAATAGAGGCAGATCAAACATGATATAAATGAGCATGTAGTCATCATGTAACATGGTATAAAGTAAGGCAAACATAGTCCAACAAAACACAATAATTATTGTAGTAACTGAACCGGTTTCGGTTTACATAGACCAGAACATTTAAATCCCCCAAAAGCATGATCATACCAGCCGACAAGTACACCTGAACATAGACCTGAACATGCTACAATACTTCTACTGAAGTTAAACCTAGAACACTAGTATGGATATGTGTCGTCGGTTGAGTAGTCACGACCATCGTCGTAGCCCACAAGGTCTTCATAGTTAATTGGTGACTCTTCGTCTATCAGTAGGTCGTCTTCTGAACCATCTTGTATCAGAAGGTCCTCTACTGCTTCCTCTTGTTGTGGATGTTCTTTCACTTGACTGTTAGCCATATTTTCTACCTCCCACTGAGTTTGCACTGCTACGTCCTCAAGATCCTTGGCGAGGTCGTCAATCTCAACTAGTGCTCGGTTAAATTCGTCGACCAAAGGTGAGTTGAAAGGCTGGAAGGCTGATTTGACGACATCAACGATGTCACAACTACGCTTTTGAACAACTTTGAGCAGAGTAGCCAGTGCTTTATGGAGCTTTTCGTTCTCCGAATCCATGGCTACATCAAACACAGTGTTGAATTAGTTAACACCGACTACAATTTACGTATCCTATACAAACTACTGAATCGAAGGGATTCCAAACTATGAGTACACAGTTCAAATGAACCCTTAATCAATGTACATTGCATCTATGTGAACCTGTTATAAATTTGTAGATTAGGTTACCATGGTCGCATAAAAAATTAATGTTGAGTAATTTGAATCTGGACAGAACCGAATCATCTGGGACGAACAACCCCCAAACCCGAAATGGATCCCCCAAAACTGGTCTAAATTTAAGCATCCGGACACAACAATAAGCCATTGATGCATGAAATTGAAGCGCATTATTTAGAAAGCTCCAGATCGTAAACCCTAAACATCCTACAAACCCTAATCCATGCCCCCAAATACGAACAATAAAATACGGTAATGATTCAGTAGTAAAGAAAAAGGATTTGTGTAGTTCGTACCTCGCTCTTCGCGGATCTGGCTCGGTGGACCGAATCGAAGACGAAGACGACGGCGGCGACGAGCTTCTCTTCCTTTTGTCGGCTGCCTTCGACGAAGTCGGCGGACGACGAAGCCTTTTGCCGATGGCGACTCTCCGGCGACGAACAGGGAGAAGCTGGCTTGGATCTTGGGTTGCGGTGGGTCGCGCGGCCTCGGTTCGAAGGGGTGCGAGCTCTACGCCGACAGACCCGCCTCCGCACGGCCGCTTCTCGCGCTCCTGCCTTGATGCCGGCGGCGAAGCGTGCCGGATCGAGGGCTCGGCCCCGGAAGATGCAGTCGCCAGCGCAGGGTAGGAGGACGCGGAAGTTTCCTCGCGGCGGCTGGTGGACAAGCAGCGCGGATAGCGCACTCCCGAAGCCCTCCACATTTAGAGTGCCTGCCATATCCTCTATAATTTAGAGGACGCTATAGAGTCCCTTGCTGGAGCCGTAGGGGACCTGATAGTCCTCTATATTTAGAGGACAGGACCCTTTACAGGGTGCTGTTGGAGATAGCCTTACTCTGCACGCCGCATGACATCGTTCATATCCTCTCGTGTCCCCTGTATTTCCTATGGATTCAGTAACGTCCCCGCTCGCTCTCAAGAAGGCACGAACCATGAACATAGAAAACAAACTAGTATTTTAAGTCTAGAAGGGTATGAATTGAAAAATAGTTTAATTTTTTATAGCTCGCTTTATTGCTCGTACTTTTTTATAGGACTTAAAAAAAGCTCGAGACTCGCGAGTCAGCTCAGGCTCGGCTTGAAGAGGCTAGCGAGCCTGAATAAGCTCGAGCCGAGTCTACTTTTATGACTCGCTCAAACAGCGAGTCGAACCAAGCTGAGCCTGAGTGAGTCTAAGCTAGCTCACAAGCCAATCGACCAGATCATGTTGTGTTATGTTATGGCATTATTACATTACTGTCGTGGTTTCGGGAAACGAGGGACAATAAGATTTGTTTTCGACAAAGGATGCTAGCGCGGACTGACTTTGGATGGTGAATCACTGGGACTCGACGAGAAATCTGAGACACGAGGTTATACTGGTTTGGGCTCGCATTCTACTACAGTGCAGTGATGATCGTACTATAGCAATGATGTATTCCAACCAAAGGAAGCAATGATTGCTTCATAGATCATGAGGAATTTCTTGGGATCAGAATAGTTGTTTTATGTAGGGAGTTATGGAGACTTGTACAAAGTTGGCTATGGTGCTGCTTGAAAATCAGCTAACAATAGGGATATGCCAGTATCATGATTTTGTTCTTCTGGATGAAGATTCCTTCACCATGATAACCTTGTTACTGCATCTGTTCTTCTTCTCATGCGATGTAACTCTTTTTTTTGCTTCATCAATCTGCCACCGAAGATGGGCAACTTGAAGCATCTTTTGCATTTGCACCTCGACTTCTCTATGGATTGCTTCTAGAATTTTGATCTCTTTGCAACATCATCTTGTTGAGGTGGTTGCAATAGAGTCTTCATTTTCTTCTGCCTTCGGTCCATGGTTTTGGGTCGATGGACAACTTCAAAATGCTCCTGGGCTTCTAGATTGAGAGTATAGCTAGCATTTCCATCTCCAATCCTCTTCAGAGGCATAGTAGTTGTCGTGGTTCAGAGTTCACCTAAGGTGGACACCAAATGCTGGTCACTGATTAAAGTTCTCGCGACGGACCATAACAAAACGGACCATAACAGGGCAACACGGTTAAAGGATGAAACCTTCTCCCCTTATCCTCAAAGGTCCAGGATAAGGTTTGAAGGAAAAAGTAACAATGGAATTAAAATGTTAAAGCTGTGAGGAGATAAAACAATGGTTGAGTAATCATATTCTCATTTTCCATTATTATGCCCCTTTGAACATGAATACATGTATGATATGTTACAAGTAGGGATGGTAATGGATCGCGATCCAAATGCTTCTTCACAAAATGGTAGGGCTCTAAATAATTTGTAGTTCAAAAATGAATAGAAATAGGGCTCGATCCTAATCTGATCCGATCCTTAATCTTATAGTATACAATTGAATACAACTATCTTCGGAGGCCCCTTTGGAAGTTCGAAGGGATAGAGTGGCCTTTGTAGGCAAAGCTCGCCAAATGTTTGTACAAACTCGATGGTGCAATAGAATGCTTATTTTGTAATAGTGGCAATGCCGGACCGCGACTACGCAGTCCGTAGTCATGCTCCAGACCTTCACCCATGAGGGAAATCCCCACCGGCGGCTTGAGAATAGAGAGAGAGAGGGCAGGTTTAGGATAACTGATTGCTTGATTCCTTTCCTCCAAGTTTGGTTACAATATATAGGCTAATGCCCCAACTAATAACTCCTAGATTTAAGGCATGGAAAGGAAACTAATCTCAACTAATCACTCCTAGATTTAAGGTATGGAAAGGAAACTAATCTTTTATTTTCTAAATCTGGCCACTAACGGTGGCACCATCCTGTGTCGCACGAGCAGCCCGCTCTATCGCGCGCCTGATGTCACGATGGAACCTATACGTTTGCCCATACATGACATCTCTCCCCTCGACGTCCAGCTTGTCCTCAAGCTGAAATTGGGGAAACTTGTCATGGAAATCAGCCACATCCTCCCAAGTTGCAGATGCAGCGGACTGACCCTTCCAGTGGATGAGCACCTGACGGACATCGTGCGCCAAGCGAAAGCGTACAGCGTGCTCCAGTTCTAGAGTCATAGCCCCGTAAAGCATGGGTGGCAGTGGGGGAGGCACCTCCGGTGGATCGCCGATGAACTTCTTAAGAAACCCAACATGGAAGACATCATGCAGCTTGGCACGCAGGGGCAGGGCGAGGCGGACAGCAGCCTCGTTGATGCACTCGGTGATGCGGTATGGCCCGACGAAACATGGCTTGAGGTTGCCCTTGGACAACTGTGGTAGGGAAGCGGCAGCGCGCTGTTGAAGGCGTAGAAGCACCCAGTCACCCATGGCATAGGAGACCGGGCGGTGCAGCTGGTCGTAGAACTTCTTATGGACGGCTTGAGCTTGCTCCAACCGATAGCGGACATCCGCGAGGAGCCATGGTCTTGGCCACAGCAGCCACCCGTGTCTCCCCCGGTTTGTAGGACCGGATGGATGGAGGATCCCGACCATACACCACATTGAAGGGGGTGTCCCAGAGCGATGACTGGTACGCCGTGTGGTAGACATACTCCGCCCATGGCAGCCAATGCAGCCACTGCTTGGGCCGGTCCCCCATGAAGCACCGGAGGTACATGATGATGGCTTTGTTGGCCGCCTCCGTTTGGGCGTCCGACTGGGGGTGGAAGGCGGACGTCATCTGTAGTTTGGCCCCGGATAGCCTCATCAACTCTTGCCAAAATGTGGAGGTGAACACGGGGTCCCTATCCGACACCATGGATTGAGGAATCCCATGGAGGCGAATAATCTCGCTGAAGAACGCCTGTGCCATGGACTCTGCACTATAGGGGTGAGCCAGCAAGATAAAATGACAATATTTGCTGAAACGGTCCACCATGGTGAGGATCACCGACTTTCCCCCACGCGGGGCAGAGCGTCTACGAAATCCAGGCCGATGTCGGTCCACACAGCTTGGGGAATAGGTAGGGGCAGCAGCAGTCCCGCCGAATGGATGTGCTTCAATTTCTTGCGCTGACAGGTAGCGCAGGCGCGAATGAAGTTTTGCACCACCCGACGCATGGCGGGGAAGTGGAAGTCGCAGAGGAGGCGATGGAGAGTGTGTTGCACCCCTTCATGGGTGTCCTCGTGTGTAGCTGCCACAAGCTCATGCAGCAGCAGCGAGTCCGAGGGAACGTACAACTAGGCGACATAAGCCACCATGCCATCCAAGAGAGACCACGCCGCGCCTCTGGTACCTGCGGCGATCTCATCTCTGATGGCGACGAGGGCGAGGTCCTGTAGTTGTGCCTGGAAAAGTTGGTCGATGAAGTCGATGCGAGGCGCAGAGAGAGCCAAGACCGACCCCTCCTCGTAGGTATCGTGTCAAGACAGGGCATTGGCGATGGTGTTGGCGACGCCCAGCTTGTACTCTACCGTGAAGTCGAAGCCAAGGAGCTTGCCCACCCAGTGGTGCTGCGGGATAGTCGCAAAGCGCTGGTCGAGGAGGAACTTTAGGCTGTAGTGGTCGGTGCGAACGATGAATGATCGACCCCACAGGTACCGGTTGAAGTAGTCCTCCACCGTCCCCGTGCGGCGACACTCCGCCAACTCGAATAGGGGCGCTGATCAGAGAGGCGGTCCGAACCGAAGGTTGAGCAGTCCTTTGAAACGCCCCCACGGTGGCATGCCCTCGTCCTCCTGGAGTTGAATGTACCACAGTTGGGCGACATCCTCCAGGTTATACGACTATGGGAACTTGCTCTCCTGGGAAAGTAGATCCGACATGGAAGTGGAGAGAGTACAAGCAAAGTTTAACGTGGGATGGCAAAAGCTCTGTTAATCTGGCCCCTCAAGGGCACTGTACGAGGGTATTTATAGGCACTCGACTTGCCACCCATCCCTCGTTAAAGACGTTTATGCCCTCGAGTACGCGGTCTACCCCCAGAATATTCCCACGAGAGGGGGTTACACTCTGTCATTACAGAAAAGGCTATTACAGACACGGCCCGTAATATGTTTACCCGTGTGGGGCCCGTCGTAGTGGACTGAATCCTACTTGGGCCTCCCGACGCGGTGAGGACGTGGGTCTCGTAGACTTCGACGGAGCCTTCGTCTTGCAACAGAGAGAATGAAGGGGGACTGCGCTAGTCTTCATCCACACGGCGCTCTCGGCTTGTTCGGGCGTGCTTTGTGGATGTGGACATCGTCGATGAAGGGAGGCGACGAAGACTTCGAGCGAAGGGTAGCATGTTCGCCTTCGCCCCAACATTTGCCCTTCGAGGGACCAGTTCGACTAAGTCATCTGGTGCCGAAGACGTCGCTAGATGGTGGAGACGCTGCCCTCGCTCGAAGTGGTCCCGCAGGGTTTTTGAAATGTGACTGTTGATGGACGTGTTACTGTTGGACTGCGTGTTTCCCAAAGCGTCGTGTCCTATCTATAAAAGGGGCGGGCGCGGCCGGGACTGTTTCTTACCCTTGCTTGTGCCGTAGAAACCCTAACTTTTCCAAACCGCTTGCCTGTTCTCCGTGCTCTTGTGCTCTAGAAATCTGGACCGCATCAAGAAAACTGCACGCCGCCGCCGACGGTACGTAGCAATGTCTTCTACCTCATCTGCTGCAAGTGCGTCGTCGGGCGGTCCATCGTCTGAGGATACCTTGAGAGATTTGGTGGCGACAGAGTTGCAGCCAGGCCACACCATGGAATTTGGCACTTCGAGGATCTCCTCGGTTCGCGTGCAGGAGATGCAGCAGCTTGGATACTTCGGTGACGGTGTTGGGCGAGTTTCGGGCACCGAGGAGATCCCGGAGCCTGAGGGCGAACTGGTTGTGTTCGAGGCGTTTTTCATCGCCGGACTTCGTCTCCCGGCGCATCGTTTCGTGGTGGAGGTTTTGCGGAGATTCAACGTGCAGGTCCACTAGTTGACACCTAACGCCGTGGTCGCCCTGGCGAAGTATGTTTGGGCGGTTGCTTCGTACGGTGGTCAGCCGTCTATGGAAGTCTTCGCTAAGAACTATTGTCTGCACTAGCAAAAGAGGAAAATAGGAAATAAGATTGCACAATTTGGATCGTGCACCTTCACACCGAGGACTGGAAAGACTTCGGCGGAGGTTGTGGAAATAGTCCCGTGCTAGAACTGGGCATTCGGGTTTACCCGAAATTTCGGGTCAGATTTTTCGGGTTTTTCATATTTCGGGTTTTCAACAGCTGAACCCGTACTTGAACCCGAAATTTCGGGTACCCAAAAATTCGGGTTTGGGTAAAATTTGGGTACCCGATATTATAAATCATACATAGGACAACACACATAAAATCATATAATACAGCACACGTCCACACATGCAACTATCACAAACAATCAAATAGTCTCATACTCATTAGTTTACTGCACAAAATCACATATTCACAAATCACATTGTTGCCAGCAGGCAACAGGCAGCAGTCGACTACTACATGCATGTGCTGATGTGCCTGTGCTGTGCGGCTCGTTGCCTCGCTGGGCCCGTGGACCGTGGGGACTGGCCGACTGGGCATAGCCGTGGCCCGTGGGCATGGTGCCCTGGCCTGCTAGCTGCCCAGGAGACAGCTCTGCTTGCTAATCTACTTAGGTCAGGTGGACGGGTGCCAGGTTTTAATAATTTCGAGTTTTAGTGGGTAGTTCGGGTACCACGAGGTATTACCCGATTAGGCCCGAATTACATTCGGGTATTTAGTTTCGTTACCCGCTGAAATTATTTGGGTACCGGGCTTCAGGCTAAACGGGTACGGGCTCGGGTATTTCGGATTTCGGGCTTTGGGCTCAGGTTTTATGCCTAGAGCTATCCCGTGCGCTCGGAATAAGTGGGGAAACTGGTGGGACTTTTGGTTTTATGTCTCTGGTAGGGAAGTCGAAGATCTCCCTAGGCTTCCTACAGCCATTATGTGCTCCCACTGCTATGTGGCATTCCCACCGTTCGAGGTGGCTGAGGACGATGAGGACGAAGGGGCCCTTCGGTACGCTGCCCGCATGAGTAGCGGGCGTGATCTTGTTGAGGAATTTATTGGATATGGAGTGTGGCCCTTGGCGCATGGCTGGGTGCTGGGCGAAGTGTGCCCCCGCCGGATGCCGTCCTTAGGCAATCAGTTGGTGCGAAGTCCTGCCTTTGCCTTGGATTTGCGGGGCAGGAGCCCGGCTGCGTTTGTGCGGGAGGTGGAGGCCGAGGCCGCGAGGATTGTAGGGCGCTACATGCCGAGGACGGAAACCTTGCGTAGTTGGGATATTCGCGGTTCTAACGTTCGTTTGAACCGCGTTTTTGAGTTGAACCGTCTGCCATATGGCGGTTACCCAGGAGACGATGACGCTGGTGTAGTCGACCACCGGGGAAAAAGGGCGGCCGCTACGGTCGACGAGGGCCCTTCGCGAGGAGCTGTGCCGACCGTGACCACAAAAAGAGGAAACTAGGTACTGCAGCTGAGGGGTTGGGGGTCTCCGACCGTTTTGCTATCGATTTATTGGGAACTTGCACGGCCCCCGGGGGGAGGATGTCTTCGCTCGAGCTCCGGGAGTCTTCGGCGCGAATGCTGGAGGTTACCGGGGGTCGCTGGCCTAGGAATGTTCTGATCCCCCGGGCGGCCGGCGAAGACATGTTTACATCCCGATGAAGATTTTTCCTTATGGACGGAATATTGCTGCTGTTGTATCGGCAGTGATGGATAAGGATCGCCAAGACGTGACGCGGAAGTGCCGGGCATTCGTGAGGGTCGGGGACCCTAGTCGTGAGGTCAAGAAGGCGCGGGGAGCTGCGAGGTCTGCCGCCCTCGGCAGCAGCAAACCATCACTGGCTACGAAGCCTGCTGCCCCCGGCCCTAGGAAACCATCGCCAGGCGCGAAGGTCGTTGCTCCTGGCTCCGGCGGGCCGCTTCCTGCTGAGGCCGTATAGGAGCAAGGGCCGCCGTCCCCGCTGCGGACTGCCGAGGCTGTGGCGGGTGGGGCCGAAGTCTCCAGGATGTTTGCGTGGATGACTACCTTGTGGGCGGTGTCATGATGTTTGACGCCTGTACCGGGCGGGGGCTTGTTGGTGAGTTTTTTTAATCTGGGTCTTTGACAAGATTATGATTCAGGATCGGATGCTGGGCAACTGGATGTTGTCCCGGCGCCGGTGGCGGCGACGACCGAGGCGAAGGGGTCTTCACAGGACCCATGGTCCAAGTTTTGTGCCAGCGGCGAGATTACTTCGGCCGCCCCGCCAAAGACGTGGCAGGTTCGGTTGCGCAGCAGCTGAAGCATGCAACGCAGCAGCTCAAGCATGTAAGTCGGCTTGGACTTCGGTAATTTTCTATTCTTACGTGATTGCGAATTTGATGGCTTTTTACGCCAAGCGGCTGCCTTCGCCGAGCATGTTGCGTTGGGCGCCCTGACCTCGGAGTTCGCTGCCGAGAGGCGACAACTCGAGGGTAGGATTGAACGCCTCCAGGCGCAGCACACTGAGGCTATGCGGGACAAATCAACCGCGGAGAACAAGAGCCGCAAGCTGAAGGAGAAGCTGACGGCTGTAGAGGCTAAGAAGGAGGACCTCAGCCGCCAGCTGGCGGCGGAAAAGGAGGATGCGAACAGGGCCTGCGTGGAGGCTCTGGCCACACGTGCCGAGGCCAAGCTTGCGCACGCTGAGGCCAACCTCGCCATCCAATGCGCGGCGGAGGCGGAGGCGAACCACAGTAGCCTACGTAGCTGTCTGGACAGAGCGAAGGCCTCTACCCGCACAGAGGTCGATCGAGCGCATGCATTGCTAGTGGACGCGTACCGACAGCTTGGTGCGCGTACCACCCCCTTTGATGCGTCTAGTAAAGAAGTGGACCTCCGCTTTCTCGGATGGTTGCAGGAGGAGCTGGAGGTGCTGCCGACGATTGTGACGGGTCTCATGTCCTTCGCCACGCTCGTCACCTGTGAAGGGGCCGTGAATGCCTTGTCCCGTGAGGGATGGAGGCACTTCGAAGTCTTTGACCCATCGGACGAAGACTTCGAACGCGGAATCTTCCAGGTCGAAGACCCGATGCTAAAGCGATCCGCTGGGGCGCTTTATAATAGGATGTGGGGCCCTCATGGCCGTGATATTGTCTGAGAAAGGTCCGACCGGGCGATGGAGCAAGTGCAGATTTTTGGTATATGTGTATGTATATATATATATTATATTTTTTTGAGTGTGTGTTGCTATTTTTGTAGATGGCGCACGATGAGGAGGTCGAAGACCTTGGGGACATGGAGAGTACAATGCCGCTGGCGGTGGATGCGAGGGCAGGGATTTAGGAGCAGTCGGCGCCGCCGACTGACGCTGGCGGGGGCCCGTGGAGGCCTCCGTGCGAACTGATGAAGATGCTTCGGTGGCGGTCGCGCCAGCTACCGAAGACCCAGCGACGTCGGCCGGCCCTTCGCAGGTGGCGGGATAGGGCTGGGGGTATTGGATGTAGGATTTTGTTTTTGTGATACTGAAACTCGGTTGCTGCGTAGGTTCCAACGTGTGGGCCTGCGTAGACAACCCCTACTGACATTACTAATTTTGTGGCGGCCGCTACCGCAGTGCCTGCTGATTATAGTGTGTCTGGTTCTGAATCTAGGTATTTTTCGTATGATGAGTTTGGGACTCCGTTTTCCTAGGCCAAAGAGTCATCGGATGAGGATTTGGATTATTTTGTTGCGTTAGATGCGGCCGCGACGGAGTTCTTGCCGCGGTCGGAGGTTGGCGAAGTGTCTGATCTCCCTAGTGCAGGGATCGAGCGACGACGACGAAAAGTGGTTTCGAAGCATAGTGTTGGTGAGATGTCGCGAAGTGGCAGGCGCTGTCGGATGGGGGTGGAGCGAGCCCGCCTTCGAGTAGATCGGTTTGATAAACGAGATCTACTGTCTTCACCGATTGGGACGAGTATTGGTGAAGGGGATCTGCGGAATTTTTTTGAGGGTGAGGAATTGAAAATAATGTGGTGCCCTCGCATTGTCCTGCGGTAGTAGAGGGCACAATTGTATTTATGTGCGGTGGGTCTGGTGGCCCTTCGCCGAGTGTGTGTAACCTGCAACTTGTATTGTAATGTGGCCTGTTGCCCTTCGCTTGGCAGTGTGATGTTGTAAGTGCCGATGGCACCCTTAGGTGATTTTTGCACGGTGTCTTTGAGTAAAAGACTTCGTATCGCGCACTTGTTGTGCTTGTCCAGCTGCACCCTTAGGCGACTTTTGCACGGAGTGTCTTTTAGTAGAAGACTTCGTATTGCGCACTTGTTGTGCTTATCTGGCTGCACCCTTAGGCGACTTTTGCATGGAGTGTCTTTCAGTAAGACTTCGTATTGCACACTTGTTGTGCTAGTCCGGCTGCACCCTTAGGCGAATTTTGCATGGAGTGTCTTTTAGTAAGACTTTGTATTGCGCACTTGTTGTGCTAGTCCACCTGCACCCTTAGACGACTTTTGCACGGAGTGTCTTTTAGTAAGACTTCGTATTGCGGACTTGTTGTGCTAGTCCGGCTGCACCCTTAGGCGACTTTTGCATGGAGTGTCTTTTAGTAAGACTTCGTATTGCACACTTGTTGTGCTAGTCTGGCTGCACCCTTAGGCGACTTTTGCACAAAGTTTGTCGCACGCGAGGGTAGTCTGCGCTACCTGTCACGGTGACCTCGAATGGGTCGAATGTCGAAGACGTCGAAGCGGTCTTTTTTGACATGGAGATACTTGGATATTTTTGCGGGGGCTTATCACTGGTATATTATATGACTCCGCCTTGTTAAAAACCTCACCCCCGGGAGGAAAAGAGCGCGGGCCTGAGCAACATTGTTTGCGGAATTACATGGGTGCGTAGGCCCTGAGATTTAAACAAAAAAATTCCGGAGATTATCGATGTTCCAGGAATGCTCTAAGTCTTCGCCGGATGATGTTGTCAGTCTGTACGCGCTGGGGGATGCCTTCGACTTGACAATGAATGGACCTTCCCATTTCGGCTCCAGCTTGCCCCGTGATTCTGTCCGGGTGGTCCGGATGAGCACGAGGTCTCCTTTGTTGAATTCTCTTGGGACAACTGCGTTGTCGCGCCAGGCCTTGGTTTGAGCTTGATATCTGTCGAGGGCCTGCAAGGCGAGGACGCGGTCTCCGTCGATGAGATTTTTGGAGGTTGGCTCGTCGACATCGAGGATTGCTGATGTGTTTGTTCTGGGCGACCCGTGTTTTATCTCTTGCGGTGTCATAGCCTCGGATCCATATAATAGGCGGAAAGGTGTGAACCCGGTTGCCCAGCATTCTGTCGTGTTTAGGGCCCATACCACTTCAGGTAGCTGGTCGGCTCATTTGCCCTTTTTATCGTCGAGGAGCCTTTTCTTGATGGCGGTAAAAATCTTGCCATTAGCGCGCTCAACGACGCCGTTGGACTGTGGGTGGTACACCGAGGCGAAGACAGGTTTGGTGCCGATGGAGAAGCAGAAATCCTTGAAGTCTTGGCTGTCGAACTGTTTGCCATTGTCGACTGTGAGTTCGAACGGGACTCCGAAGCGGCAAACAATGTTTTGTGTCACACCCGGATTTTAGGGGCACCAAGACCCGGGCGCAAACATAAACACCAGGTATGCTGGGACCAAGTCTCACACATATGATGTATAGTGGCACAGGATCGAATGTCACATCTTTATATATAACAGGAGTTCTATACAAAATAAATAATTACATTATAAGGAGACAATGGTCCAGCAACCCAAAGTTGACTGGGAGACGATGACCTAGACCTCTCACGAACTCATCGCAGCATCCTCCAAGCGCCTCATCCTGTGGTACCTGCTCTTAACCTGTGGGGTGTGTGAGACAGCAAGAGTGAGCTCACATACGTTCATCGCTCAACAAGTTGTGGGGAATAATGTGCATGAACTCGCCAAAGGTGGGAGCTCACGTGAAGTGTAAGGCTTACCAAAGAAGATGGTTAGAGCTGAGCATTGCTTTTAAAGTCGGTCAAAATTTTATTAGCAGTTACTAAGTATAAGTAAATACCAACCCAGTTAAATAGTAGAACAAAAGTAACAACTTCACCTGCGATGCAATGCATATGACAAATTGAATTTAAGTTCCATAATTTAATCATGTGAGGGTCCGAGCTGCTCTTGACCGTGAGCACGTCTAGTATACCAGTTTTACACTCTGCAGAGGTTGCGCATCTTTACCCACAAGTCGTGTATCCCATGTCGCCAGGGTTTGCAAGGCCCTTAGACACTACCGAGGTGAATGGCTAGGGATCCACTACGAGGCCTTTACAAAGTTCCACTAGCTTCCGAAAACCCGCTACAGTTTATAGGAAGATCCAGTGCAGGAATCCCTTGCAGGACCGCCATCGCAGCAAAATCCTCCCGAGGGCCTCCCTACACTGACCTCTCCCCTACTGCCCTTGCCCCTTTCGGGTAAGGTAGTCTTCCACTAGCTTTCCTAATTAATCAGCCAAGGGGTCCCATTCCTCCCTTGTGGTAGCACTGTTTTCCCGGGTGGTCGCTCCATGTTCCAATTAACATAATGATCTTATCATGAACAATAAATAACAGCTGATAACAAAAGTATGATCAGGAATAATGTAATCTTCATACCCAAAACCACATAAAGCACTAGCAAGTACTACCCAAAAGGTTCAGTGGTAAACAAGGTATAAAGATAGACAAACTAGGGTAACCTATTGGGTCCCATCAAAATTAACCTATGCAGATCATTATGATTAATCAGAACATGGCTGGGTAAAAAGAAGTGATCAAGGGCACAACTTGCCTGGGCCTTGAGATTCCAGGTACCAGGATGATCTTCAGGTGACTCGTGACCTCACTGCTAGTCGTAGCAATTCAAACAAACATGGTATAGGCAAAATTAACATTACACCAAACATAAAGGCAAAATGCACATTAATAATATACATATTAAAATAAGATCATAGGAACAGGAATCATTAATTTTGGAGTTATAGATTTTAAGTTATGGATTTTCTAATGTTTTATGTGTTTAATACAAGATTAAGTATTAGATAAATTTAAATGAGCCTTTCATGCCAAAACAGAGGCACAAAATGATGAAGAATATTATTACAAAATTTTAGAAACTGGAATGGTTCAATTTGGAGCTAAAATGAATTTTCTATGAATTATCTAAGTTCTAGCAATTATTTTCATATTAAAAATCTATTTTCTATTTTATTTATTCAATTTAAACGAGTTCTGGACTGGGCCTCATTTACTGGGAAACACAGGGTTCTCTGCGTAAGATTCCCGAGACTCAGTCAACAGTGCCCATGGACTGCGGGTTGATTTAAACTAAAGTCGGGGGCTCTTTAACAAAAGTGCCAGCGTGAAGGGGTATCATTAAATCTGAGTCGCCCGATCGGAGATGGGCGCACGAGATTAGATCGCGATTCCAGTGAACCGGTACGCATTTATAACCGTCCGATCGACGACCGACGATCAGGATTTTAAATACCCACGATCTAATCTCTCCCATACGATTTCGATCCAACGGCTCTGATCAAGATAAACGAATGGGTATGCGATGCTCTAATCGGAGCCCTCCATCCCCGCATCAACGGCCCACGTTTCATCTTCTACACCCGATCCAGGAACGACAGCGCCGCCCGCGTTCGCGGCGGACCATCGCCGGAGAGCGCATGACTTCCGCCCCTGGTGTAGGATTCCTCGCCGCGCTGGTTGCTATGCTATGAGATGCAGGTGGCGAACCAAGTCCGGGGATACTTACCGGGGATTAGGTCTCCAGGAGGCTCGCCCACGACGCACGGCGGAAGTCACGACGACGGTGAGCAATTTCGGTGGCCACGAGGTTCCTTGCCGCCCACCGACGACACCAATCGCTTCGTGGCCCGACGCCGATCCACGTAGAGCACTAACCAAGCCCCGAACGGCGCAGCAAGTTGATGACCGCGGAGCTATGGCGGTACACAGTGGTCACGGGGCGTGGCCAGGCTTTTATAGGCTCAGGCAGAGTCCGAGCCGAAGCACAACCGTAGCGGACACCACGGGGTTTGTTGGCGCGGCAATTGCAGCGAGCAGATCGATCTCCAACGAAATCCGAGGCGAGCGGCGCGCGATTTCGTTGAGCGGGGGATTTGGGGAGGGATGAGTCCGACAGGTAGGTCCCGCAACGTCAGCGAGAGAGGGAGTGCTCAGGCGCGGCTGAGCCACCGACGGCTCAGGCCCACTTGTCAGCGCAAAGGGAAGAGCAGGCAAGCGCGCGTGAGAGGCTTACGGGCGGGGCCCACACGTCAGCCGCAGGGTGAGAAGGCGCGGGAGGAGAATTGGGCCGCGCGGTGATGATTCCCTAAGTGGGCCGAAAATGGTGCAGCGAGCCCAGGTAAGGTTTTTATTCTTTTTCTTTTTATTTTCTATTTTCTTTTCTCCATTTTCAAATCCAATTTGAGTTCAAGTTTAAATTCAAACTTTGTGAATAACTTGTCCTCAGTTTGAAAGGTATAATTTAATAATATAAGTGTGAAGGATGTTTATTCTGATTTTTATTTTATTTTATGTAGTATTTTTCTTAGTTCTTCCCTTCTCTTTTATTTTTTTTATTTCCTATTCCAAATTCAAATTTATACTTCTATTTTAGTTTTCAGATTTTTCAAATGTATCAATTGAAACCCAAAGGTGAATATAAACCATACTATTTTAATATTACTAATTTAAGTTTTATTCTCCTTGTTATTTATTTCATGGGATGTATAAATGGTTTCCTTTAAAAGGAAAAATTCTTTTCCCATCTTTTTCTTATTCCCTTATTTCCAATGCATTATGATACTTTATTTATATATTTTTTTTCCTTCTAATTTTGGGTCTTACAAATCCTACCCCCCTTAAAAATAATCTCGTCCTCGAGATTTGTAAGAAAAGGGATGTGTACTCATATTGTTCTCGGAACATATGCACAAACAAAGAAATTTCAGCATGAGGTATAATTCTTTAACAAAACATAGGGTCAATAGACCTTATTGTTACTTCTAAAATAATATCATATCATCTACTAACTAAAGTAACATCTAGATCTTACAAATCATCATAATTTACATCTATGTAGCTTGGTAGAGCTGGTGGTGGTGGAGGTTGTTGTTGTTGTTGTCTCTCCAACCGTGCTTGCCTTATTTCTTGGCGGGCCTGACGTATTTCCTCGCGTTGTTGTCTTATCTGATTTTGCATCTCGGTCACCAGGTCTGTTAATTGTTGTATTACCAGTCTTTGGGTAGCAACCACTTGATCGATCTCAACAGGTGGAGGATTTGGAGGATTCATTTCTGTTTGTTGTTACGTGAGAATCTTTCCTTTCCTGGTATTGACCATGAAAGTTAGAGGCACATGGTAATAGTTTTGCAAAGGAAATTATTCAATAAGCGGAACGAATAAGCTAGTAGCTGGTTATAATCCTGAAGATTCTTTAGTAGGGCTTGGTCTTTGTTTTTATGTCCAGATTGGGGTAACCAGTCATATAAGGTGAATATCCATGGGTAAGATAGAATCTGTCAAGATGAGAGGTATATATGGGTGAGATAGACTACAAGATGTAGGCTTAAAAGTTTGTTTGTTATTAGGTGGGAATAGAAAGGTTATATCATTCATCATGGGTTGGGTTAGCTCATAGTTGAGTTGATCCAATGTGCTAAGTTAAGTTAATACCTGGCTAGTAGGGTCTAATCTCTTCTACCAGTATCACTAATCTGATTTAGTAGACCACATTAGATTAGATCATAATAGGTTAGATGGGATCTAGATTAGATTGGTATGACTAGATGAGACCAGTTAAAGTTAGATAGATCTTCCTGGGTAGGATATATTTTATCAGGATATGTTAAAAATCCCTGTTAGGTTAAAACAGAGGGGTTATGCAACTATCTGATGGGTAGGGTAGTTGCATATGGTTAGGTGGTTGTATATGGTAAAGTTGGTCTAGAGCACCAATTTTAGGTTAGATTGGTATAACTAGTTTAGACTAGATAGAATCTCATTAATTTTAATTAGGTCATGGTTGTTATTCTAGAGTGGGATAAATATTCAATTTAGGGCAAGGTGAATCCATAAGATAAGATAGAATCTTTCGAGGTCAGTTAGGTCTATTAAGATGAGATAAAATCTTTTCAAGATAAGATGGATCTAGATACATTAGGATAAGTTAGGATCTTTTGAGATAAGATAGATCTATGAGTGTAGGATGGAATCTTTTAAGTTGAGATGAATATTGTTAGGCTAGATACTTTAATGAGTGATAATCTAGTTTGTCTAGTTAGTTTTATAAGCATTATGTATATGCAGATGTAATTGTGGACATTACTCCACAACTCATCACACTCAATCAAAGATCCAAATCAAACAAGTATCATAAGGACAAACATTCAAATACATAGACACTTATAAAAATAGTTTTGTTTTTGTTCCTAAGATTTGGTCTCTTATTCCTAAAGGTCACTTTAGTCACAGGATTTCAAAGTGTAAAATCCACATGTGTCTTTTAGAAAGAAAAGATAAGAATAATCAGAGTAAGCGGAAATAGATGAGAAGAAGATTAAGATAAGTTTAGAAAAGAATCAGAGTAAGGTAAGTAAAGAATGGTTGTCCAGTTCTATCTAGGTTTCGTCCTACAGTCAACATTCCTCTGATACCACTTCTGTCACACCCGGATTTTAGGGGCACCAAGACCCGGGCGCGAACATAAACACCAGGTATGCTGGGACCAAGTCTCACACATATGATGTATAGTGGCACAGGATCGAATGTCACATCTTTATATATAACAGGAGTTCTATACAAAATAAATAATTACATTATAAGGAGACAACGGTCCAGCAACCCAAAGTTGACTGGGAGATGATGACCTAGACCTCTCACGAACTCATCGCAGCATCCTCCAAGCGCCTCATCCTGTGGTACCTGCTCTTAACCTGTGGGGTGTGTGAGACAGCAAGAGTGAGCTCACATACGTTCATCGCTCAACAAGTTGTGGGGAATAATGTGCATGAACTCGCCAAAGGTGGGAGCTCACGTGAAGTGTAAGGCTTACCAAAGAAGATGGTTAGAGCTGAGCATTGCTTTTAAAGTCGGTCAAAATTTTATTAGCAGTTACTAAGTATAAGTAAATACCAACCCAGTTAAATAGTAGAACAAAAGTAACAACTTCACCTGCGATGCAATGCATATGACAAATTGAATTTAAGTTCCATAATTTAATCATGTGAGGGTCCGAGCTGCTCTTGACCGTGAGCACGGCTAGTATACCAGTTTTACACTCTGCAGAGGTTGCGCATCTTTACCCACAAGTCATGTATCCCATGTCGCCAGGGTTTGCAAGGCCCTTAGACACTACCGAGGTGAATGGCTAGGGATCCACTACGAGGCCTTTACAAAGTTCCACTAGCTTCCGAAAACCCGCTACAGTTTATAGGAAGATCCAGTGCAGGAATCCCTTGCAGGACCGCCATCGCAGCAAAATCCTCCCGAGGGCCTCCCTACACTGACCTCTCCCCTACTACCCTTGCCCCTTTCGGGTAAGGTAGTCTTCCACTAGCTTTCCTAATTAATCAGCCAAGGGGTCCCATTCCTCCCTTGTGGTAGCACTGTTTTCCCGGGTGGTCGCTCCATGTTCCAATTAACATAATGATCTTATCATGAACAATAAATAACAGCTGATAACAAAAGTATGATCAGGAATAATGTAATCTTCATACCCAAAACCACATAAAGCACTAGCAAGTACTACCCAAAAGGTTCAGTGGTAAACAAGGTATAAAGATAGACAAACTAGGGTAACCTATTGGGTCCCATCAAAATTAACCTATGCAGATCATTATGATTAATCAGAACATGGCTGGGTAAAAAGAAGTGATCAAGGGCACAACTTGCCTGGGCCTTGAGATTCCAGGTACCAGGATGATCTTCAGGTGACTCGTGACCTCACTGCTAGTCGTAGCAATTCAAACAAACATGGTATAGGCAAAATTAACATTACACCAAACATAAAGGCAAAATGCACATTAATAATATACATATTAAAATAAGATCATAGGAACAGGAATCATTAATTTTGGAGTTATAGATTTTAAGTTATGGATTTTCTAATGTTTTATGTGTTTAATACAAGATTAAGTATTAGATAAATTTAAATGAGCCTTTCATGCCAAAACAGAGGCACAAAATGATGAAGAATATTATTACAAAATTTTAGAAACTGGAATGGTTCAATTTGGAGCTAAAATGAATTTTCTATGAATTATCTAAGTTCTAGCAATTATTTTCATATTAAAAATCTATTTTCTATTTTATTTATTCAATTTAAACGAGTTCTGGACTGGGCCTCATTTACTGGGAAACACAGGGTTCTCTGCGTAAGATTCCCGAGACTCAGTCAACAGTGCCCATGGACTGCGGGTTGATTTAAACTAAAGTCGGGGGCTCTTTAACAAAAGTGCCAGCGCGAAGGGGTATCATTAAATCTGAGTCGCCCGATCGGAGATGGGCGCACGAGATTAGATCGCGATTCCAGTGAACCGGTACGCATTTATAACCGTCCGATCGACGACCGACGATCAGGATTTTAAATACCCACGATCTAATCTCTCCCATACGATTTCGATCCAACGGCTCTGATCAAGATAAACGAATGGGTATGCGATGCTCTAATCGGAGCCCTCCATCCCCGCATCAACGGCCCACGTTTCATCTTCTACACCCGATCCAGGAACGACAGCGCCGCCCGCGTTCGCGGCGGACCATCGCCGGAGAGCGCATGACTTCCGCCCCTGGTGTAGGATTCCTCGCCGCGCTGGTTGCTATGCTATGAGATGCAGGTGGCGAACCAAGTCCGGGGATACTTACCGGGGATTAGGTCTCCAGGAGGCTCGCCCACGGCGCATGGCGGAAGTCACGACGACGGTGAGCAATTCCGGTGGCCACGAGGTTCCTTGCCGCCCACCGACGACACCAATCGCTTCGTGGCCCGACGCCGATCCACGTAGAGCACTAACCAAGCCCCGAACGGCGCAGCAAGTTGATGACCGCGGAGCTATGGCGGTACACAGTGGTCACGGGGCGTGGCCAGGCTTTTATAGGCTCAGGCAGAGTCCGAGCCGAAGCACAACCGTAGCGGACACCACGGGGTTTGTTGGCGCGGCAATTGCAGCGAGCAGATCGATCTCCAACAAAATCCGAGGCGAGCGGCGCGCGATTTCGTTGAGCGGGGGATTTGGGGAGGGATGAGTCCGACAGGTAGGTCCCGCAACGTCAGCGAGAGAGGGAGTGCTCAGGCGCGGCTGAGCCACCGACGGCTCAGGCCCACTTGTCGGCGCAAAGGGAAGAGCAGGCAAGCGCGCGTGAGAGGCTTACGGGCGGGGCCCACACGTCAGCCGCAGGGTGAGAAGGCGCGGGAGGAGAATTGGGCCGCGCGGTGATGATTCCCTAAGTGGGCCGAAAATGGTGCAGCGAGCCCAGGTAAGGTTTTTATTCTTTTTCTTTTTATTTTCTATTTTCTTTTCTCCATTTTCAAATCCAATTTGAGTTCAAGTTTAAATTCAAACTTTGTGAATAACTTGTCCTCAGTTTGAAAGGTATAATTTAATAATATAAGTGTGAAGGATGTTTATTCTGATTTTTATTTTATTTTATGTAGTATTTTTCTTAGTTCTTCCCTTCTCTTTTATTTTTTTTATTTCCTATTCCAAATTCAAATTTATACTTCTATTTTAATTTTCAGATTTTTCAAATGTATCAATTGAAACCCAAAGGTGAATATAAACCATACTATTTTAATATTACTAATTTAAGTTTTATTCTCCTTGTTATTTATTTCATGGGATGTATAAATGGTTTCCTTTAAAAGGAAAAATTCTTTTCCCATCTTTTTCTTATTCCCTTATTTCCAATGCATTATGATACTTTATTTATATATTTTTTTTCCTTCTAATTTTGGGTCTTACATTTTGCCAGAAGAATTTTTGAGCGGTCTTCGATGTTATTGTGGATACTGCTCTGGCCTCGATCCACTTTGTGAAATATTCAACGGCGATGAAGGTGAATTTGAGGTTCCCTTAGGCCATAGGCAGTGATTCGACGATGTCCAGCCCCTAGAGCTGAAGCGGCCATGTATGGGCGATGAGCTTGGTGAATTGCGAAGGGCTGCCTGAGTGAGGGGAGAACTTTTGGCATGCTTCGCACGACCTCGTGACTCAATTGGCGGTGCAAATTATTGCGGGCCAGTAAAACCCTTGACGAATCACCTTGGCGGCAAGGGCCCTAGGTCCTGAGTGGGAGCCGCAAGTTCCGCTGTGGACTTCGCGGAGGATTTTTATGCCTTCGGTTTCAGTTATGCCCTTTAGCATGGGCTGGCTGATCCCCTTTTTGTATAGCTGTCCCTCGACCAGTGCGAAGTCCCGGCTTCTGTGCTTCAGTCGTTTGGCCTTGTTGCGGTTGTTGGGATGATAGTGACCTTGCAGGTACAGGGTTATTGGGGCCCGCTAGTCTTCAGCCATGATGAGATTGACAATGCGGTGGCTTTCTGTTTCCTGCGTTATTTGTAGGCCTTTGGGGTTGCAGACAGCTGGTGTGCTGATGATGTGGTAGAACACGTCAGAGGGCAGGGCCTCGCCCTTAGCTGCTGCCTTGGCCAACGTGTCGACCTCTTCGTTCTTGGCGCGGTCGACATGCTGCAGGGTGAAACCCTTGAATTGCTTCTCAAGGCTACGGACGACTATGAGGTATTGCATGAGCACTGGGTCTTTGGCTGAATATTCTTTCTCGACCTAGCCGGCGACTACTTTGGAGTCTGTTCTGATTATGCAGGTGGTGACACCGAGTGCTCGTAATTTGCGGAGTCCCAAGATGACGACTTCATACTCTGCTATGTTGTTGGTGCATCTATCGGACTCTAAGGCAAAGCTTAGGTGGGCGGCGTATCTGTATTTGACGCCTGTGGGTGAATTGATGACTGCCGCAGCGCCTGCCCCCGCATGGCACCACACACTGTCATAGTGAATGGTCCATACTTTCTCTGGGGACTCTTCTTGTTATCATGTTGGTCCTGTCCAGTCAACGATGAAGTCTGCCAGGACTTGTGACTTAATCGTTGTTCTGGGTTCAAAGGTGACGTGATACCCAGAAAGTTCCGCTGCCCACTTGGCGATTCAGACGGATGCCTCCGGGTTTCGAAACAGTTCACCCAAACCTCTGTCCGAAGTGACCCATACTTTGAATGCTTCAAAGTAGTGGCGCAGCTTGCGAGATGCCATGACAACTGCGTATGAAATTTTTTCCAGCTCGGTCATGTTGCACTTGGAAGCCGTGAGGACTTCGGAGACATAGTATACTGGGAACTGTCTGGTCGTGCCCTCTCTGTCCTGCTCTTGGACCAACGCTGCGCTGACTGCACATGGTGAGGCCGCTATGTATAGCAGTAAGGGCAGCGAGGGGTTGGGACTAGCGAGGGTTGCCAAATCGGACTAGTGTTGCTTGAGCGACTCGAAGGCAGTCGCCTGTTCTGGTCCCCAAGCGAAGTCTTTTGCACCATGCAATGTCTTGAGGAAAGGTAGACTGTGCTCTGTGGATTTTGAAATGAACCTGTTCAAGGCAGCTAATCTGCCTGTCAGTCGCTGGACATCCCTGGCGGACTGTGGGGGTGTCATGTTGATGATTGCTTGGATTTTTGTCGGGTTGGCCTCGATCCCTCTGTGCAACACCAGGTAGCCGAGTATTTTCCCCTAGCGGACTCCGAAGACACACTTTTCAGGGTTGAGCTGAAGTCGTGCATCCCGCATATTAGCGAATGTTTCGGCGAGGTCGGCCAGGTGATCCTCTTTGTTCTTGCTCGCGACGACAATGTCGTCCACGTAGGTGAAAATGTTGCGGCCTACTTGACTTTCAAGGACCTTTTTTGTGAGGCGGGAGAAGGTTGACCCGGCGTTTTTGAGTCTTTCCGGCATTCTGATGAAGCAGTATGTGCCGAAGGGTGTGATAAAGCTTGTGCTGGCCTTGTCTTCCTCTTTCATGTAGATCTAGTGGTAACCAGAGAAGCAATCGAGGAGGGACATGACTTCGCATCCTGCTGCGCTATCGACTATTTTGTTAATCAGTGGCAGGGGGAATTGTCCTTGGGGCAGGCCTTATTGAGACTGGTGAAGTCGATACACATGCACCACTTGCCGCTCTTCTTTTGCACCATGACCACGTTGGCGAGCCATGTAGGGTAAGCAATTGGCTCGATGAAGTTGGCTTCCAACAGGCGAAGCACCTTGGCTTTGGTGGCTTTGGTCTTCTCATTGGACATTTTGCGCAGTCGTTGCTTTCTTGGACGCATCAAGGGGTCGATGCCCAGGCCGTGCTCTATGATGGTGCGGCTGACTCCAACCAGGTCGTGGGCGGACCAAGCGAAGACGTCCTTGTTTTGGGAGAGGCAGGAGATGAGTTTTTCCTCGTCTCGCGAGGTCAAGTCTTCACTTATAACGACCGTTTGCTTAGGGGTGGCGGGGTCGAGGGGTATCGCCTTCATTCCGTCGTTGCTTTGCAGCTGTGCCTTTACTTTTTCGTCGGCGACTGGGCGGGTCCCTTCAAAACCTTCGCGTTGTGCTGTGAGGCAGTGCATGTTCCGTTGCCCTGGGATGAAGTCTCTTTCAATGTTGCGCGCGATCTACTGGTTGCCATAGACTGTGATCACGCCTTGCGGACCCGGGATTTTCATGCATAGGTAAAGTCCGTGAATGGCCACTTCAAACTTGTTGATGGAGCCCCTGCCCATTATGGCGTTGTACGGGTATACCATGTCGACGATGTCGAAGGTGACCTACTCATTTCGTGCATTGGGTGCTACACCGAAGGACAGGGGTAGCTCAATCTTGCCGACGGGAAAGGTGCCCTTCCCGCCGAAGCCATAAAGGGGGTTGTCTGAGGGCTTGAGCAAACTGTGGCTGATGCCCATGCGGTCGAAGGCGTGCAGGAAGATGATGTCAGCTTGGCTACCGTTGTCGACCAGGACTTTGTGTAGGTCCCAGCATGCTACGCTGCAGTTGATCACCATGGCGTCGATGTGAGGGGCACTGCGTAGATCAACGTCCCTGGCGTCGAAGGTGAGTGGCACATGAGACCACCTTGTTTGTACGACTAGGCCGGTGAGGGTGACATGGTTAACACTTTGGTAGTGGTCCATCTTCTGCCGCTTCGTTTCGAAGTCCACGCTGGACCCTCCGGTGATCATATGGATGACTCCGCGATATGGTTGTTTGGCGAAGTCGTCCTGCTTTGGTGCTTGGGGGTGATTATGGTGGTGTGGATTTGGGTGATGCGGAGGTGGAGGCGGGGGTGGGAGGACTTGCACTTCTTGGCGGTGTTGGTACGCGTGGTTGGGTGGGTGCTGGACGTGGTTGTTGTAAGGTTGTTGTTGTTGGTGGTGGTATGTGTGCGTGACAACTCTCTGGTTGTTGGCTGGCTGTGCTCTGGATATCCTGTCCTTGGTGGCCTTCATTTTCAGACAATCTCTTGTTGGGTGCGCGCAGTCCTCGTCATGAAACAGGCAGTAGAATCTGCGTGGCTGCTGCGTCGGTCCCTGGCCTCTCCCTCTGGTGACATTGCCGCAACCTTGGGGGTGGGGGGGGGGTATTCCTGATAGTGGACGGTTTCTCCGGCTGGGTGCTGATTGGCTATGTTGTGCATGAAAGTCGCCTAGAGGGGGGGTGAATAGGGCGAAACTGAAATTCTCAAAAATAATCACAACTACAAGTCGGGTTAGCGTTAGAAATATAATAGAGTCCGCGAGAGAGGGCGCAAAACAAATCGCAAGCGAATAAGGATTGTGACACGTGGATTTGTTTTACCGAGGTTCGGTTCTCGCAAACCTACTCCCCGTTGAGGAGGCCACAAAGGCCGGGTCTCTTTCAACCCTTACCCTCTCTCAAACGGTCCCTCGGACCGAGTGAGCTTTCTCTTCTCAATCACTTGGAACACAAAGTTCCTACAAGGACCACCACAAGATTGGTGTCTCTTGCCTCAATTACAAGTGAGTTTGATCGCAAGAAAGAATCAAGAAAGAAGAAAGCAATCCAAGCGCAAGAGCTCGAAAGAACACAAGCAAATCTCTCTCTCTAATCACTAGGGCGTTGTGTGGAATTTGGAGAGGATTTGATCACTTTGGTGTGTCTAGAATTGAATGCTAGAGCTCTTGTAAGTAGTTGAGAAGTGAAAAACTTGGATGCAATGAATGGTGGGTGGTTGGGGGTATTTATAGCCCCAACCACCAAACTAGCCGTTTGGTGAGGTTGTCTGTTCGATGGCGCACCGGACAGTCCGGTGCACACCGGACATGTCCGATGCGACAGCCACGTCACCAAAAGCCGTTGGGTTCGACCGTTGGAGCTCTGTCTTCTGGGCCCGCCTGGATGTCCGGTGGCGCACCGGACATGCACTGTAGAGTGTCCGGTGCGCCAGCATGGGCGTGCCTGACCTCTGCGCGCGCTGGCGCGCATTTAATGCGTCGCAGGTAGCCGTTGGCGCCGAAGTAGCCGTTGCCCCGCGATTACACCGGACAGTCCGGTGTACACCGGACATGTCCGGTGAATTATAGCGGAGCAAGCGATCTGAATTCCCGAGACTGGCGAGTTCCGGAGGCCACCCTTCCTTGGAGCACCGGACATGTCCGGTGTACACCGGACAGTCCGGTGAATTATAGCGGAGTCGCCTCTGGAATTTCTCGAAGGTGACGAGTTTGAAGTTGGAGTCCTCTGGTGTACCGGACATGTCCGGTGACACACCGGACAGTCCGGTGCGCCAGACCAGAGGTGCCTTCGGTTGTCCCTTTGCTCTTTTGTTGAACCCAATACTTGGTCTTTTTATTGGCTAAGTGTGAACCTTTGGCACCTGTATAACTTATGCACTAGAGCAAACTAGTTAGTCCAAATATTTCTGTTGGGCAATTCAACCACCAAAATTAATTAGGGACTAGGTGTAAGCCTAATTCCCTTTCAATCTCCCCCTTTTTGGTGATTGATGCCAACACAAACCAAAGCAAACATAAAAGTGCATAATTGAACTAGTTTGCATAATGTAAGTGCAAAGGTTGCTTGAAATTGAGCCAATAAATGTTACTTACTAGATGTGCATGGATTGTTTCTTTATTTTTAACATTTTGGACCACACTTGCACCACATGTTTTGTTTTTGCAAATTATTTTTGTAAATCCTTTTCAAAGTTCTTTTGCAAACAGTCAAAGATAAATGAATAAGATTTTTGAGAAGCATTTTCAAGTTTTGAAATTTTCTCCCCTTGTTTGAAATGCTTTTCCTTTGACTAAACAAAACTCCCCCTTAATAAATTCTCCTCTTAGTGTTCAAGAGGGTTTTGAGATATCAAGTTTTGAAAATACTACTTGCTTCCCCTTTAGAACACAAAGAGATACCAATTTGAAATTTACCAATTGAAAATCATTAATTTTAAAAATTAGGGTGGTGGTGCAGTCCTTTTGCTTTGGGCCAATACTTTCTCCCCCTTTGGCATGAATCGCCAAAAACGGATACTTGGAATGAAATATAGGCCCTTTCCTAACTACTTTCTCCCCTTTGGCAAATAAAACATATGAGTGAAGATTATACCAAAGATGGAGAGTGATGCGGATCGACGGCGAAGGGTGAGTAGTAGAGTGGAGTGGAAGCCTTTGTCTTCGCCGAAGACTCCAATTCCTTTTCAATATACCTATGACTTGGTTTGAAATACACTTGAAAACACATTAGTCATAGCATATATCAAAGAGATATGATCAAAGGTATATTTATGAGCTATGTGTGCAAATTAGCAAAAGAAGTTCCTAGAATCAAGAATATTGAGCTCATGCCTAAGTTTGGTAAAAGTTTGTTCATCAAGAGGCTTGGTAAAGATATCGGCTAATTGATCTTTGGTATTAATGTATGTAATCTCGATATCCCCCTTTTGTTGGTGATCCCGAAGAAAATGATACCGAATGGCTATGTGTTTAGTGCGGCTATGCTCAACGGGATTATCCGCCATGCGGATTGCACTCTCATTATCACATAGAAGAGGAACTTTGGTTAATTTGTAACCATAGTCCCGCAGGGTTTGCCTCATCCAAAGCAATTGCGTGCAACAGTGGCCTGCGGCAATATACTTGGCTTCGGCGGTAGAAAGAGCGACCGAATTTTGCTTCTTTGAAGCCCAAGACACCAAGGATCTTCCCAAGAACTGGCAAGTCCCCGATGTGCTCTTCCTATTAATCTTACACCCCGCCCAATCGGCATCCGAATAACCAATCAAATCAAATGTGGATCCCCGAGGGTACCAAAGCCAAACTTAGGAGTATAAGCCAAATATCTCAAGATTCGTTTTACGGCCGTAAGGTGTGATTCCTTAGGGTCGGCTTGGAATCTTGCACACATGCAAATGGAAAGCATAATGTCCGGTCGAGATGCACATAAATAAAGCAATGAACCAATCATCGACCGGTATACCTTTTGATCCACGGACTTACCTCCCTTGTCGAGGTCGAGATGCCCATTTGTTCCCATGGGTGTCTTGATGGGCTTGGCATCTTTCATTCCAAACTTGGTTAGAATGTCTTGAGTGTACTTCGTTTGGCTAATGAAAGTGCCCTCTTGGAGTTGCTTGACTTGGAATCCTAGAAAATACTTCAACTCCCCCATCATCGACATCTCGAATTTCTGTGTCATGGTCCTACTAAATTCTTCACATGTAGATTCGTTAGTAGACCCAAATATGATATCATCAACATAAATTTGGCATACAAACAAATCATTGTCAAGAGTTTTAGTGAATAAAGTAGGATCGGCCTTGCCGACTTTGAAGCCATTTGCAATAAGGAAATCTCTAAGGCATTCATACCACGCTCTTGGGGCTTGCTTGAGCCCATAAAGCGCCTTAGAGAGCCTATAAACATGGTTAGGGTACTAACTATCTTCAAAGCCGGGAGGTTGCTCAACATAGACCTCTTCCTTGATTGGTCCATTGAGGAAGGCACTCTTCACGTCCATTTGGTAAAGCTTGAAGCCATGGTAAGTAGCATAGGCTAATAATATACGAATTGACTCGAGCCTGGCTACGGGTGCATAGGTTTCACCAAAATCCAAACCTTCGACTTGTGAATACCCCTTGGCCACTAGTCGAGCTTTGTTCCTTGTCACCACACCATGCTCGTCTTGTTTGTTGCGGAAGACCCACTTGGTTCCTACAACATTTTGATTAGGACGTGGAACCAAATGCCATACCTCGTTCCTCGTGAAATTATTGAGCTCCTCTTGCATCGCCATCACCCAATCCGAATCTTGAAGTGCTTCCTCTACCCTGTGTGGCTCAATAGAGGAAACAAAAGAGTAATGCTCACAAAAATGTGCAACACGAGATCGAGTGGTTACCCCCTTATGAATGTCGCCGAGGATGGTGTCGATGGGGTGATCTCGTTGTATTGCTTGGTGGACTCTTGGGTGTGGGGGCCTTGGTTGTTCATCCTCCTTGTCTTGATCATTTGCATCTCCCCCTTGATCATTGCCGTCATCTTGAGGTGGCTCATTTCGTTGATCTTCTCCTTCATCAACTTGAGCCTCGTCCTCATTTTGAGTTGGTGGAGATGCTTGCGTGGAGGAGGATGGTTGATCTTGTGCATGTGGAGGCTCTTCGGATTCCTTAGGACACACATCCCCAATGGACATGTTCCTTAGCACGATGCACGGAGCCTGTTCTTCATCTATCTCATCAAGATCAACTTGCTCTACTTGAGAGCCGTTAGTTTCATCAAACACAACATCACAAGAAACTTCAACTAGTCTTGAGGACTTGTTAAAGACTCTATATGCCCTTGTGTTTGAGTCATATCCTAGTAAAAAGCCTTCTACAGTTTTAGGAGCAAATTTAGATTTTCTACTTCTTTTAACAAGAATAAAGCATTTGCTACCAAAAACTCTAAAATATGAAATATTGGGCTTTTTACCGGTTAGGAGTTCATAGGATGTCTTCTTGAGGATTCGGTGTAGATATAACCGGTTGATGGCGTAGCAAGCGATGTTGACCGCCTCGGCCCAAAACCGATCTGGTGTCTTGTACTCATCAAGCATGGTTCTTGCCATGTCCAATAGAGTTCGATTCTTCCTCTCCACTACACCATTTTGTTGTGGAGTGTAGGGAGAAGAGAACTCATGCTTGATGCCCTCCTCCTCAAGGAAGCCTTCAATTTGAGAGTTCTTGAACTCTGTTCCGTTGTCGCTTCTAATTTTCTTGATCCTTAAGCCGAACTCATTTTGAGCCCGTCTCAAGAATCCCTTTAAGGTCTCTTGGGTATGGGATTTTTCCTGCAAAAAGAACACCCAAGTGAAGCGAGAATAGTCATCCACAATAACTAGACAGTACTTACTCCCGCCGATGCTTATGTAAGCGATCGGGCCGAATAAATCCATGTGTAGGAGCTCCAGTGGCCTGTCACTTGTCATAATGTTCTTGTGTGGATGATGAGACCCAACTTGCTTTCCTGCTTGGCATGCGCTATAAATCTTGTCTTTCTCAAAATGAACATTTGTTAGTCCCAAAATGCGCTCTCCCTTTAGAAGCTTATGAAGATTCTTCATCCCAACGTGGGCTAGTCGGCGATGCCAGAGCCAACCCATGTTAGTCTTAGCAATTAAGCATGTGTCGAGTTCAGCTCTATCAAAATCTACCAAGTATAGCTGACCCTCTAACACACCCTTAAATGCTATTGAATCATCACTTCTTCTAAAGACAGTGACACCTACATCAGTAAAGAGATAGTTGTAGCCCATTTGACATAATTGAGATACAGAAAGCAAATTGTAATCTAAAGAATCTACAAGAAAAACATTGGAAATAGTATGGTCAGGTGATATAGCAATTTTACCCAATCCTTTGACCAAACCTTGATTTCCATCCCCGAATGTGATAGCTCGTTAGGGATCTTGGTTTTTCTCGTAGGAGGAGAACATCTTCTTCTCCCCTGTCATGTGGTTTGTGCACCCGCTATCGAGTATCCAACTTGAGCCCCCGGATGCATAAACCTACAAAACAATTTTAGTTCTTGATTTTAGGTACCCAAACGGTCTTGGGTCCTTTGGCATTAGAAACAAGAACTTTGGGTACCCAAACACAAGTCTTGGAGCCCTTGTGTTTGCCCCCAACAAACTTGGCAACTACCTTGCCGGATTTGTTAGTAAGCACATAAGATGCATCAAAAGTCTTAAATGAAATGCTATGTTCATTTGATGCACTAGGAGTTTTCTTTCTAGGCAACTTAGCACGGGTTGGTTGCCTAGAGCTAGATGTCTCACCCTTATACATAAAAGCATGATTAGAGCCAGAGTGAGACTTCCTAGAATGAGTTCTCCTAATTTTGCTCTCGGGATAACCGGCAGGGTACAAAATGTAACCCTCGTTATCCTGAGGCATGGGAGTCTTGCCCTTAACAAAGTTAGACAAGTTCTTAGGAGGGGCATTAAGTTTGACATTGTCTCCCCTTTGGAAGCCAATGCCATCCTTGATGCCAGGGCGTCTCCCATTATAGAGCATACTTCTAGCAAATTTAAATTTTTCATTTTCTAAGTTATGCTCTGCAATTTTTGCATCTAATAATGCTATATGATCATTTTGTTGTTTAATTAAAGCCATGTGATCATGAATAGCATTGATATCAACATCTCTACATCTTGTACAAATAGAAGTGTGCTCAACGGTAGATGTAGAGGGTTTGCAAGATTTTAGTTCTACAACCTTAGCATGCAACATATCATTCTTAGTTCTAAGGTCGGAAATAGTAGTATTGCAAACATCAAAATCTTTAGCCTTAGCAATCAAATTTTCATTTTCTACCCTAAGGCTAGCAAGAGAATCATTCAATTCCTTAATCTTAGCAAGCAAATCATCATTATCATTTCTAAGATTGGGAATTGAGACATCACATACATGAGAATTAACCTTAGCAATTAATCTAGCATTTTCATTTCTAAGGTTGTCAATAGTCTCATGGCAAGTGCTTAGCTCACTAGACAATTTTTCACATTTTTCAACTTGTAGAGCATAAGCATTTTTAACCTTAACATGCTTTTTATTTTCCTTGATTAGGAAGTCCTCTTGGGAGTCCAAGAGATCATCCTTCTCATGGATGGCACTAATTAATTCATTTAATTTTTCTTTTTGTTGCATGTTTAGATCGGCAAAAAGGGTACGCAAATTATTTTCCTCATCACTAGCATTATCATCACTAGAGGATTCATATTTAGTGGAGAATTTAGATTTAACCTTCTTCCTTTTGCCGTCCTTTGCCATGAGGCACTTGTGGCCGACGTTGGGGAAGAGGAGTCCCTTGGTGACGGCGATGTTGGCGGCGTCCTCGTCGGAGGAGGACTCGGTGGAGCTCTCGTCGGAGTCCCACTCCCGGCAAACATGGGCATCGCCGCCCTTCTTCTTGTAGTACTTCTTCTTTTCTCTCCTCTTTCCCTTCTTGTCGTCGCCCCTGTCACTGTCACTAGATATAGGACATTTTGCAATATAATGACCGGGCTTACCACATTTGTAGCACACTTTCTTGGAGCGGGGTTTGTAGTCCTTCCCCCTCTGTTGCTTGAGGATTTGGCGAAAGCTTTTGATGATTAAAGCCATTTCCTCATTGTCGAGCTTGGAGGCGTCAATTGGTTGTCTACTCGGTGTAGACTCCTCCTTCTTCTCCTCCGTCGCCTTAAATGCCACCGGTTGCGCTTCGGACGTGGAGGGTTCGTCAAGCTCGTTGATCTTCTTTGAGCCTTTAATCATACATTCAAAGCTCACAAAATTCCCGATTACTTCCTCGGGAGTCATTAGTGTATATCTTGGGTTACCACGAATTAATTGTACTTGAGTAGGGTTAAGGAAAATAAGTGATCTCAAAATAACCTTAACCACCTCGTGGTCATCCCATTTCTTGCTCCCGAGGTTGCGCACTTGGTTCACCAAGGTTTTGAGCCGGTTGTACATATCTTGTGGCTCCTCCCCTTGGCGAAGACAAAAACGACCGAGCTCCCCCTCGATCGTTTCCCGCTTTGTAATCTTGGTGAGTTCATCACCTTCGTGCGCGGTCTTGAGTAGGTCCCAAATCTCCTTTGCATTCTTCAACCCTTGCACCTTGTTGTATTCCTCCTTGCTTAGAGAGGCCAGGAGTATGGTTGTAGCTTGAGAGTTGAAGTGCTCGATTTGGGCCACCTCGTCCGTATCATAGTCTTCATCCCCTATAGATGGTACCTGTGCTCCAAACTCAACAACATTCCATATACTTTTGTGGAGTGAGGTTAGATGAAATTTCATTAAATCACTCCACCTAGCATAATCTTCGCCATCAAAGGTTGGCGGTTTGCCTAATGGAACGGAAAGTAATGGAGTATGTTTAGATGTACGAGGGTAGTGTAAGGGGATCTTACTAAACTTCTTGCGCTCTTGGCGCTTAGAAGTTACGGACGGCGCGTCGGAGTCGGAGGTCGATGTTGATGAAGTATCGGTCTCGTAGTAGACCACCTTCCTCATCCTCTTTTTCTTGTCCCCACTCCGATGCGGCTTGTGGGAAGAAGATTTTTCCTTCTTCTCTTTGTGGTGAGAGGAAGAAGATCTTTTCTCCTTCCTTTTGGAGGAGTCCTTCTTCTTCTCCTTCCTCTTGGTGCGGGACTCTTCCGATGAAGTGCTCCCGTGGCTCGTAGTGGGCTTGTCGCCGGTCTCCATCTCCCTCTTGGTGTGATCTCCCGACATCACTTCGAGCGGTTAGGCTCTAATGAAGCACCGGACTCTGATACCAATTGAAAGTCGCCTAGAGGGGGGCGGGGTGAATAGGGCGAAACTGAAATTCTAAAAAATAATCACAACTACAAGCCGGATTAGCGTTAGAAATATAATAGAGTCCGCGAGAGAGGGCGCAAAACAAATCGCAAGCGAATAAGGATTGTGACACGTGGATTTGTTTTACCGAGGTTCGGTTCTCGCAAACCTACTCCCCGTTGAGGAGGCCACAAAGGTCGGGTCTCTTTCAACCCTTACCCTCTCTCAAACGGTCCCTCGGACCGAGTGAGCTTTCTCTTCTCAATCACTTGGAACACAAAGTTCCTACAAGGACCACCACAAGATTGGTGTCTCTTGCCTCAATTACAAGTGAGTTTGATCGCAAGAAAGAATCAAGAAAGAAGAAAGCAATCCAAGCGCAAGAGCTCGAAAGAACACAAGCAAATCTCTCTCTCTAATCACTAGGGCGTTGTGTGGAATTTGGAGAGGATTTGATCACTTTGGTGTGCCTAGAATTGAAAGCTAGAGCTCTTGTAAGTAGTTGAGAAGTGAAAAACTTGGATGCAATGAATGGTGGGTGGTTGGGGGTATTTATAGCCCCAACCACCAAACTAGCCGTTTGGTGAGGCTGTCTGTTCGATGGCGCACCGGACATGTCCGGTGCGACAGCCACGTCACCAAAAGTCGTTGGGTTCGACCGTTGGAGCTCTGTCTTCTAGGCCCGCCTGGATGTCCGGTGGCGCACCGGACATGCACTGTAGAGTGTCCGGTGCGCCAGCATGGGCGTGCCTGACCTCTGCGCGCGCTGGCGCGCATTTAATGCGTCGCAGGTAGCCGTTGGCGCCGAAGTAGCCGTTGCCCCGCGGTTACACCGGATAGTCCGGTGTACACCGGACATGTCCGGTGAATTATAGCGGAGCAGGCGATCTGAATTCCCGAGACTGGCGAGTTCCGGAGGCCACCCTTCCTTGGAGCACCGGACATGTCCGGTGTACACCGGACAGTCCGGTGAATTATAGCGGAGTCGCCTCTGGAATTTCCCGAAGGTGACGAGTTTGAAGTTGGAGTCCTCTGGTGCACCGGACATGTCCGGTGGCACACCGGACAGTCCGGTGCGCCAGACCAGAGGTGCCTTCGGTTGTCCCTTTGCTCTTTTGTTGAACCCAATACTTGATCTTTTTATTGGCTAAGTGTGAACCTTTGGCACCTGTATAACTTATGCACTAGAGCAAACTAGTTAGTCCAAATATTTGTGTTGGGCAATTCAACCACCAAAATTAATTAGGGACTAGGTGTAAGCCTAATTCCCTTTCAGTGCACCTGTTGTTGGCTTCGGCTGTCCCGACCGGAGTCTGGCTGCGAAGGCCTGGTCCAGGTTCTGCTGGACTGCGGAGGGTCCTTAGGCTTCCTCTGAGATTCGACCTTTCGTTGATGTAGCTCTTCGGACCTGGCATACTTCTCGAATAGCTAGTATAGCTCTTGGAGATTTTTGGGTGGGTCCCTGATGCAGTGACTGTACGGGACGCCAGCCCGAAGGCCACTTATGGCGTAATGGATCGCGATGTGGTCGTCGACCGATGGCAGTTGAGACTTGAGGGTTAGGAACTTTCTGTAATACTCCCGAAGGGTTTCCTTCTCTTGCTGCTTGCAGAGTGATAGCTCGACCAGGGCGTCAGTATCGGGTCGGTACCCTTAAAAGTTGAGCAGGAACTTGTCCCGAAGTCCTTTCCAGGAGTCGATGGACAGTGGTGGTATCCTGGTGTACCAGGTCAGGGCTGGGCCTTCGAGCGCGATGATGAAAGATTTGGCCATCGTGGCGTCGTCCCCTCCGGACGATGCGATGGCGACTTGATAGCTCATGATGTATTGTGCTGGGTCAGTGCTGCCGTTGTACTTGGGGTAAGTGCCTGCCCTGAAGTTAGCGGGCCAAGGTGATGCTTGGAGCTGCGGTGCTAGGGGGCTTCGCTCATCGAGGTAGTTGATCCCTTGGAAAGCTGTGACATGCGGTATGAAGGGCCCACGCTGTGGTATGAATAGGTCTCCGACTGAGACGCGCTGCTGTAGGGGCGGTCCATGCTGCAGACTATGCTGGCCTTTGCTCTGCATGAGCGTGATTTCTTGCTCGAGCTCTTGAGCTCTCTGCTCCTCGTCCCGTATCATCTGGCGCACTTTGGCCTGGGCGGTGACATGTTGGCGCTTGGCCTCGAGGATGTCTTTCTGCTTTTGTAGGTTGTGGTTCTTGATGCGCAGGGCCCGCAGCTGTAGCTGGTCTTCCGCTGAGATGCCGATGACCTCGTCGTCCTCTATTGCGTCTTCGCCCTCTATTGGAGCGAAGCCTGGGGGTGGTGCTTGCGGTACGCCTGCGGAGCTGCAGGTGCGCAGGGTGCCTTCTGGGGTGGGGTGGTCTTGGCGCTGTCTTTTGCTGACAGCTTCATCTTCGAAGGCTTCTTGGGGGGTGTTGTCCGCGAGGGCCTTGCCTTTTTTCTCGGCCAACAGCGCTGCCTTCGCTGCTTCGTCGATGGATGGGGCTGCCTTCGAACTAGCTCGCTTGGGGGCCATCGCGGGTTATTTTTTGTAGCACGGACGGTGGGTGCCAAATGTGGGAACTTGCTCTCCTGGGCAAGTAGATCCGACGGGGAAGTGGAGAGAGTACAAGCAAAGTTTAACGTGGGATGGCAAAAGCTCTGTTAATCTGGCCCCTCAAGGGCACTGTATGGAGGTATTTATAGGCACTCGAGTGGCCACCCGTCCCTCGTTAAAGACGTTTATGCCCTCGAGTACCCGGTCTACCCCTAGAATATTCCCACGAGAGGGGGTTACAGTCTGTCATTACAGAAAAGGCTATTACAGACATGACCTGTAACATGTTTACCCGCGTGGGGCCCGTCGTAGTGGGCCGAATCCTACTTGGGCCTCCCGACGCGGTGAGGACGTGGGTCCCGTAGACTTCGACGGAGCCTTCGTCTTGCAATGGAGAGAACGAAGGGGGACCGCGCCGGTCTTCATCCACACGACGCTCTTAACTTGTTCGGGTGTGCTTTGTGGATGTGGACATTGTCGATGAAGGGAGGCGATGAAGACTTCGAGCGAAGGGTAGCGTGTTCGCCTTCGCCCCAACAATGACGCCATCCACACACGCTTCTCCGCCATGGTGCGCTGTTGGCGAAAGTACGATTCACACTTGTTGATGAAGATCATTGGATCAGACTTGCCGTCATAGCGGGGAAAATCCAGTTTCTGGAATCTGGGGGGCGCTCGAGATCATGAGGCCCCTCTTGGCGAGCACCCCTGTTGTTCGCCGATGACAGGGACGACTTTTCCTTCATCGCAGCCATTTTGGCCTTTAGGGTGGACATCTCCATGGTGATTGATTACAACGCCTCCATGACATCCTTGATGGTGGGTTCCGCCATTGGTAGCGGCTGTGTGGAGGAGGCAGTGGAGGTTGGTGGTGGGCTAGGATGAGGTGCGGCGACTGTGGAGGACTGGTTGGAGTGCATGGTAGAGGATCGACGTGACCTTGATACTAGGTTGTCAAGCGTCTCAGCACCTAAGAACGCTGGATCGCAACTACGCAGTCCGTAGTCGCGCTCTAGGCCTTCACCGTGAGGGAAATCCCCACCGGCGGCTTGAGAATGGAGAGAGAGAGAGAGAGAGAGAGAGAGAGAGAGAGCAGGTTTAGGGAAATCCCCACCGGCGGCTTGATTACTTTCCGCCAATGCCCCAACTAAATCACTCCTGGATTTAAGGCATGAAAAAGAAACTAATCTCAACTAATCACTCCTAGATTTAAGGCATGGAAAGGAAACTAATCTTTTATTTCTAAATCTGGCCACTAACAGTGACACCATCCTGTGTCGCGTGAGCAGCCCGCTCTGCCGCGCGCCTGATGTCACGACGGCACCTATACCGCTCGTATATGACATATTTATAGGGACGTGCCAACAAACATATTCATATAGAATTACATAAATACCACTATTTTTATTGCAAGGTTTATACAATCTCTAGACGGTGTTTCTATCTTTTTGGATGTCAGGAGTGACGTGTATGTCTTCTCCTTCTCCTTTGTCCCTTCACACCTCAAAGATGACGCTTCTTTGGAGATAGAGCTTCGTTTGGTCCTGGACCGTTGTTTCACCGTCTGGAGCATGGAGCCCAAAGTTTCCGAAAACTACCCCCGAAAGAAATTAAACAATAGTCCTTGTTACTTATGGACCTTCAGCAAATCCTTCTCCTAATATATTTATTTCTGGTTCATGGTTGGAGGAAGTAACGTGTAACAGGGTTGGAAGCAGAGACAGAGTTAATTAACGCACCCCATACTTCAATGTACATGCTGAACAACCCTAACATGACTCTGTTTTAAGAACTATCCACTGTTCTCACGCGTTACAGAAAACAGCTAACTCATCCTCTAATTTATGGACCGAGATTGTATCTCAGCGCATTTTTCTTTTCTTTTTTTTTCCAAAGGGTCAGCGCATTCACTCGCAGATCCACAGGCTTCTCAATTGGACAACCCCGTCGAATCCCAAGGTCCAACGGCAGCTGCACGCCTGCAGTGCACCCACACCACCAGCACCAGCAGCAATGCCACCAAAAGCACATGCGTTTTGTAGGTAGTAGCAGTCCGAGGGAGTCAAGCTGTCCATCAAGCGTTTGCGTTTGCTAGGGAGAAAACGTAAAATACATCAACTCCCCACAAAGTGACACGGACACCAGCGGCACCGCCCCCCCCCCCCCCCCCCCCCACACACACACACACACACACCCACCACCGCTGTAGATCCTTCCTCCTCGTCGTTTCCTCAGCGACTACTTTAATTGCTGTTCATCGCATTTGAGGAGGGGAGGCCGGGACTCTGGAAGCCTGCTGCTGCTACTGCTAGCTTTCTAGTACCTGCCCACCTGCGCTTGCATCTGTTGCTTCCCTGCTGCTGGCCTGCGAATCCACCTGCATTTGCTGAGGCTCAGCGCCGCGTGTACTCCTGCTCTGTGGTACCACCACTACCTTGTCCTTTTGCTCTCTCCGTTCCATCTCAACCTCGAAATTTCTCCTTTTTTCACCTGCAATCCGACTTCTCGCTGAAGACCGGGGATTCCTTGGTTTTCCTTTGTTCTTCAGGGAGGATTCAGGAAATGCTCGGAGTTGCATTCGGCGGCTGAAACTTCTAGAAGGGTTTGAGGTACAGAGTTCTTCTCCGGCTTCTCCATGATCTCAATCTCATCGGCCTCCCAAAATTTGTCAACTTTTTTTTTCTTTCTTCTTATTCTTCTGTTCTTGATTCTCTTCTTCTCTCTCCGCTTGGTTCAGTTCTTCCCCCGCTCCTCCTAACCTCGCTGATGCCGTCGAGGTCGTAAATCCGTTGAGGCTATCGCTGTCATCTTCTTGCTTAATGCAGCATCATGTATGTATTTTGTGACGTGTTTCTGGATCTGATTGAAGGACGCATCAGGACCACCTACTCTTTGACTTCCCTGTCAACATTTTTTCTTTTCTTATTTCCTTTTAGATTAGAAATGAATGCTTCCTTCAAATATTACTCTATCGGGATGTGTACGTCGTTTTTTTCTTTTCCTTTTGTTTTAGAGCGGCTCCAAGAGATAAACTAAAAACACAAGATAAATCTCATGATTTAGCCATTCTCTAAAATAAAATAGAAACCTCTCGAAGAACTAGACAGATTGGGTAAGTCGAAACACTAGCTTTTCAACCCGGCAACCGCCCTCTGCTCGACGAAGGGCGACACGATATTTCTGCACGACTTGCCACCTCCTTGCTCCTGGCGTGCCGTTGCAGGTACAACCCCATAAACATAAAACTGAAGACTTGGCCTGAGATGGAACAATTCAGAAATGCAAACTCAGCTTCAGTTTCTTCTAAAAATATCAAAAATTGGACTACGTGATACGAATTGCTCATCTCTTGGAGCTGTTCTTACTTGACTGATTACGGATAGATGATAAATGTATTTCAGTTGGCAAGTTTTTGCTTCAGAACTTACTGCAAGGTTTTCCCGTGTTCTCGTCCTGGTTACTCATTTTATCTTTTGACCAGAGAGTAAGAAGAACTTGAACCTCAGCGGTAAAGAAGAATATGGCAGACACGGACACGGGCAGTTCAAGGAGGTCACAAGATGACACTGCAACATTAATCCCACACAGTGGCAATTTGGGAGAATCAAGCCGGAAGGGCGTGAAGGCTGCCAGGTTCAAAGATGATGATGAGGTTGTGGAGATCACCATCGTACAGCGCGATTCCGTGGCAATCGAAGATGTCAGGGTAGTCGATGATGGCGGCTCAGGGCATGGTGGTGGGTTTGACGGCCTGTCACTTGTGTCACCTTCCTCGTCAAGGAGCGGCAAGCTAGCATCAAAGTTTAGGCAGGTGAAAAATGGGCTAAAGATGAATAACTCAAGCAATAAGGCGCCACAGACACAGTTGGGAAAGAACGTGAGGAAGAGATTGGACAGAAGCAAGAGCGGTGCTGCTGTTGCGCTCAAGGGCTTGCAGTTTGTGACTGCGAAAGTTGGTCATGATGGCTGGGCTGCAGTGGACAAACGGTTCAACCAGCTACAAGTTGATGGCGTGCTGCTACGCTCGAGATTCGGGAAATGCATTGGTAATTCAGTGGTCCTATCGAATTCGTATCTGCATACAGCTATTTGAACAACACTAATACAAGCATTGATTTGGATTGTGTAGGGATGGATGGATCTGATGAGTTTGCAATGCAAGTCTTCGATTCATTAGCAAGGAAGAGAGGGATAACGAAGCAGGTGCTGACTAAGGATGAGCTGAAAGATTTCTGGGACCAACTAAGTGATCAGGGTTTTGACAACCGTCTGCGGACATTCTTTGATATGTTAGTAATTTTGATTAATATCTTATTATTCCAGGCACAATTCCCTTCTCTATGCATAATTGTGTATGATGAGTTATTGAAGTCCAGCTCCACATAAGAAAAATACTTGGCCTTACTAACATGTTATCTTAAAATAACTATGAAGCAAAACTATTGTCGTTAGTTTACATGCAACTGTTGTGTATTCAACAATTTAATTTGGCACTTACCATGTGTTAATCTTTTCTGTCCAGGGTTGACAAGAATGCTGATGGAAGGATCACAGCAGAGGAGGTTAAGGAGGTCAGTCAGAAGAATCAAGAATTTAAAACCTAATATGTTAATGCTGTATGTTGTTAGATTCTAAGCAAGTGATAATATGCTCTTGCAGATTATTAGCCTCAGTGCATCAGCAAACAAGCTTTCCAAACTCAAGGAACGAGCTGATGAGTACACAGCACTCATTATGGAAGAACTTGACCGTGACAACCTGGGATACATTGAGGTCTGTCCAATGCCCTATTCTTACTCATAAAAATAACATTTTTGGCAGTCCATAGCTAACTTATGCTAAACAATTAACAGCTTGAGGATCTGGAGGCACTTTTGCTGCAATCGCCATCTCAAGCTGCTGCAAGATCAACAACACATAGCTCGAAACTTAGCAAAGCTCTTAGCATGAAGCTTGCATCAAACAAGGGCACAGGTCCATTTTACCACTACTGGCAAGAGTTCATGTACTTCCTTGAGGAGAACTGGAAGCGCATTTGGGTTATGACTCTCTGGCTCTCAATCTGCATTGGCCTCTTTATATGGAAGTTCATCCAATACCGTAATCGAGCTGTGTTTCACATCATGGGTTATTGTGTGACCACTGCAAAAGGTGCTGCAGAGACTCTCAAATTCAATATGGCCCTGGTTCTTTTTCCTGTTTGCCGAAATACAATCACTTGGATTCGATCGAAGACAAAGATCGGAGCTGTTGTGCCCTTCAATGACAACATAAACTTCCATAAGGTAAGACATATGTACTCAGTTAGTATTGAACATAGGATGAACCTTTGCATTATGTGGGAGTATATCCATTCCAATTGAAACATAGTTCTCTTTGTTTATCCTAGAGGACCAATGAGAACGAATTATTAACCTTCCCATTGGATAGTTACACATTCTAATGTGGAAGTTACATTATGTAATATGTATGGAATTATTGTGCAGGTAATAGCAGCAGGTGTTGCAGTTGGTGTTGCTTTGCATGCAGGTGCTCACCTGACATGTGATTTTCCTCGGCTGCTCCATGCAAGTGATGCTGCCTATGAACCAATGAAGCCTTTCTTTGGAGACAAAAGGCCACCAAATTACTGGTGGTTTGTAAAGGGAACTGAAGGGTGGACAGGTGTGGTCATGGTTGTACTTATGACTATAGCCTTCGTATTGGCCCAGCCATGGTTTCGTCGTAATAGGCTCAAGGATTCTAATCCCCTCAAGAAAATGACTGGCTTCAATGCCTTTTGGTTTACGCACCACTTATTTGTTATTGTGTATGCACTGCTCGTTGTCCATGGGATCTGCTTATATCTAAGCAGGAAATGGTACAAGAAAACGGTAAACATATATGTACTCATTGGCTAGAGAGCGTCTAATTTCTGAATGTTAGTGCTTACATAGCATTTCTACCATTGCAGACCTGGATGTACCTTGCTGTCCCTGTGCTCTTGTATGTAAGTGAGCGCATTCTTCGGCTATTTAGGAGCCATGACGCTGTTAGGATTCAGAAGGTAACTACATTTCTGTCCTTTGGTTTTGGATGTATTATCAACTTGCATATGATGAGAACAAAGCAATGTTCAGTTAGTAAGATGTGTGCTATCTATGCATCCTTCCACCCAAGTTCTGTGTTCAACTCGATTTTTTTGCGTCTATTTTCTTTCATTCTACAAAGGTACCTACTTTTACTCTATAGTAATTAAATCTTTTTATTTATGAGAAGTCATTTTGAAAGTTTTGCTTTCGTTTTTCGACTTTTAATTTCGTGCCCTTTCAATAGGTTGCAGTGTATCCAGGGAATGTTTTGGCTCTCTATATGTCTAAGCCACCTGGATTCAGGTATCGGAGTGGGCAGTATATCTTCATAAACTGCCGTGCTGTCTCTCCATACGAATGGTAGGAAGTTACACCCTTCCTTAAGGAAAGTGATGTACCTTATGATCAGCAGATCAGTGAAGTGCATAAATTTCTTCTCTTGCAGGCATCCATTTTCCATTACATCAGCACCAGGAGATGATTATCTTAGTGTCCACATTCGCACAAGGGGTGATTGGACTTCACGTCTTAGGACTATCTTCTCTGAGGTAATCTGGCTCCTATGTTTTGAGTTTTGATTGGCCCAATAAGATCCTTCTAAAACAAGACTCAACAACTCTTACAGGATGGTGAACACAACTTGTAAAATTTGTTATTTGTGAAAATCTAATGCCACTGCTTTTGTTGTTGGAACTGACAATCACGTAAATATGAACCAGCCGTGCCGCCCTCCAACTGATGGAGAAAGTGGACTCCTTAGAGCTGACCTTTCCAAGGGGATCACAGAGAGCAGCGCCAGGTAGAATTTGTTTGATTTGTTTTGGAATGTAATACAGTAAAATATACATTTCTTAGATTCATCTCTCCCTGAATTTTGACATGCTCTAGGTTCCCTAAACTCTTAATTGATGGACCATATGGTGCTCCGGCGCAAGACTATCGGGAATACGATGTGCTCCTGCTCATTGGGCTGGGCATTGGAGCCACTCCATTGATTAGCATTGTGAAGGATGTACTTAACCACACCCAGCATGGAGGATCTGTTTCATGCACGGAGCCTGAGGGCAGTGGCAAGGCCAAGAAGAGGCCATTCATGACGAAGAGGGCCTACTTCTACTGGGTGACCAGAGAAGAGGGATCTTTCGAATGGTTCCGAGGGGTCATGAACGAGGTGGCTGAGAAGGACAAGGATGGAGTCATTGAACTCCACAACCACTGCTCGAGTGTGTACGAGGAAGGGGATGCACGTTCTGCACTCATTGTCATGCTCCAAGAGCTCCAGCATGCGAAGAAAGGGGTCGACATCTTGTCTGGAACTAGTGTCAAGACGCACTTCGCGCGTCCCAATTGGCGAAGCGTCTTCAAACATGTTGCAGTGAACCATGAGAACCAACGCGTTGGTACGCCACTTCCTTTGTCTCATCTTCCTGTCATGTCCAACTCGAAGCGTTCTGTGTCTTATCTTCCTATCACATCGAAGCATTAGAAACATCAGTTGGCTTCATCATCTGCTAACATCTGACAATTCTTCAGGAGTTTTCTACTGCGGTGAGCCTGTCCTTGTGCCACAGCTACGGCAGTGGTCAGCAGACTTCACCCACAAGACGAACACAAAGTTTGAGTTCCACAAGGAGAACTTCTAATGGCATAACTGGAGAAGCTCTGGACGTGGTCCTCTAATGATTTCAGAATGTGAATTACGAGGGTTGTATTATATATACGAGTAGAATAAAATGATGGGAGTTATTTTGTTGTAGATGTCAAAAGTCAACCATTTTCTTTTTGCAATGTGCTCTGTCCATCCCTGTTTACTCCTACCAGGAGATATACTCTATGTCGTCTAGGCGAAGCAGATAAAGTGTCTCTTGTTGAGTAATTAGATAAATTATAGATTAAATTTCGAATATAAATCAGGACCAAATCAGAAGAACTAGAGTAAAAAGTCAAATAAGATGATGCGAACTGATCAGACATATTGATTGATGGCGCGGGCCGGAATCAGCAGGGTCGATGACATCGAAGCAGCGAAATTAGTAGGGTCGACGAGGTTAGAAGATCACGAGCAGTCGTGTGAGGACGCTTCTCAAAAACCTTATTCGTCTTCTCTTGGTGCAGGATCTCGAAGGCGAAGGGTTTCAGAGACCTGTCCTTCTGATCGTAGATGCACGTCTGTGATCAGGATGAAGAGAACTGAAGGCGGCTCAGCTGTGAAGAGAGGCGAAAGAGAAAACTGGGATGATCTGGATGTTGGCTGCCAGGCGCCTTTTATAGGGCTGAGTCCGCGAACAGATAGCTATCTTCGATCTTATCCGCCCGTGAAAATCTCGCGTTTAGTTTAGATTTTATAGCGATCGGTTATGATTCTAAACTTAACAGCCAAGCAACCAAAAATTCAAACGGCAAAAGGAAATCGCGCCTCCGCAAGGCGAGGGGTCGGATTTCGGCGGACCATTCACGCGCATGACGTGCGCCCGCGTCCTTCGCCCCGCCCCGCCCTGCCCCAGCGAGGCGAGCGAGTGCACGTGTGGCTCTCCACACTCTCTCCTCTCATCCATGACTTGGTGAGTGAGTGTGGCTTCCATATTTAAGCTAGCTCCACTCCACTAGGACTAGCAATATGGTGCTATTGGTTCCACCATTCCCTAGCCATACACAATATGAGCTTTTGAGATTTTTCTGGGATTTAATTGAATTTCTCAATTGGGCCTAGCCCATAAATCCTAACAATCCCCCACCAGATCTCAAATGTTCATCTGCAGTTTTCGCCACTGTTCACTACTGTTTAATATACTAGTGTTTCAGCAGAGACTATTAAGTTGAACTTCCACCTAGAACTCCAAGCTACACCAACTCCCAACGTAGACAATGAACTATGCATTGAATTGCAAGTTTTGTCTGAATGGGTTTCACTTGAAGCCATGACCAGTACTTGGCTACCAGTAGTCCCCTTCTCGGGTGGATCATATACGTCGTACTTCAAGGTCTCTGTAGGAAACGGGTGACGCCTAAGAGGGGGGGGGGGTGAATTAGGACTTCTAAAACTTTTACTAAACTAAGCCACAAATAAATCCCTAGAGCAAAACCTATGCAAATAATCAAACTAGAAAGTGCAATCTAGGTTTTGTCTAAGTGTTGCTATCTCTACCGCAAAGGCTAAGTTTCAATCTACACTAAATAAGTATGAATACAAGATTGAAACTTAAATGCTTAATATAAATACGGAAACTTAAAGAGCAAAGTAGAGAAGCAAACTCTCGTGGATGACACCGGTATTTTTACCGAGGTATCCGGAACCATGCAAGGTCCCGACTAATCCTCGTTGGTGTCGCTACGCAAAGGGAAGCCCACACGAGGGCCAAGCACCATGGTCGAGTAACTCCGTAGAGAGCCGCGGGCCTTCTCCACGCGCAAGTGGTGCTCCGCTTCCGGCTCCTCTCGGACGCTCCCCGCCGTCTCCACTATCGAGCTTCCGGCCGAAACGCCGCGGGCCTCGTTCCCTCCGGTACATGGTGGCGGCCGTGACACAAACGCGGTTGTCACAGTCTTGCAAGACTCTCGCCCCACTCGGTACAATTACAACGACTCACGCAATAGCCGAGGGGTTGTGTGGTTTTACAAAACTCACTCAACTAACTAGGGTTCACCTATAGCAAGCGCTAAAGCGGTCTAACTAACCTAAGCACTTCGCAAAGCACCTACGCTAATCACCGAGTGATTCTATTAAGCACTTGGGTGTTTGAGCTCTTGGAAATGTGCACTATATGCCTTGGTATGTTGCTTGGGCTCCCACACCTTCAAATGGCCGGTTGGGTGAAGTATATATAGGCCCCAACTCAATTCTAGCCGTTGGAGAAAAGCTGCAGTTCTCTGCGGCACACCGGATAGTCCGGTGGTGCACCGGACAGCGCACTGTAGCCTGTCCGGTGCGCCTAGCCGTTGTCCTGTCAGAGCAGGTGACCGTTGGCGCCGCAGGCTTTTCCACACCGGACAGTCTGGTGCTTACACCGGATAGTCCGGTGGTCTTCTCTCCGAGTGCCACCTGGAACTAGCCGTTGGGCTGAAGTTCCATGGTGCACCGGACAGTCCGGCGTGTGGGCACCGGACAGTCCGGTGCGCCTTCGCACAGACAGTCCGCAGCAGCACACTTGGACTTTTCTTGGATCTTCTTAATGTCTTCTTTTGAGGTGTTGCTTTCCTCAATTCCTTAGTCCAAGTAAATCTTGCATCCTGTGAACTACAAACATAAACACTAGAAAACTTATTAGTTCACGGATTGTGTTGTTCATCAAACACCAAAACTCGATTAGCCAAATGGCCCGGGGTCCATTTTCCTTACAATCTCCCCCTTTTTGGTGATTGATGACAACACAACCAAAGCAAGCAAATAATACAAGTATTTGAATGAAAATATGCAATCTACTTGCTAGGATGCATGTTTGTCCCCACATTGTGATATTATGGACTTAAGCCTCCCCCTAACTCCATAATTCACTTACTTCCTATTTTGGGACCAAATAACCAAAACCACTTGAAAAACCATTTGTAGATATAAAATTTTAAATTGGTGGTGTTTGGTGTTTGATATAGTTTTCATTGCTTTGGTTCCTAAACTTCTCCCCCTTTGGCATCAACCACCGAAAAGGAAGACATTAAAAGCATGTAGGAAGTAAATAAAAAGCTTGCCCTCATTAAGAAATTTATCAGATGATACCATTTGAAGGATACTAAATTAAACCACATGAATGATATCAGTTGAAAGGATTATTCCCCCTAAACGAGTGTTCTCTTTAGAAAGAAGTTTCTCCCCCTTTTTAGAGATGAAGAAATACTCCCCCTGACAGAGATCCTCTATTTAGGAAAAAGCATGTGAAAATTAGAGGTGCAAGACATAATTTAAAAAGACTAACTTCCCTTATGCATAGTTAACAGAATATGAGTGAAGTACATATGCATTTTTAGCAACATGGAAGTATATGATATGAAATATAGTCTAATCAAATATTAGAGAAGACATGTAAATGATACTAGATGTAGTCTCAAAAGATACCAATTGAAAGTCAATGGCAAGCTTGAGAGACATGAGAGTTCTTGGAGATTTTGCAGTGGAAGATTGTTGTCTTTCTCCGGGGACTTCATTTTTCTTATAATGAGACTATCACATGAAATAGACTTGAAAAGGTGTTAGTCTCAAAGTATTAGATTATAGAGTAACCTCCCCTGAAGGTGTGCATACAAGTTTTGAATACTTGTAGGAGACTTGCACTTTGATTTGATATCAAGAAGGGAAAATTATCCATAATCCGAACTTTGGCACATATAAGTTAAATGATACAACTTGTAGAATTCAAAATTTTCAATTGATGCATCATTTACTATGGAGTGATATAAAAGCTATGTGCCGTGCTTGAACTAAACATTTTAAACCATATAGGTTTGCTTAAGAGTATGAATTGAAAGCAAGCAATCCTACCATGTGATTTACCTAGTATGCATGATTTTAAACAAAAGTAAATAACAAATGTAATACTAGGCAAGAAAGGTAAACTAGATAAAAGGTAAATAGATACGCATATCTAAAAACAAGAAATACAATAAAACTAGTTACCTTAGTCATGGGTGGGAAATTTGGGTCCAAAATTTTTCGCTAACCCACTTGGCAATAAACTTGATCCAATATGATGTATCCCATGATATACATCCCGAATTTGCCAAGTCTCCAAATTTCCCGAAGACCTTCGGTCCACTCACTTCCCTTTCGGGATCCAAACAAATTCTTGGTGCTTTTCATGGTTGAAATTATTTCCTTTGGCACCCAGATGCGTTTGGCCCCCTTTCCTTTGTTGGCTTGCTTGTTGGCCTTGATTGCTATCACCTTTCCATTCTTTTTCTTCTTTATCAAATATGGTGTAGCATCCTTTTCATTCACCTTTTTGATGTAGGTGTTGGAGATTTTGCTTGATGGCTTTTGCTTGAGCTTTTGCCTTTGTTTATCCCCGGTCATCGCCTTGCATTGGAAAGACTTGTGGCCTTCCATGTGGCATAGCCTACAAATCACAGTTTCTCCCTCTACAGGCTTGTTCACTCCCGCAGTGGTGTTATCCTGTGGAGGTCGGATTTGTTTGGCTTTGCCTTTCTTGTCATACACAGCCTTGCTAAGGCGAGCCACTTCTTGCTTTAATTGTTCATTTTCCTTTGCAACCTCATCCGAACATGTCTCTACAACAATATTCTCAACAACGACTTGGTTGCAGGGGTTAGAATCATCAATTAAATCAAAGCAGGAAGTAGAAGCATCTTTCTTAATAATTTCAGGTATTTCAACTAAAGATGCTGCTGGGGTGCTACCAATGTTTTCTAGCTTAGTAGTTAGCTCATTATTGTGTATGCTAAGAATTTCCATTTTCTCTAGCAAATTTTCAATAGCTTCTTGGGAGCTAGCTAACTTAGCCTTAAGTTTTTCATTCTTTTTAATAAGGCTATCATCGGTAGTAGTGGATGGAGCACTAGATTATAATATCTCAATTTTAGTTGATAGCTCACTATTTAAGTTTGCAAAAGTTTTAAATTTCTCTAGCAAACCTTTGTAATCATTTTGAGAGCTAACCAACTTATTTTTCAAGGTTTTAAGTTGAGCTTTTTGTTTAGTGCAAACATCCTGAAAAAATTCAACGGCTTCCGCAAGCTCATCTATGGAGGGCTTTCCCTCACCTTCATCATCACTACTGCTATCATCACTAGAGGATGGAATGCTTTTGTTACCTCTTGCCATAAGACATTTGTGTGATGACCATGATGAGCGTGATGAGGACCGGTGGCTGCGCGTCCTTGGAGGTTCATCTTCACTTGAAGGATCATCCCAAGTTCTAACACTTGTTAGCGCCTTGCCTTTGCTCCTCTCCTTTTTGGGTTTGGTCATATTTGGACAGTTGTCCCTGAAGTGGCCCTTCTCCCCACATGCGAAGCATCCTCTCTTCCTTTGCTTTTTCCTGTCAATGTTGAAGAGAAGACCCTCGACCTGCAGGGGCACACCCATTAGATTAATCTTACGGATCATCCTCATTACCTTTCCGACGCGTCGGATTGTTTCTTCGTCCTCAGAGGATGATGTGCATGGTTGATTATCTTCATCATCATCACTTTCTTCTTCTTCCTCTTCTTCACTTGAGGAACTTGGAGTAGGAGCCTTCTTTTTGCCATTCCTTTCATCACATGCAAAAGCATATGGTCTTGAGGAAGTTGGCTCCTCTCCCCGACACATTTTTCGCGACATCTCAAAAGCCGCGATTTTCCCAATCACAATGGTCGGGGTCATGTTGCTCAAGTCCTTTACCCAAATTCGTAAATCATATGATAAAAGAATATTTCCTTTACCTATGTGTGTACCATCTCTAGTTACTATTACATGTGAACACTTCATTTGAAAACAAATAATTAACAAAAATATATGCCACCAAATTATGCATCATGCTGGATTTTATCTTGTGTGCATTTTGTGACAACATAGAATAATGTGAAAAGAAGTATATTAAAGTCCAAAGTGGAATTTGACATCTAAAAGAAATTCTGGAAATTACAAAAGAGAGGGAAATAAATATAATGTGGAGAAAAATAGGTAATAAAGATATGTGATTCCTATACTAGGGTTTGGATTTGTATAACTGACTCAAAGGTGAAACTCATATTCAAATTTATGTTCAAAAGAATTAAGGATAAAAGAAAACAGAAAATAAAACATAAAAGAAAAAGAGAAAGAGGACTTACCTGGGCTGCAGAACTCGTTTTGGCCCATCAGGAAACCGCACTGCTCGGCCCACATCTCTCTCCAACCGCGCTTACTGGGTAGACCCGCTGATGGGTGGGACCACGTTGTCGGCGCCTCCCTACGCACGATGTGCACGGTGCTATGGCGATGACATATGGGCCCCAGACGTCAGATAGCTTCTCCACCTCGGTCGTGGCCGTCGTACTCAGTCCGAAATCCCCGCCGTGGAGACCGGGATTCTCCCCACGGCTTCGGCCTCGGCCGTTGCTCCCTCCTGGTCGCCTGGCGCAGATATATGGTGCTCTGCTCTGCGCCTTTATCCTCCATCGGAAATTGGCGCTGCCGCGTCCGCACGAGAGCGAATCTGCTGCCGCCGTGACCGAGCGCTTGCACTGCCGCGCCGGAGGCAATAAGTGGTCGGGCTGACTCCCCTGGTGACAGTGCTATGGGTCTTAAGAATCCTTGCGCATAAGCCCTTAGAGTTCTCTGAAATATTGCGCGCAGCCCAGGGAACAGTAAACTGAATATAAGAAATAAATAAATGAGTTTTTGGTATTAAAATAAGCCCTAGATCTCATTTAATTCATAGAAAACTCATTTTGAATCCTTTTTAATCCATTCCAGTTCCTAAATTTTTGTAATATTATTGTCTATCCACTAGTGCCACTGTTTTAGCATGAAAAACACATTAAAATTTATCTAGCACTCAATCTTGTATTAAATACATAAAACCTTGGGAAATTCATATCTTAAAATCTGTAACTCCAAATTTAATGATTCCAGTTCCTGTGATCTTATTTTAATGTCTAGATTATTACTGTGTATTTTATTCACATGTTTGGTGTAATGTTAATTTTTGCTATACTATGTATGTGTTGTGTTGATGCGAGTAGACGAGCAAGCTACAGAGGATCCTGAGGTTCTGCTGGTAGAGACTGCTGAGCAGGAGCTCGTGGAAGGCAAGTTGTGCCCTTGATCACCTCTTTTACCCATTCATGTTCTTATTATTCATAATGATCTGCATAGGTTAATTTTGATGGGACCCAATAGGATACCCTAGATTTGACTATCTTTATACCTTGTTTCACCACTGGTTTTACTACTAAACTTTTGAGTAGTACATGCTATTGCTTTATGTGGATTTGGGTATAGAGATATTTACTACTCATGATTACACTTTTTATTATCTGTTTATTCTTTACTATTCATGATAAGATCATTATGTTAATGGGAACATGGAGAACCACCTGGGAAAACAGTGCTACCACAAGGGTTTAATGGGACGCCCTTGGCTGATTAACTAGGAAAGCTAGTGGATGGCTACCTTACCCGAAAGGGGCAAGGGCAGTAGGGGAGTGGTCAGTGTAAGGAGGTCCTTGGGTTGATTTTGCTGCGATGGCGGTCAGGCGAGGGATTCCTGCACTGGAGCTTCCTATAACTGTAGCGGGTAGTCTGAAGCTAGTGGAACTTTGTAAAGGCCTCGTAGTGGTACCCTGCCTCGCTTCCTTGGTAGAGGTGTATGGGGTCTGATCAACTCCGTGGCAAATGGGTAACATGACTTGTAGGTAAAGATGCGCAACCTCTGCAGAGTGTAAAACTGGTATACTAGCCGTGCTCACGGTCATGAGCGGCTCGGACACTCATATGATTAATTTATGGAACTTAAAATTAATCTGTCATTTCATTGCATTTGGGATTATTTTACTTTTACTTTTATTTATTATTACTATGGTTTGGTATTCACTTATACTTAGTAACTGCTAATAAAATTTTGACCAACTTATAAAAGCAATGCTCAGCTACAGCCTTTATTACATTGATCAGCCTTACACTTCATGAACTCCCACCTTTGGTGAGTTCATGTCACATTATTCCCCACGACTTGTTGAGCTATGATCGTATGTGAGCTCACTCTTGCTGTCTCACACCCCCCACAGGAGAAGAACAGGTGGCTCAAGAGGAGCCACAGGGCGAGGAGTATGATCTGATCTAGGTGGCGTTTCTCAGTTGACATTGCCGCCGACGATCCTTAGTTCGTTCTATATTTATTCTTTTATTTTGTAATAAGTCTTCCGCTATGTAATAAGTACTCTGATTTTATTATGACATTTATCTCTATACTCTCTGTTATTATATATGTTGTCTTCTTGGCGCATGTATGAGATGCACCTGGCTTTGTTTCTTAAAGCCGGGTGTGACAGAAGTGGTATCAGAGGAAATGTTGACTGTAGGACAAAACCTAGATAGAAATGGACAAACCCTTACCTACTTATCTTATTCTGATTCATTCTATACTTACCTAACTCTGATTCTTTCTACACCTACCTTGATCCTGTCTCACCTTCTACTGTTCTACTCTGATCATCCTTACCTTTTCTACTCCAAGACAAGACGGATTTCACACCTTGGAATCCTTACCCCTAGGACATTCTTAAGAGTTAGGGAACCTAAGACAAAATCAAAACTATTTCTTATATTTAAAAATGTTGTTTGATTGTTCTGATGAAAAATGTCTGATTTGCTTATTTGATTGATTGAAATATTATATATGGACATCTTAGCATGTGCCAGCATAAGGTAATAAATTAGCTATGGTAGGTAAAACATTAAACTGCTTAGCTAATAAATCCCCCAAAGTAACATGATTCGTAATTACTGCCTTGTCTACTACTCTCTCTTACCATATGTATCTAACTCAGATGGTCAATACCAGGAGGGGTGGTGGAATTGATTTGCCTCCTAATCGACACACTCGAAGGATATATAGACAACCTCAGCCACAGCCAGCAGGGTTGAATCCTCCTAATCCTCCACCAGGCGGAGTTGATCCACTGATTGCAGCTCAGATGGCGGTGATGCAGCAAATGGCAGACACTATGGCTGATATGCATGCCCAGATGCAGCAAGAACGCCATGAGATGCGTCAGGAAAGAGAAGATATACGCCAGGAGTTACGCCAGGAGAGAGAGGAGATACGCCAGGAGAGAAGGGCGCAACAACAGCAGCTGCAACAACAACTTCAACAACAGCAGCAACAGCAACAAGTACCATTGCCTCCACCACCACCACCAGTTCCACCTCGTGATAAGCACCGGGAATTTATGAGTCATAAGCCACCGACCTTCGCCAGCTCGCCAGACCCACTTGATGCAGATGATTGGCTGAAAGCAATTGAGAAGATGCTCAACATTGCCCAATGCTCAGACAGAGGGAAAGTTCTTTATGCCTCAGGTCGTCTGACAGGTCCTGCTGCTGACTGGTGGGATTCTTATACTACTGCCCATGATGCTGCTGATACTATTACTTGGGCAGAGTTCAGTACACAGTTCAGGAACTACCATATTCCAGCTGGTATGATAAAGATCAAGAAGAAGGATTTTCTGTCATTGAAGCAAGGCAACATGTTAGTCAGCGAGTACAAAGACAAATTTATTCAGTTGTCGAGATATGCTCCGGAGGAAGTTGCTGAGGATGAGAGAAAGCAGGAGCACTTTATTGAAGGACTTAATGGACCCTTGCAGTATGCGCTGGTTGCACATACTTTTCCATCATTTCAGAGGCTGCTGGATAAGGCTCTTGCTATTGAACACAAGCGTGTTCAACTGGGTGATTTGAAGAGGAAGGCTATCTCGCAGGGACAAGGTAGCAGCAGTGTTCGTCCCCGCTATGTTTCACCATAGGGTACACCGACTCGACCAGGAGGACCACGCCCAGTTCAGTATGCTCCACAGGGGTCTCCACGTACACCCCTACTCGTCAGGCTACTCCCACTGGCACCCCGACGAGGTCTGCAGGACAGAAGACCGGCCCTACATGCTTCAAGTGCAGTCAGATTGGGCACTATGCTAATGCTTGTCCTATGGGAAATTCTGGTACACCAGCTAAGAACAAGCAGCAGACTCCTGGCAAGGGATATTCTATTGCCAGAGTTAATCAAGTCAGCGTTGATGCTACTCCTAATGGTGCGGACATCGTACTTGGTATGTTTTATGTTAATGCAATTCCTGCAACCATATTATTTGATTCTGGTGCTACACATTCATTCATGTCTGCTCGATATGCCAACACTAATGAGATACCACTCTAAATATGAGAAAACCAATGATAGTAATTACACCTAAAGGGCCTATTGAGGCAAATCAAATGACACGTAGATTGACATTAACCATTATGGGAAGAGAATTTGGAGCTACTGCTATAATATTAGAGGCCAGCAGTATAGATCTGATCCTTGGTATGTCTTGGTTAAGGAAGGCAAAGGCCATTATAGCATGTGGTAGAGGTACTATAGAACTCACTAGCCCTAAAGGAGAAACATTTCAAGTTAATATTGCAGTAACCACCTCATCCAAACGTGCAATGTTCTTTATACCTGAGGAGTTCGTTGGTGACAACATCCGGGTGGTTAGAGATTTTCCGGATGTCTTTCTAGAGGAGTTACCAGGGATGCCACCTGATAGAGAAGTTGAGTTTGTGATTGATCTTCTACCTGGAACTGCCCCTATATCTAAGCGGCCATATAGGATGTCCGTAGAGGAGTTGAAGGAACTAAAGAAGCAGTTGACGGAGTTACAAGAGGCTGGTTACATTCGTCCGAGTTCCTCACCTTGGGGAGCACCGGTTCTGTTTGTACAGAAGAAGGATGGATCACAAAGGATGTGTGTGGACTATAGATCACTTAATGATGTTATAGTGAAGAACAAGTATCCGTTACCCCGTATTGAGGATTTGTTTGATCAGATGAGAGGAGCCAGAGTATTCTCGAAGATTGATCTCCGATCGGGATACCTTCAAATGAAGATTAGACCATCAGATATTCCTAAGACGGCTTTCTCGACCCGATATGGATTATATGAGTTCACTGTTATGTCATTTGGATTAACCAATGCACCAGCTTATTTCATGAATTTGATGAATAAGGTGTTTATGGAGTATTTGAACAGATTCGTCGTGGTGTTCATCAACGATATTCTTATCTATTCTAGGAGTGAAAGTGATCATGAAGAACATCTAAGGTTGGTGCTACAGAAGCTACGAGATAATCAACTCTATGCTAAGTTTAGCAAGTGCGAGTTTTGGATTGACAAGGTGCCATTCCTTGGTCATATTATTTCTAATGGAGGAATAGCAGTGGATCCTGCTAAAGTGAAGGAGATAATGGAGTGGAGAGTGCCCACTACAGTTACTGAGATTCGAAGTTTCTTGGGGTTAGCAGGATATTATCGGAGATTTATTGAAGGATTCTCTAAGATTTCCATGCCTATGACATCGCTTCTGGAGAAAGGTAAAGAATTTAAGTGGGATGAGAAGTGCCAAGAAAGCTTTGATCAATTGAAGGAGAGATTGATGTCACCTCCAGTGTTGGTTATGCCAGACTTACAGAAAGGATTTGATATTTATTGCGATGCATGTGGCCAAGGATTGGGATGTGTGCTTATGCAAGAAGGACACGTGATCGCCTATGCGTCTCGTCAGTTGAGGAAACATGAACTGAACTACCCCACTCATGATTTGGAACTGGCAGCAGTTGTGCATGCACTTAAAATCTGGAGACACTACATTATGGGGACTAAGTGCCATGTATATACGGATCATAAGAGTTTGAAGTATATATTCACTCAGAAGGATCTCAACCTTAGGCAACGCCGTTGGTTGGAGCTCATTAAGGATTATGATTTGGAGATTCACTATCATCTAGGCAAGGCAAATTTGGTTGCAGATGCCTTGAGTCGAAAGGAGCATGTTCACTCCGCTTTTGTTGTCCAGCTACCCGATGAATTAGCAAAAGATTTTGAGAAGCTCAACCTGGGAATTGTTACTCACACTGAAGGAGTTACCATTGAGTTGGAACCTACCTTGGAGCAAGAGATTCGTAAAGGTCAGGTTGGTGATGCTAAAATTCAAGAGATTAAGGATCTTATTACGGAAGGTCGAGTTCCGGAATTCACGGAGGATGAGCAAGGTACTATATGGTTCAAGGACAGAATGTGTGTTCCTGATATTGAAAGCCTTTGTGAGACTATATTGAAAGAAGCTCATAATTCTGATTACTCTATCCACCCTGGTAGCACTAAGATGTATCAAGATTTGAAGCAAAAGTATTGGTGGTATGGACTGAAAAGAGATGTTGCTGCCCATGTGGCTAAGTGTGATGTGTGTCAAAGAGTCAAGGCCGAACATCAACGACCAGCTGGACTATTGCACCCATTGAAGATACCTGAGTAGAAATGGGAAGAAATCGGTATGGATTTTATTGTTGGACGACCCCGCACCCCTGCTGGGTATGACTCTATTTGGGTAATTGTGGACAGATTGACAAAAGTGGCTCATTTCATACCTGTGAGGACTAATTACACGGGAGCCAAGCTAGCAGAATTGTATATGACTCGGATAGTTTGTCTACATGGAGTGCCTAAGAAGATCGTGTCTGATCGAGGATCACAGTTTACTTCTCGGTTTTGGAAGAAGTTGCATGAGAGCTTGGATACAAAGTTGAATTTTAGTTCAGCCTACCATCCCCAGACTGATGGACAGACAGAGAGGACTAATCAAGTGCTAGAAGATATGTTAAGAGCTTGTGCTCTCAAGCATGGTGGCAGTTGGGAGAAGAGCTTACCATATGCTGAGTTTTCTTATAATAATAGCTACCAGGCCAGTTTGAAGATGTCACCATTTGAGGCTCTGTATGGCAGAAAGTGTAGGACACCACTGTATTGGGATCAAACTGGTGAAAGACAGTTCTTTGGGCCTGAACTTATACAAGAGGCAGAAGAACAAGTGCGAATGATAAGAGAAAATTTGAGAATTGCACAATCAAGGCAGAAGAGCTATGCTGATAATAGGAGAAGACTACTGGAGTTTAAGGAGGGTGATCATGTCTATTTGAAGGTGTCACCACTCCGGGGTATGAGGAGATTTAAAGTTAAAGGAAAGTTATCCCCTCGCTTCATTGGACCTTTCTTGATTGTTGGGGACTTGTTCTCAAATACTACGAATTAAGAACAAGGCAACATAAATTGTTAAATGTTAATTCCCTTCGTCCAACGAAACATTATTCCTTTAAGGACTAATGAACTTTGGACGAAGGTAAAAGTCAATACAATTACGAAGGTTAAATTTTCGTAATTGAATTCTAATAGATTGTACAAAGTAATATGAAATGTCAAAGGTAGATAAATTATAAACGAGCAACATTATTTTCATACTATATCTATTTAATGTATTATAACATTGGATACAATTATACCTCTGTCTTGACAAAGATCGTTTCCCGAATGATGCGATTGCAATTACAGGAATGCGCGAACAGTAAAGGAATACTGTTCACTATTTATAGGCACGGGACACAGCCTATGAATAATTACAATTATGCCCCTCATAAGGGATTACAACAGCGACTCAAACATTTATAGATTAAAAGGTCATTCTACTCTTAAGTCGGTTTGCAATGCCGAAGCTTCATGAGGAGGAACCTTCGGTCATCACATGCGGACAGCTTCAGCCGAAGCCGTTTCTTCCTGCAAGACCTTCGGCGACGAAGCATAATCCCAACAGTAGCCCCTACACGGTGCTAGATCGTTTTTCGTAACAAGCTTGATCCGTGAAAAAAGTCTCTTAGGCTTCGGGAGGCCGAAGGTCCGAAAAACACCTTCCCTGAGCTCGTTGTCGAGAAACGATTTAGTTTCCGAGCGCGTAGCGGTCCCACCTTGCAGCGAGTGCAAGCAGCTGTTCGCCTGGTGTAAAAAATCCTGGCGATTCACCTCCTTACCTGCATCACTATATAAACAGATGGGTAGATGTGAAGTTACCACAGCATTCATTGCTATTTGCACTGTTTTGCTGCCAAAATCTTTAACCATAACCGAAGGTTAACTCTCGGAATCAAACGAAGCTCCAGTTTGAAGCCTACTTCGTCAGAAGAAAAAGCTTCGGAAGAAAAAGTATTTAGTTCCCACAAAATTCAGAATTAAATGGCCAGAGTGCGCTCTACCGCTAGAGTTGAGCGTGAGGAAGGCGAAGCTGAAGGATCGGATACTGTTCCCATCTCCGAAGCGATGCAACGATCCGGACTGGTGACCTCGGAAGGAATACGTACCGCCGAGACAGAGCAGACTGCTCCCATCTCCGAAGCTGCTGCCGAAGCGGAAGAAGGAAATATTGAAGAAATTGATCCCGAAGATGATTATCATATTGCCGTGCCAAGTAAGCCCAGTCACTTGGACTTCGGCAAGTCGACTGTCTCTAAGGCTGATCTCTCCAAGATGGTGAAGTCGGGCTATTTCAGCGAGAGTCAGAAGAAGCTACTTCGCTTCGGGGGGGAAGAAACCACCCCGAAGCCAGAGAAGGATGAAATAGTCATTTTCAAGAGTTTTCTAAAGGCTGGGTTGAGATTCCCCCTCCATAGGATTATTGCAGATGTATTGAAGGAGTTTGGGATCTACTTTCATCAGCTGACTCCTAACGCTATCGTTAGACTTAGTGTTTATATCTGGGCCCTCCGAAGCCAGGCGGTTGAGCCATTTGCCGATAGCTTTTGTCGAGTTCATGAACTACACTACCAGACGAAGGCTAGAAAAGATGGATTACATGATAACTTTGGTTGCTATAATTTTGCCTATCGGAAAACCACAAAGTTTCCTGTAATTAGCTACCGAAGCAAATGGCCGACAGGCTGGAAGTCAGAGTGGTTTTATGTGAAAGTTGACGAAGACAAAGAGAAGCTGGTACAAAGCCCAATTGAATTAATCTTCGGAGAAACAAGACCGCGATGCCACATGACATTAGAAGGTCCCACTTGGGCTGCACTGGGTGAGTTTAAAATTATTTCAGAGCATATCAGCACTAGGGACCTGGTTCAAGAGTTCTTGGCCTTCAGGGTTTTCCCTACTTTAAAAGAATGGGAAATGCCGAAGCTAGAGGGGGAGAAGAAGAAAGGGGAGCTTGTGCGGCTACCTTACTATTACAAGTTTAAGAAATACTTTAAAACACCTTGCCAAGAGTGGCTGGACACAATTGAAGTAATGTGCAATGAAATACTTGGTAATTACTCCAAAAAAGAAGATCAGTTGATGACTGCGGCCTTCGGTACCCGTCCGAAGCGAAGACTGAATCAAGTGCTGGACGCCTTGGGTTTTGAATACCCTTGTCGGGGACCATAATTAGGGGTACCCTCAAGACGCCTAATTCTCAGCTGGTAACCCCCATCAGCATAAAGCTGCAGAGGCCTGATGGGTTTGATTAAGTCAGGGATCAGTCCATACGAGTGACTTGACCACGCCACGTCCGAGCCTAGCCTCGGGCGAGGGCAGCCGACCCTAAGATGACTCCGTCTCGCCTGAGGCCTCCTCTTTCACGGCAGACGCATCTCCGGCTCGCCCTAGGCCCCGCCTTCGATAAGAAGAAACCCTGACTAAATCACCGCGCCAACCGACCGAGTCACCGGGGCGTTTAACGCAAAAGGTAAGACCGACGGGCGACCAGACTTCGCCAGAGGTGCCATAAGAGGCTCCGCCCGACCCAGGGCTCGGACTCGGGCTAAGGCCCCGGAAGACGGCGAACTCCGCTCCGCCCGACCCCAGGGCTCGGACTCGGGCTAAGGCCCCGGAAGACGGCGAACTCCGCTCCGCCCGACCCAGGGCTCGGACTCGGGCTAAGGCCCCGGAAGACGGCGAACTCCGCTCCGCCCAAGGGCTCGGACTCGGGCTAAGGCCCCGGAAGACGGCGAACTCCGCTCCGCTCGACCCCAGGGCTCGGACTCGGGCTAAGGCCCCGGAAGACGACGAACTCCGCCTCGCCCGACCCAGGGCTCGGACTCTGTCTCTGTCTTGCAGGACGGACTCGACCTCGGCTTCGGAGGAGCCTCCACGACGCCCGACCTAGGACACGAGACCGCCACGTCGACAGGAAGCGTCATCATCACCCTGCCCTGAGCCGACTTGGGTCGCAGAGAACAAGACCGGTGTCCCATCTGGCCAGCTACGCCAGATAGGAAAATGATGGCGCCCCGCTAGACCGTGACGACGGCGGCTCTCAGCTCCCTTACGAAAGCAGGAGGACGTCAGCAAGGGTCCAGCCACTCCGACAGCTGTCCCCCCGTCCGGCTCCGTTACTCCTCCAATAGCCACGACGCCACAACAACAGGGTGCCAAGACCTCTCCGGCTGCCACCTAGGCATGTACTTAGGGCGCTAGCTCTCCCTCGCTAGACACGTAGCACCTTGCTACACCCCCATCTTGTACACCTGGATCCTCTCCTTACGACTATAAAAGGAAGGACCAGGGCCTTCTTAGAGGAGGTTGGCCTCGCGGGGACGAAGGGCAGGGGCAGGCGCTCTCTAGGGGCCGCTCGCTTCCCCTCACCTCGCGCGGATGCTTGTAACCCCCTACTGCAAGCGCACCCGACCTGGGCGCGGGACGAACACGAAGGCCGCGGGAATTCTCCGACTCCCTCGCGACCCGGCTCCGGCCACCGACCTCTCTCTCTCTGTTCCCCCCTTCGCGCTCGCCCACGCGCTCGACCCATCTGGGCTGGGGCACGCGGCACTCTCACTCGTCGGCTCGGGGACCCCCCGGTCTCGGAACACCGACAGTTGGCGCGCCAGGTAGGGGCCTGCTGCGTGTTGACGTTCGATTTCCCGTCAAGCTCCAGATGGGCAGTCTCCAACAACCTCTTCAACCCGGGACGGTGCTCCGTTTCGGGAACCTCGAGTTCATGTCTCTCGACGGCAACTACGACATGGTACTCCTTCCACCGCCGCGCGGCAGCGACAATGGTGGCGGACAGCCCGCCCGCCGGCGGCGGAATCGACGACGTCTTTCCCGCGTGGGGGAAGGACAACTTTCGAGCTCGCCCCATCCTCTCCCTCGCCATCGGAGGAGGAGGAGGCGGGGCAACCAGGGCCGAGCGGGAGGCCGCGCTCCGACGGCTGTCGAGCAAATCGACATCCCCGGTGCCTCAACGGAGGACACGCCAAGCGTCGCCCTCGCGTTCGAGGCAAACGCGAGCGCCATCCCCCCGCAACATGTCGACCCCGAGCAAGTGGACGACGCCAGCACGCTCACGGAAGGCCTGCAGGACGTCGCCCTTGTACCCAAGACGACGGCGCGGTCAGCCCCCGACGTGACTTCATCGCCCCTCGTCGACAAAAAGGTACCGACTGCTCCCCATCTTTCGTCATTTCGACTCGGCCTCAGCCCACCTGGCGACCTCGCTTTGGCGGGCGCTCACATTGAGGCGAGTGCAACCTCTCTGGGGTTTCGTGTGCGGTCGCCTTGGGACCGATTGACGGGTGTCTCGACCTACGGACCCTCTGGGTCCGAGGAAGATGACGACCCCAGCATCTGCTGGGATTTCTCCGGATCTGGCAACCCTAGTGCCATGCGGGACTTCATGACTGCATGTGACTACTGCCTCTCCGACTGTTCCGACGGCCGCCGCAGCCTTGGCGACAAGGACTGCGGCCCGAGTCGCGAATGTTTCCACATCGAGCTAGGGGATCCCTCCGGAGGCGGCTGTCTCGGCATGCCGGAGGATGGTGATCCCCCTAGGCCAGCGCCTCGCGCCGACATCCCGCGGGAGCTAGCTGTGGTCCCCGTTCCGGCGGGGGGTCACGACCCACAGCTCGAGCAAGTTCGCGGGGCGCAGGCCGGGCTCGATGAGGAAGCAGGGGCGCTCGAGGCAATCCGCCAGAACATCGGGCAGGTGTGGGCGAGCCAACCCCCGGCCGGAGGAATACGTCACCTGCCCCAAGGTCTCCAGCACCGCATCGCCAACGATGCCAGGGACAGACCGCCACCCGCATCCGGCGGAACCGGTCAGGACCTGGCCGCTGCAGCGATGCTCCTCCTCGCGATGCCGGAGTCATCAACCACCGAGGGTCGGCGAATCCAGGGAGAACTCAAGCATCTCCTGGAAGGCGCTGCGGCCCGGCGGGCCGAGAGCTCTGCCTCCCGAAGGCAGGGATACCCCTCGGAACCTCGTGCCGCGACTTCCCGACTCACGCGGGAAGCCTCGGTCTTCACCGGGCGCACGCGCAACACCGCGCCTGCGGCCCCGGGCCACCTCGGCGACGAGCACCCTCATCGTGACCGTCGGGCACGCCTTGACGAAAGGGTGCGCCGAGGCTACCACCCCAGGCGTGGGGGACGTTACGACAGCGGGGAGGATCGGAGTCCCTCGCCCGAACCACCCGGTCCGCAGGTCTTTAGCCAAGCCATTCGGCGGGCGCCGTTTCCGCCCCGATTCCGACCCCCGACTACTATCACGAAGTACTCGGGGGAGACGAGACCGGAATTGTGGCTTGCGGACTACCGCCTGGCCTGTCAACTAGGTGGGACGGACGATGACAACCTCATCATCCGAAACCTCCCCCTGTTTCTCTCCGACACCGCTCGTGCCTGGTTGGAGCACCTGCCTCCGGGGCAGATTTCCAACTGGGAAGATTTGGTCCAGGCTTTCGCCGGGAACTTCCAGGGCACATACGTGCGCCCCGGGAATTCCTGGGACCTCCGAAGCTGTCGGCAACTGCCGGGAGAGTCTCTCCGAGACTACATCCGGCGGTTCTCGAAGCAGCGCACCGAGCTGCCCAACGTCACCGACTCCGATGTCATCGGCGCGTTCCTCGCCGGCACCACCTGCCGTGACCTGGTGAGCAAGTTGGGTCGCAAGACCCCCACCAGGGCGAGCGAGCTGATGGACATCGCCACCAAGTTCGCCTCCGGCCAGGAGGCGGTAGAGGCCATCTTCCGAAAGGACAAGCAGCCCCAGGGCCGCCCGTCGGAAGATGCCCCCGAGGCGTCCACTCCGCGCGGCGCCAAGAAGAAAGGCAGGAGGAAGTCGCAAGCGAAACGCGACGTTCCCGATGTAGACCTTGTCGCCGCCGCCGAGCACAAGAACCCTCAGAAGCCCCCCGGAGGTGCTAACCTCTTCGACAAGGCACTCAAGGAGACGTGCCCCTACCATCAGGGGCCCGTCAAGCACACCCTCGAGGAGTGCGTCATGCTTCGGCGCCACTTCCACAGGGCCGGGCCACCCGCAGAGGGTGGCAAGGCCCGCGACGACGACAAAAGGGAGGATCGCCAAGCAGGAGATTTCCCAGAGGTCCGCGATTGCTTCATGATCTACGGAGGGCATGCGGCGAATGCCTCGGCTCGGCATCGTAAGCAAGAGCGTCGGGAGGTCTGCTCGGCGAAGGTGGCGGCGCCAGTCTACCTAGACTGGTCCGACAAGCCCATCACCTTCGACCGGGACGACCACCCCGACCACGTGCCGAGCCCAGGGAAGTACCCGCTCGTCGTCGATCCCGTCATCGGCGATGTCAGGCTCACCAAGGTCCTGATGGATGGAGGCAGCTGCCTCAACATCATCTACGCCGAGACCCTCAGGCTCCTGCGCATCGACCTGTCATCCGTCCGAGCAGGCGCTGCGCCCTTCCACGGGATCATTCCCGGGAAGCGCGTCCAGCCCCTCGGACAGCTCGACCTCTCTGTCTGCTTCGGAACACCCTCCAACTTCCGAAGGGAGACTTTGACGTTCGAGGTGGTCGGGTTCCGAGGAACCTACCACGCAGTGTTGGGAAGGCCATGCTACGCGAAGTTCATGGCCATCCCCAACTACACCTACCTGAAGCTCAAGATGCCAGGCCCCAACGGGGTCATCACCGTCGGCCCCACGTACAAACACGCATTCGAATGCGATGTGGAGTGCGTGGAGTACGCCGAGGCCCTCGCCGAGTCCGAGGCCCTCATTGCCGACCTGGAAAGCCTCTCCCGAGAGGTGCCGGACGTAAAGCGGCATGCCGGCAACTTCGAGCCAGCGGAGACGGTTAAGGCCGTCCCTCTCGACCCCAGTGGCGACACCTCCAAGCAGATCCGGATCGGTTCCGGGCTCGACCCCAAATAGGAAGCAGTGCTCGTCGACTTTCTCCGCGCAAACGCCGACGTTTTTGCGTGGAGTCCCTCGGACATGCCCGGCATACCGAGGGATGTCGCCGAGCACTCGCTGGATATTCGGGCCGGAGCCCGGCCGGTCAGACAGCCTCTGCGCCGATTCGATGAGGAAAGGCGCAGGGTGATAGGCGAGGAGGTCCACAAGTTGATGGCAGCAGGGTTCATTAAAGAGGTATTCCATCCCGAATGGCTTGCCAACCCTGTACTTGTGAGGAAAAAAGGGGGGAAGTGGCGGATGTGTGTAGACTACACTGGTCTCAACAAAGCATGTCCGAAGGTCCCCTACCCTCTACCTCGCATCGACCAAATTGTGGACTCCACTGCAGGGTGCGAAACCCTGTCTTTCCTCGATGCCTACTCAGGGTATCATCAAATCAAGATGAAAGAGTCCGACCAGCTCGCGACTTCTTTCATCACGCCCTTCGGCATGTACTGTTATGTCACAATGCCGTTCGGGTTGAGAAACGCGGGTGCGACGTACCAGCGGTGCATGAACCATGTGTTCGGCGAACACATTGGTCGCACGGTCGAGGCCTACGTCGATGACATCGTAGTCAAGACGAGGAAAGCCTCCGACCTTCTCTCCGACCTCGAACTGACATTCCGGTGTCTCAAGGCGAAGGGCGTCAAGCTTAATCCCGAGAAGTGCGTCTTCGGGGTGCCCCGAGGCATGCTCTTGGGGTTCATCGTCTCCGAGCGGGGCATCGAAGCCAACCCGGAGAAGATCGCAGCGATCACAAACATGGGGCCCATCAAGGACTTAAAAGGCGTACAGAGGGTCATGGGATGCCTCGCGGCCTTGAGCCGTTTCATCTCGCGCCTCGGCGAGAGAGGCCTGCCCCTGTACCGCCTCTTAAGGAAGGCCGAGTGCTTCACTTGGACTCCCGAGGCCGAGGAAGCCCTCGGGAACCTGAAGGCGCTCCTCACCCAGGCGCCCATCTTGGTACCCCCAGCTGATCGAGAAACCCTCCTGGTCTACGTCGCCGCAACCACTCAGGTGGTCAGCGCCGCGATCGTAGTCGAAAGGCAGGAAGAGGGGCATGCTTTGCCCATTCAGAGGCCAGTTTACTTCGTCAGCGAAGTGCTGTCTGAGACCAAGATCCGCTACCCACAAGTCCAGAAGCTGCTATACGCAGTGATCCTGACGAGGCAAAAGCTGCGACATTACTTCGAGTCCCATCCGGTGACTGTGGTGTCATCCTTCCCCCTGGGGGAGATCATCCAGTGCCGAGAAGCCTCGGGGCGGATCGCGAAGTGGGCGGTGGAAATCATGGGCGAGGCAATCTCGTTCGCCCCTTGGAAGGCCATCAAGTCCCAGGTACTGGCGGATTTCGTAGCCGAATGGGTCGATACCCAGTTGCCAACGGCTCCGATCCAACCAGAGCTCTGGACCATGTTTTTCGATGGGTCGCTGATGAAGACGGGAGCTGGCGTGGGCCTGCTTTTCGTCTCGCCCCTCGGGAAACACCTGCGCTACGTGCTTCGCCTCCATTTCCCGGCGTCCAACAATGTGGCTGAGTACGAGGCTCTGATCAACGGATTGCGAATCGCCATCGAGCTAGGGGTCCGACGCCTCGATGCACGTGGCGACTCGCAGCTCGTCATCGACCAAGTCATGAAGAACTCCCTCTGCCGCGACCCAAAGATGGAGGCTTACTGTGAGGAGGTTCGACGCCTGGAAGACAAGTTCTACGGGCTCGAGCTTAACCACATCGCCCGGCGCTACAACGAGACTGCGGACGAGCTGGCGAAGATAGCCTCGGGGCGAACGACGGTTCCCCCGGACGTCTTCTCCCGGGATCTGCACCAACCCTCCGTCAAGATGGATGACGCGCCCGAGCCCGAAGCACCCTCGGCCTCGTCCGAGGTGACCTCGGCCCAGCCCGAGCCATCCTCGGCTCACCCCGAGGAACCCTCGGAGCCCGAGGGCGAAGCACTGCGCATCGAGGAGGAGCAGAACGGGGTCGTGCCAGATCAAGATTGGCAAACCCCGTACCTGCAATATCTCCGCCAAGGAGAACTGCCCCTCGACCGAGCCGAGGCTCGGCGGGTAGCGCGACGCGCCAAATCGTTCGTCTTGCTGGGCGATGAGAAGGAGCTCTACCACCGCAGCCCCTCGGGCATCCTCCAGCGATGCATCTCCATCGCCGAAGGTCAGGAACTCCTGCAGGAAGTACACTCGGGGGCTTGCGGTCATCATGCAGCACCTCGAACCCTCGTCGGGAACGCTTTCCGCCAAGGCTTCCACTGGCCAACGGCGGTGGCCGACGCCACTAGAATTGTCCGCGCCTGCGAAGGGTGCCAATTCTATGCGAAGCAGACCCACCTGCCCGCTCAGGCTCTGCAGACGATACCCATCACTTGGCCCTTCGCTGTGTGGGGTCTGGACCTCGTCGGCCCTCTGCAGAAGGCGCCCGGGGGCTACACGCACCTGCTGGTCGCCGTCGACAAATTCTCCAAGTGGATCGAGGTCCGACCCCTGAACAGCATCAGGTCCGAGCAGGCGGTGGCGTTCTTCACCAACATCATCCATCGCTTCGGGGTCCCGAACTCAATCATCACCGACAATGGCACCCAGTTCACCGGCAAAAAATTCTTGGATTTTTGCGAGGATCACAACATCCGGGTGGATTGGGCCGCCGTGGCTCACCCCATGTCGAATGGGCAGGTAGAACGTGCCAATGGCATGATTCTACAAGGGCTCAAGCCTCGGATCTACAACAACCTCAACAAGTTCGGCAAGCGGTGGATGAAGGAACTCCCCTCGGTGGTTTGGAGCCTGAGGACGACGCCAAGCCGAGCCACGGGTTTCACGCCGTTCTTCCTGGTCTACGGGGCCGAGGCCATCCTGCCCACGGACCTGGAATACGGCTCCCCGAGGACGAGGGCCTACGACGAAGAAAGCAACCAAGCTAGCCGAGAAGACTCGCTGGACCAGCTGGACGAGGCTTGGGACAGGGCCTTACTACACTCGGCGCGGTATCAGCAGTCCCTACGACGCTACCACGCCCGAGGGGTCCGACCCCGAGATCTCCAGGTGGGCGATCTGGTGCTTCGGCTGCGGCAAGACGCCCGAGGGAGGCACAAGCTCACGCCCCCCTGGGAGGGGCCGTTCGTCATCGCCAAAGTTCTGAAGCCCGGAACGTACAAGCTGGCCAACAGTCAAGGCGAGGTCTACGGCAACGCTTGGAACATCCAACAGCTACGTCGCTTCTACCCTTAAGATGTTTCCAAGTTGTTTATATACCTCGCACCCACGCAAAGTTTAGTCAACAAGGAAGGGTCAGCCTCGCCTCGGCAGAGCCCGACCCTCCCTCGGGGGCTAAAAGGGGGGAAACCCCCTCTGCGTCAAAATTTTCCTCGAACAAAAAAATCTCTTTCACCAGAACATCTTTCGTGCTTTTTGATTACTTCGAGAAGTGGGTCCTGGAAACGACGGAGTACACGTAAGCAGTCAAGGCTGACCGAGCCGAGGGACTCCTACGCCTCCGGGATACGGATACCTCACTCATCACCTTCTGCGATAAGTAACTCGCGCTCGGATAAGGCGAATCCGCGGATCGAACGAGTCTTTACGTACGAGAGCTCTTCTGTCGAAGCGATTCTTCGAGCCTTCTCGACCAAGTCGGTGACAGGGCTTCATGGGCGGGTAAAAGTACGCGTAAGCGGCAAGGCCGACCGAGCCGAGGGACTCCCACGCCTCCGGGATACGGATACCTCACTCATCACCTTCCGCGAGAAGCAACTCTTGCTCGCACTAGCATCCCTGCTACCGACAAAAAGTCCAGATACTCGAAACGAGAGGAAAAGAGACGCAGCTTTATAACGCAACAAGGGTATGTGTTCTGGCCTCAACGGCCGCGCAAGGCCCACGCTACAAGACGATTCGACCCTGCAGGCTCGGATCTTGACGCTGGAAGAGGGCGACGACACCCTCGGCATCAACAGCGCCTTCGGCAAGGCCCCACCTAGCCTCGGACGGCAACGCGGTCCGAGGGCCTCCGCTCCGAAGGACGACGTCATCATCACGCTCGAGCAATCTCTGCCAGGGACTTCTCCGAGAACCCGGCCCGAGCGAACGGCTCGGCCGGCCACCTCCGGGGCCTCGGCCGACCTCCTTCCGAGGGCGCCAGCTCGGTCTGAAGCCTCGGCTAAACAACTCCGACGTCGATCCTGCCAACAGACAACCCGGCTAGGCTCCGGCCAACCAGGTTTCATTTCCGAGCCAACTCCGCCTCTGCTCATGCTGATATCGCTACCCCTGGCCTCGGCTCGTCGAAGAGCGGCCGAGGGGTCTCTTTAACTAAGCTAGAGGAGCCTCGGACAACAGGGCCGACCGAGCCGAGGGATTCCTATGCCTCCGGGATACGGATACCTCACTCGTCACCTTGACACGGGGCGACTCACGCTTGGTGAAGCGGTTCAGGCAAACAACAGGCGAGTCTTAGTGCTCGGAAATGAGGAAAAAACACGGCTATGTGCCGGAGTTACATACATGTTCAGGCCCCGAAAGCCAAAATGAACAAAAAACCCGGCACTCGAAGTGCCATTACAAACGGAACTCCGGTTCCTCCCTCCGCCGCAGCGCAGGCCTCAGGAGAAGGCACAGCTGCTGTCTTGCCCTCGCCCATAACGCCACCCGAGGGGCGAGGACAAGTACAAAGAGCCGGAGGTCCGAAGCGCCGATGGTGGCGGTGATCCCGTCGCTGACGGGGACTTCTCGAGCCGCCTCCACCTCGGCACCGACGCCAGGAGCCATCGGCCTACCGGCAGATCCCCACTCAAATCCTCCCCGATGAGTGGGGCACCAGCCTCCGCGCGAAGGCGCCGCCCTGGTGCAAAGGCAGGGCCACCCCAGAACACGAGCGCCGCCCTGGCGGCGTGCGGCGTCTAGGGTGGACCTCCCGTGTACACGGCGCGGCAACCGCCCCCCGACAAAAGGGGCCGCCGGAGCCGAGCTAGCGGACCCGACACGCTGGAGGTGACGGCGTTCGCCGCCGATCCATCCCATGTTGTCGAAGCCCGCGCCGCCCACAGGGCCAATGAGCGCCTTCTCCCTCGAATATCGTGGGAGAGGATGACCCACGAACCCGTGCGGGAGGTGGAGCACCGGCTCAGTCCGGCACCCACCCCAGCGAGGATGATGAACATCCTTGAAGCTGAGGGTGGGACCCAGATCGCAGTCCGGTTTGCTCCTCCCCACCCAGGAGCTGGTGGTCACCGTCTCGGGTGACCCCCAGCCGAGGGGGGCAACCGGGCTGCACGATGAAAATCCTTGAAGCCGAACGATGGCTGAAAGGTACCAACTCCCACGGAGTTGCGTTCCTCCGGCGATGGAGCGAAAAGACGGCGGTTTCCCCCCATCCGGGGGCCTAGAAGACGGAGAGACACAATGCATGGGGGAAGAAGGAGACATGGTCGCCTTACGAAAAGAGTCGCCCTCCTTTTAAAGGCAACTCCCCCTGCTCGCACCCTCGACCGTCACGGGCTGAGTCTTCTCCAACACGCCTCCAAAGCCCTTCCCTGCGGCGCGGGGGCTGGGGCCCGCCTACCATGCAGACCGGCTCTAAGCAGAAGAAGCCGAACCGCCGCGCACGACGCACGCAACCACCCAGCGGTTACAAGTAACCCTCCACTTTTGCCCGGACCAGCGGGCGAAAGGGGGCAGGCGGCCATGCAGGCGGCATGCAACCGCGCCAAGTGGACGCGCCTCTCCGACTCCTGACAAGCCAGCGCGACGGCTCAAGCCCACGCGTCGTGCAACTGGCGCGCCGGTTGCTGCATGCGAGCCGCTGTGCCACTCGCTCCACCACCGCACCTCCTTGATTGCGGAACCGATACCGCGATTCGAGGCGACCCAGCCCGCGACCCGGCAGCGCCAGCCTGGCGCAGCGGTCAAAAGCGGTCAAAAATGGGCCGGCAGTAATGACGGTGGCAGGCGCGCGAGAGCAGCGGTCACGCCATCTGCCAAGCTCATGTCCCATCCGGAGGCAGCAAGAGAGCCCCCTCTCACGGCGTGAAGACGACGCGCCCGTGGCCCGTACCTCGAACGGCTCGCGCACGCGCGACGGCAACCTCGCCAACTACTCACCCCGGCGCATTAACTCCGCGGCTTGACGGACAGCGCTACGGGCGGAGCGGCTGGTGACGTTTTGCCTTCGCCAAAACGACCACGCCGAAAAAGATACGCCACGACGTTCAATTTCGAATCCTTTTTCCTTCTTTCTCTATCTCTTGCAACAGGGACCGAGAAGGGGGATAACCCCAGAGGGATCCTTCCCCATGAAGGAACTAGGCTCCGAGCCTCCCTACTGATCAGGGGTTCGAAGGCTGGCCCCCCGAAGGGTTCAACAGCCGCCTCAGATCGCGTGGGCCCGACACCCACTACTGGTCAGGGGTTCGAAGGTCGGCCCCCGAAAGGTCCCACGACCGCCTCAGGCTACTCGGGCTCCGTGCCCCCTACTGATCAGGGGTTCGAAGGCTGGCCTGTCGAAGGGTTCACAGTCGCCTCAGACGCCGAGCGAGGGATGACCAGGGGTACGTTCGATACATAACCAAGGCTCGGGCTGCGCTCCCGAGGTACCCTAGGACATTTCCGAGACCAGCGGGAACGACTCTGTAACGGAATCCCATCGGAGGGAGGCAACGAGCCCTCGGACCCCGTCGCTAGGGGACCGGGTCCGGCAGATCACCCGCAGGTACTTTTGGGCGTGCCTCCGGGCCCCTAGCCGACCCCCAACGAACGGGGCACGGACGTCCACTCGGATTACCCGATCGCAGCTCACCGGAGACACCATGTTCGGTGCCCATCGAGGGTAACATGGCGCACTCCCCCCCTCCTCCTTGCGGAAAGGCGACGTAGGGGCGTATATAAAAAGTCGAGTCTGTCCCTGATCGTCCTCTCGCTCCGTGCGAAGGCTCGGGGGCTGCTCTCGCAAACCCGGCTCCGGCCGAACCGTTGACAGCGTCAACATACCAGCCCGAGAACTTGGGCCCCGACAGTGCACCTGGGTTACGCCCTGCTCGCATGAGGGAACCGCCAGACCAGCCGAGGCATTACGCAAGGCATTAAGACCTCGAAGGAGTGAAACCACTCCTCCGAGGCCTCGGGGGCTACACCCGGCGGGTGCGCTCGCGCGCACCCACCGGAACAAAGTACCACCGAGAAAGGCTGGTCCCCTTGCAAAAAAGTGCGACGCAAGCCTCCAAGCGAGTGTTAACACTCTCTTCGAGGCTCGGGGGCTACTGTCGGGGACCATAATTAGGGGTACCCTCAAGACGCCTAATTCTCAGCTGGTAACCCCCATCAGCATAAAGCTAAGAGGCCTGATGGGTTTGATTAAGTCAGGGATCAGTCCATACGAGTGACTTGACCACGCCACGCCCGAGCCTAGCCTCGGGCGAGGGCAGCCGACCCTAAGATGACTCCGTCTCGCCTGAGGCCTCCTCTTTCACGGCAGACGCATCTCCGGCTCGCCCTAGGCCCCGCCTTCGATAAGAAGAAACCCTGACTAAATCACCGCGCCAACCGACCGAGTCACCGGGGCGTTTAACGCAAAAGGTAAGACCGACGGGCGACCAGACTTCGCCAGAGGTGCCATAAGAGGCTCCGCCCGACCCAGGGCTCGGACTCGGGCTAAGGCCCCGGAAGACGGCGAACTCCGCTCCGCCCGACCCCAGGGCTCGGACTCGGGCTAAGGCCCCGGAAGACGGCGAACTCCGCTCCGCCCGACCCAGGGCTCGGACTCGGGCTAAGGCCCCGGAAGACGGCGAACTCCGCTCCGCCCAAGGGCTCGGACTCGGGCTAAGGCCCCGGAAGACGGCGAACTCCGCTCCGCCCGACCCCAGGGCTCGGACTCGGGCTAAGGCCCCGGAAGACGACGAACTCCGCCTCGCCCGACCCAGGGCTCGGACTCTGTCTCTGTCTTGCAGGACGGACTCGACCTCGGCTTCGGAGGAGCCTCCACGACGCCCGACCTAGGACACGAGACCGCCACGTCGACAGGAAGCGTCATCATCACCCTGCCCTGAGCCGACTTGGGTCGCAGAGAACAAGACCGGTGTCCCATCTGGCCAGCTACGCCAGATAGGAAAATGATGGCGCCCCGCTAGACCGTGACGACGGCGGCTCTCAGCTCCCTTACGAAAGCAGGAGGACGTCAGCAAGGGTCCAGCCACTCCGACAGCTGTCCCCCCGTCCGGCTCCGTTACTCCTCCAACAGCCACGACGCCACAACAACAGGGTGCCAAGACCTCTCCGGCTGCCACCTAGGCATGTACTTAGGGCGCTAGCTCTCCCTCGCTAGACACGTAGCACCTTGCTACACCCCCATCTTGTACACCTGGATCCTCTCCTTACGACTATAAAAGGAAGGACCAGGGCCTTCTTAGAGGAGGTTGGCCTCGCGGGGACGAAGGGCAGGGGCAGGCGCTCTCTAGGGGCCGCTCGCTTCCCCTCACCTCGCGCGGACGCTTGTAACCCCCTACTGCAAGCGCACCCGACCTGGGCGCGGGACGAACACGAAGGCCGCGGGAATTCTCCGACTCCCTCGCGACCCGGCTCCGGCCACCGACCTCTCTCTCTCTGTTCCCCCCTTCGCGCTTGCCCACGCGCTCGACCCATCTGGGCTGGGGCACGCGGCACTCTCACTCGTCGGCTCGGGGACCCCCCGGTCTCGGAACGCCGACAACCCTGATTATGAACAACTGAATAAAATTGTCGAAGGCCGGAAGAGGAGAAGGGTAGCCGAAGCTTTAAATGAAGATGAGAAAAAACCACCAAAAAAGAAAAATATTCTGAAGAAAAGAAAAGTAACATCTCCGAAGCGAAAAGCATCTGACGAAGAAGAGACTGCCGCATCACGCTCTGCCACTGACGTGGAAGAGATTTTGAAGGTAATGACTGAATCCCTGCCTGTGAAGCTAAGTCCATTAGGGCCTCAACTGACGAAGTTTTTTCAGAAGGAAAAGGAGCCCGAAAAAACGAAGAAAACAACAAAGAGACAAAGAATCATCACAGTGACCGAAGTCATTGACAAGACACCACCGAGAGCTTCAGCTCGGAAGATAGCAGCAGCTGAGGAAATATCAAATGTTGAAGTCGCACCTTCGGAAATCGCGGCTATCGAAGCTACCTCAGCCGAAGATTTGAACTTGGAAACTACGATTGAACATATCGACAAAATACTACTAGAGATGGCCACAAAAGAAGCTACTACTACCGCCGAAGAGACCATGGCCGCAGTGTCTGGGAAAGGAAAAGAAATAGCTGACGATACTTCGGAGGACGAAACCTTCATGTTTCAAAATTTAGCTGGACAAGAATTGTCAAAAACCGAGATAGAAGAGCTTAAAGAATATGCCAAATCTTGCGGATATAAACCAGGAGCACTCCTCTTCTGAGGTATTGACGATGAAAAATTAGGCTGTATCCGGGATCAGACTGGAGCTAAGATTATCGGTACTCTATCAAAGAGTATCGGTTTTCCGAAGCTAGAAACAGATATTAGCCGCTACCGACGACAACATATTGTTGGTAGTTTATTTTATTCCAATTTCAAGGTGTATTACTTTTCCCTTGACATTTATTGTTTTTTAATAATGAAAACATTTCTAACAAAGGTTGTTTATGTGCAGAGTATGCTGTTGAGTAAGGCTTTGAAAATGTAGCAGGATCTGGAAGACAAAAAACAGGAGGTTATGATTGGAAATTTATAGAACAAAATAAAAGAGCAATCAGCTGCTATTGAAAAGAAAGACTTCGAGCTTCAGTCAACTGAAGGCTTATTGGCAGAAGTCGAAACTAAAATAGCAGAATTGAATACGAAGCTTCTCTGCCAATCTAAACAATTTGAACAAGAAAAGCAAGAACTTAATGCGAAACTTGAAGCCGAAGTCCAACAAAATTCAAAGTTGAAAAAATCATTGGCAAGCCTTCAAGACAAATGTTTGGAGTTTAGCAATAAATGTATTGAGCGACTGAGAAAAATCTTCCACTCAGTTGGGGCTAGCAGCGAGAAATTCACTCCGTCAACTGAAGATTTACAAAAGACCTTCGAACATATTGAGGGTGAAATTGATGAGCTTGACGAAGTTATAGCCGGGCATGGTGACTTCTGTGCCTGGGTAGCTTCTCGGGGCACTGCTGCAGCTTTTCTGAAAGCTGGCTGCGACCATGGAAAAATTGTTAACTGGCCCAATTTCACCCTGTCACCATCAATTTTAGATGACATTCCTGACCTCGCCCGAAGCATTTCTAATAGATTTGTAAAGATGATATGGACAAAAGGCGGGCGAGAAAAGGCTGGAGACGAAGCTCGGAGTCATCTTGAACCAGTAAGAAATCATACCTTGTGTTTACCTTTTCCTTCAAACTCGGTTTTGACTCACAACTTAATTCATGTAGGGTGATGAAGCCGCCGAGACCGATGCTTGAAGAGTATGACGCCGAAGCTGAGGCCCCATGAAGATCAGTAGAAATAGACTGTAGAAAAACTCAAGAAACTTTTGAAATGACTTTTGTAAATATGGCTAAACTGTTCTTAATGAATTTTGTTCATACCTTGTAATATGCTCTTACCCTTCCATTAATGTGTGGGGTGCTTTGATGTGGACGAAATTATCTTTTTGAGCCTAAGGCGAAAAAAACACCTTCCCTTCTTTTCGTACACAGCGAAGCAAAAAAAACAGGTTTTCCTTTCTGTCGAAGCTCTTCTTTTCGTATACGACGAAGTACAAAAGACAGTTTTTTCCTTTTTGCCGAAGCAGCCTACTTATGCTATGATGATGGTTAACCTACATATGCCTGGATGAATGTTTATGAATGCAAATGTTATGATGTAATGTGGTGTGCAAATGAATGTTCAAACACATATCTGAAGCCGTAATCACAACCATTATTTCCTTAGAAACAATCACATATTAGCGTTGACTTTTCGCTGAAAGCCTCCCTTAGGAGCTTCTTCGCCTTTTACTTTCGGCGGTATCAGCGTTGATTTTTCGCTGTAAGCCTCCCTTAGGAGCTTCTTCGCCTTTTACTTTCGGTGGTATCAGCGTTGATTTTTCGCTGTAAGCTCTGCATTCCCTTTGGAACGACTTCTGAGCAGAAAACTTACACTGCGCCCCCTTTGGAGCGACTTCTTTAGTAGCTTCGTCGTGCTCCGCATCCCCTTATGGACGACTTTCGAGCTTCTTTCCTGTTTCTTCTCTTTTTTTTCTCTTTTTCGGCACTCGATGGTGCATTCTCAGTTTTTACATTTACATCTCTTGGGGGATTTTGCTCTTATAGAGGTAAAAATAAAAAAGAAATTACATGTGATGGCCCCATTAAAAACCTTTCTCCCCCTTTAGAAAGGAAAAGGGTGCCATAAAAGAAAAATAAAAAATATAAAAAATTACATCGAGTTATACATAAAATCGCCGAAGCTCATCCGCATTCCAAGATCTAGGAATGTCGTTGCCGTCCATATCCTTCAATCTGTATGAACCAGGTCTTGACGAAGATGCTACCAAAAAAGGTCCCTCCCATTTCAACTGCAACTTGCCTACTGTATTTGGGTTTGCCACTCTCCGAAGCACCAAATGTCCTGGCTCAATATTCTTTAGCCGAACCTTTCTATCACGCCATTTGATTGTTTCAGCTTGATATTTATTGATGTTCTCCACAGCTTGAAGCCTGATCCCTTCTATAACATCTTTTTCTACAGAGTGATCAGCTTCGAAATCTGATTCTGCCGAAGCTACTACTCTTATTGATCCGGTTTTAGCTTCCTCCGGAGTTATTGCTTCGTCACCAAACAATAATTTGAATGGAGTAAAGCCTGTTGACCTTGATGTTGTTGTATTGTGGCTCCACACCACTTTGATTAATTGATCTGGCCACTTTCCCCTGGGTTGATTGAAGATTAACTTCATTATTCCAGTCATTATGATGCCATTGGCTCTTTCAACAAGTCCATTTGACTCCGGATGTTTGACTGATGCAAAATGGATCTTCGTGCCAATTTGATCACAAAATTGTCTGAAATCTTCGGAGTCGAACTGTGTTCCATTATCTACAGTGATGGCCTTTGGTACTCCGAAACGACAAACAATATTCTGCCAGAAAAACTTTTGAATGGTGGCCGAAGTTATTGTGGCTAAAGGCTTTGCCTCAATCCATTTAGAAAAATATTCCACGGCCACTACAACATATCTTAAGTTTCCTTAGGCCGGTGGTAACGGACCCAACAAGTCAAGGCCCCACCTTTGCAATGGCCAGATGGGTTGTATCAGCTGAGTTAGAGACGAAGGTTGTTTTTGATCTCTTGCACATTTCTGACAACCTTCGCACTTTTGAACTAATTCCGCTGCATCCGAAGCTGCCTTCGGCCAATAAAACCCTTGACGAAAAACTTTTCCAAGTAACGGCCTAGATCCAATGTGAGATCCACACAGGCCTGCATGTATTTCTTTCATCAATTCTATGCCTTCAGCTCTGGACAAACACTTGAGTAATGGAGCACAAACTCCATGCTTGTACAACTCCCCTTTTATCATGACATATGGACGAGCTCTTGCCTCTATCCTTTTGTTATAAGCTTCGTCATCTGAAAGGAAGTTACCCTGAAGGTAAGAGATGATCTCAGTTCTCCAGTCTTCACTATAAACAGGAGATATATTGAGAACTGCTCTTTCAAGAAGCTCCACTGAAGGTGCTTTGATTGTTTCGAAGAACACATCCGAAGGTAAGGGCAACCCCTGTGCCGCTGACTTAGCTAGCAAATCAGCATGCTCATTTTCTCCTCGAGGAATATTTTTGACAGAAAATCCTTCGAAGGAGGCTTCAATCCTTCGGACCGTGTCTAGATATTTTTCGAGCTTCGGATCTTTGGCCTTACAACTCTTGTCAATATGATCGGAAACAACCTGGGAATTAGTTTTAAGAATGGCCCTTCTGATTCCCATTGCTTTTAACTTCCGAAGACCCAAAAGCAGGGCTTTGTATTCAGTAATATTGTTTGTGCAACTAAAATCAAGTCTTGCCGCATAACAAGTTTTAACTTTGGATGGTGAGACCAACACAGCAGCTGCTCCTGCTCCGAAGGTTCCCCACGACCCATCGCAAAACACTGTCCATACTTCAGCATCTTTATTTGTTTCTTCATCCTGAGCCCCTGGCGTCCAGTCGGCAATGAAATCTGCCAATGCTTGGGACTGGATCGAAGATCTATGTACATAATCAATGCAAAATTCATTGAGCTCCGCAGCCCATTTTCCAATCCGTCCAGTAGCTTCTCTATTTCGCATAATATCCTTCAACGGTTGCGAAGAAGGAACAACAATATTATATGCTTGAAAGTAATGCCAAAGCTTCCTGGATGCCATCAAAACAGCATATAACACCTTCTCCAATTCTGTATAGTTTTTCTTTGATACACTAAGAACTTCAGATACAAAATATACTGGAACCTGCTTCTTAACTTGGCCATCAAGCTTTTCCTGGACAAGTGCTGCACTTACCGCTGAGTGCGAAGCTGCCACATATAATAACAAAGGAGCCCCTGGCGTTGGTGGGGTTAATGTTGTTAGATCCATCAAATATTGCTTCAGTTCCTCGAAGGCTTTTTGTTGGCTTGGTCCCCATTGGAAGACTTCGGCTGATTTCAGTACTTCAAAGAATGGTAAATTTCTCTCTGCTGATCTGGATATGAATCTATTGAGAGATGCCAGCCTCCCCGTCAATCTTTGGGCCCCCTTTTTTGTATTTGGTGGCTCCATTCGAAGTATAGCTTCAATTTTACTTGGATTAGCTTCAATTCCCTTTGTTGAAACCAAGCATCCAAGAAATTTCCCCTTCTTTACTCCGAAGACACATTTTTCTGGATTCAGCTTTAGACCAGCTTGTCTAAAATTGGCGAAGGTCTCCTGCAGATCAGCAATGTGATTTTCTTGTTTCGTGCTTTTAATAATGATATCATCAACATAAGTTAGCACATTTCTGCCTATCTGAGACTGAAGAACCTTCGAAGTCATTCTGCTGAAACTTCCTCCAGCGTTCTTGAGCCCCTCAGGCATCCGAAGGTAACAATATGTTCCACTAGGGGTTATGAAACTGGTCTTCGGCTCATCCTCCTTCTTCATCCAAATTTGATGATAGCCTGAATAACAGTCCAAAAGACTCATAAGCTCTGACGAAGCTGCTACATCAACTAAGGAGTCTATCCTTGGCAATGGGAATTCGTCCTTCGGACAGGCCTTGTTGAGATCTGTAAAATCAATACACATTCGCCATTTTCCATTGGCCTTTTTTACCATAACAGTGTTAGCTAGCCATTCTGGGTACTTTACTTCTCTGATAACTCCTGCACTGAGGAGTCTTTTGACTTCATTCCAAGCTCCTTCGGCCTTGTCATCAGACATTTTCCGAAGCCTCTGCTTTCTGGGTCTGAAGGATGGATCAACATTGAGCGAATGTTCAATAACATCCCTGTTAACTCCGCAAAGATCATTAGCTGACCATGCAAAAACATCTTTGTTGTTGAACAAAAACCTTATCAAGGTTTTCTCCTGTTCTTCGGATAATTGGGAGCCCAACAACACCTTCTGCTCTGCTATGTCCTCACATAAGAGCATGGGCTTCGGCTGATCTGCCGAAGCTGCTTTCTCCCTTCTGAATTTGTACTGTTCACAAGCTTCAGCTCCATCTATATTATGGATTGCTTTTGAGTCAGTCCAGTTTCCTTCGGCCCTTCTGGCAGCTTCCTGACTTCCATGAATAGCAATGGGTCCTTGATCTGAAGGTATCTTCATACAAAGATAAGCAGGATGAAGGATTGCTTCAAAAGCATTGAGGGTGCCACGACCAATAATTGCATTGTAAGGGTATTCCATGTCAACAATATCAAACACAACTTGCTCAGTTCTGGTGTTGTTGATGAAACCGAAGGTCACTGGCATGGTGATCTTGCCCAGTGCTACAATTTGTCTTCCTCCGAAGCCACAGAGAGGGTGTGTAGCATCATGAATCTTGTCTTCGGGCTCTTGCATTTGTCTGAAAGCTTTGGCAAATATGATATCAGCTGCGCTGCCTATGTCAACCAAGACATTATGGACCAGAAATCCTTTAATCACACAAGAGATAACCATAGCATCATTGTGTGGATAATCCTTGAGTTGAAGATCCTCTTGGGAGAAGGTAATTGGAATGTGGGACCATCTTGACTTGATGAAGGGTCCTTGCACCCCATCATGCTGTACCCTTCTCTATGCTTCTTTCTTCTGCTTTTTGTTGGCTGGCTCTGAGCATGAACCACCTGTTATCGGGAGCACCAGCTTCGGGGCCGAAGCAGCTCCAACTTGATCGTTGAACGAAGCCATCAGCTCAAAAAGTGGAAGTGAGTTGACCGGAGGTGGGCGCCAATGTTGGGGACTTGTTCTCAAATACTACGAATTAAGAACAAGGCAACATAAAGTGTTAAATGTTAATGCCCTTCGTCCAACGAAACATTATTCCTTTAAGGACTAATGAACTTTGGACGAAGGTAAAAGTCAATACAATTACGAAGGTTAAATTTTCGTAATTGAATTCTAATAGATTGTACAAAGTAATATGAAATGTCAAAGGTAGATAAATTATAAACGAGCAACATTATTTTCATACTATATCTATTTAATGTATTATAACATTGGATACAATTATACCTCTGTCTTGACAATGATCGTTTCCCGAATGATGCGATTGCAATTACAGGAATGCGCGAACAGTAAAGGAATACTGTTCACTATTTATAGGCACGGGACACAGCCTGTGAAAAATTACAATTATGCCCCTCATAAGGGATTACAACAGCGACTCAAACATTTATAGATTAAAAGGTCATTCTACTCTTAAGTCGGTTTGCAATGCCGAAGCTTCATGAGGAGGAACCTTCGGTCATCACATGCGGACAGCTTCAGCCGAAGCCGTTTCTTCCTGCAAGACCTTCGGCGACGAAGCATAATCCCAACATTGATCTTAAAGCGAGTGGGAGAAGTTGCATATCAACTAGGGTTACCCAATCATCTGTTAGATGTACATGATGTATTCCATGTATCTCAGCTGAAGAAGTGCCTCAGGGTACCTGAGGAGCAGCTACCAATGGAAGACCTTAGTGTTCAAGATGATCTGACCTATGCTGAGTACCCTATCAAGATTCTGGACACTTTGACTCGAGTTACAAGAAATAAGGTGATAAAGATGTGTAAAGTACAATGGAGTCACCACGGTGAAGATGAAGCTACTTGGGAGAGAGAAGAAGAGCTTCGCATAGATTTCCCCAATCTTTTCCCTAGATCTTCTTAAATCTCGAGGACGAGATTATTTTTAAGGGGGGTAGGATTTGTAATACCCAAATTCATAAATCATACGATAAAAGAATATTTCCTTTACCTATGTGTGTACCATCTCTAGTTACTATTACATGTGAACACTTCATTTGAAAACAAATAATTAACAAAAATATATGCCACCAAATTATGCATCATGCTGGATTTTATCTTGTGTGCATTTTGTGACAACATAGAATAATGTGAAAAGAAGTATATTAAAGTCCAAAGTGGAATTTGACATCTAAAAAAATTCTGGAAATTACAAAAGAGAGGGAAATAAATATAATGTGAAGAAAAATAGGTAAATAAAGATATGTGATTCCTATACTAGGGTATGAATTTGTATAACTGACTCAAAGGTGAAACTCATATTCAAATTTATGTTCAAAAGAATTAAGGATAAAAGAAAACAGAAAATAAAACATAAAAGAAAGAGAAAGAGGACTTACCTGGGCTGTAGAACTCGTTTCGGCCCATCAGGAAACCGCACTGCTCGGCCCACATCTCTCTCCAACCGCGCTTACTGGGTAGACCCGCTGATGGGTGGGACCACGTTGTCGGCGCCTCCCTACGCACGATGTGCACGGTGCTATGGCGATGACATATGGGCCCCAGACGTCAGATAGCTTCTCCACCTCGGTCGTGGCCGTCGTACTCAGTCCGAAATCCCCGCTGTGGAGACCGGGATTCTCCCCACGGCTTCGGCCTCGGCCGTTGCTCCCTCCTGGTCGCCTGGCGCAGATATATGGTGCTCTGCTCCGCACCTTTATCCTCCATCGGAAATTGGCGCTGCCGCGTCCGCACGAGAGCGAATCTGCCGCCGCCGTGACCGAGCGCTTGCACTGCCGCGCCGGAGGCAATAAGTGGTCGGGCTGACTCCCCTGGTGACGAAGAGCGCGACCGTGGGAAATCGGGACCGGAGGTGCGGAAGAGGCCGGTGAATTGCTCATCGGAGTTCTTCTGCGTGGCAGAGGCGCTTCTCCCCGTAGTCTGCGACACCGGCTCACTGTCGCGTGGTAAGACCTCACCCATGCGGTTTACTTTATTCTGTACTTCGAATAGGCGCGTTGGGAATGGCTCGTGGGGCTATACCGCGCACGACGGCGTGGTCGCCGGAGTGCCCTGTTGTGAACTCGCCGTCGTCGCGCGCGGCCTGTGTTGGGGACGATGGGTTTCTGGCCGTCGGATCCAAACCTGCGGTTGAGATTAAAAGTCACGTGCCGGTCCGGTCGGATGTGGCGTGGGCCGTTCGATTCCGATCGATCGGACGTGAGTGGGATTAGGTTATTTAAATCTGGAACGTCCAAGTTAGATCGAAAGGCTTAGATTGTGTACCGGTTCGCAGGGTAGTGGATTTAATCAGGGCGCTCCATAGTCGATTGGACGGTGCAGATCAACCGATAGCGCTTCGCAGTGCTTTTTACATAAGAACCCTCGGGGTTCTGAACAATAGAACCCGCGGTCCTTAGGAACAGTGCTATGGGTCTTAAGAATCCTTGCGCATAAGCCCTTAGAGTTCTCTGAAATATTGCGCGCAGCCCAGGGAACAGTAAACTGAATATAAGAAATAAATAAATGAGTTTTTGGTATTAAAATAAGCCCTAGATCTCATTTAATTCATAGAAAACTCATTTTGAATCCTTTTTAATCCATTCCAGTTCCTAAATTTTTGTAATATTATTGTCTATCCACTAGTGCCACTGTTTTAGCATGAAAAACACATTAACATTTATCTAGCACTCAATCTTGTATTAAATACATAAAACCTTGGGAAATTCATATCTTAAAATCTGTAACTCCAAATTTAATGATTCCAGTTCCTGTGATCTTATTTAATGTCTAGATTATTACGGTGTATTTTATTCACATGTTTGGTGTAATGTTAATTTTTGCTATAGTATGTATGTGTTGTGTTGATGCGAGTAGACGAGCAAGCTACAGAGGATCCTGAGGTTCTGCTGGTAGAGACTGCTGAGCAGGAGCTCGTGGAAGGCAAGTTGTGCCCTTGATCACTTCTTTTACCCATTCATGTTCTTATTATTCATAATGATCTGCATAGGTTAATTTTGATGGGACCCAATAGGATACCCTAGATTTGACTATCTTTATACCTTGTTTCACCACTAGTTTTACTACTAAACTTTTGGGTAGTACATGCTATTGCTTTATGTGGATTTGGGTATAGAGATATTTACTACTCATGATTACACTTTTTATTATCTGTTTATTCTTTACTGTTCATGATAAGATCATTATGTTAATGGGAACATGGAGAACCACCCGGGAAAACAGTGCTACCACAAGGGTTTAATGGGACGCCCTTGGATGATTAACTAGAAAAGCTAGTGGATGGCTACCTTACCCGAAAGGGGCAAGGGCAGTAGGGGAGTGGTCAGTGTAGGGAGGTCCCTGGGTTGATTTTGCTGCGATGGCGGTCAGGCGAGGGATTCCTGCACTGGAGCTTCCTATAACTGTAGCGGGTAGTCTGAAGCTAGTGGAACTTTGTAAAGGCCTCGTAGTGGTACCCTGCCTCGCTTCCTTGGTAGAGGTGTATGGGGTCTGATCAACTCCGTGGCAAATGGGTAACACGACTTGTGGGTAAAGATGCGCAACCTCTGCAGAGTGTAAAACTGGTATTCTAGTCGTGCTCACGGTCATGAGCGGCTTGGACACTCACATGATTAATTTATGGAACTTAAACTTAATCTGTCATTTCATTGCATTTGAGATTATTTTACTTTTACTTTTATTTATTATTACTATGGTTTGGTATTCACTTATACTTAGTAACTGCTAATAAAATTTTGACCATCTACAGCCTTTATTACATTGATCAGCCTTACACTTCATGAACTCCCACCTTTGGTGAGTTCATGTCACATTATTCCCCACGACTTGTTGAGCTATGATCGTATGTGAGCTCACTCTTGCTGTCTCACACCCCCCACAGGAGAAGAACAGGTGGCTCAGGAGGAGCCACAGGGCGAGGAGTATGATCTGATCTAGGTGGCGTTTCTCAGTTGACATTGGCGCCGACGATCCTTAGTTCGTTCTATATTTATTCTTTTATTTTGTAATAAGTCTTCCGCTATGTAATAAGTACTCTGATTTTATTATGACATTTGTCTCTATACTCTCTGTTATTATATATGTTGTCTTCTTGGCGCATGTATGAGATGCACCTAGCTTTGTTTCTTAAAGCCGGGTGTGACAATGTTGTGAAGGATGGTGATGATGCTCCCATATCTTTGTTGTGGTAGCAGAGAGATAATCTTCCTCACAATGTCCGCATCACCTAGCTTATTAATGCCAATAGAATTGAGCTCATTGATAATTAGATTCAAACGAGAATACATGTCTCGAACAAGCTCATCATCTTTCATAGCAAAAGAATTATACTCATTTAAGACTAGGCAATGTTTTTGCTCACGGACATTGGATGTGCCGTCATGGAGCTCATGCAATTTTAGCCAAATCTCATTAGCAGTTTTCAAGGTAAATACTTGATTAAAAATATCCATGCTAAGAGATTCATACAAGCAATTTTTGGCTCTAGCATTTAAATGAATTTCTTTTTCCTCACTCGTGGTGGGTTTCTCGGGATTCTTAAGGGGTTTCATCCCGTCACGAGTGACTCTCCAAACACCTAGATCCACGGCCTCTAGGTAACAAGCCATTCTAGCACTATAATATGGGAAGTTAGTGCCGTCGAAGTGTGGTGGCCTATGGGTATCCATCCCTTCCTCTAAAAAGCGTCGGCTCTTTTAGCGGTGAAGCTAAAACGTTTCAAATGAGCCAAACCAGCTCTGATACCACTTATAGGGAACGGGTGACGCCTAAGAGGGGGGGAGGTGAATTAGGACTTCTAAAACTTTTACTAAACTAAGCCACAATTAAATCCCTAGAGCAAAACCTATGCAAATAATCAAACTAGAAAGTGCAATCTAGGGTTTGTCTAAGTGTTGCTATCTCTACCGCAAAGGCTAAGTTTCAATCTACACTAAATAAGTACGGATACAAGATTAAAACTTAAATGCTTAATATAAATGCGGAAACTTAAAGAGCAAAGTAGAGAAGCAAACTCTCGTGGATGACGCCGGTATTTTTACCGAGGTATCCGGAACCACGCCAGGTCCCAACTAATCCTCGTTGGTGCCCCTACGCAAAGGGAAGCCCACACGAGGGCCAAGCACCACGGTCGAGTAACTCCGTAGAGAGCTGCGGGCCTTCTCCACGCACAAGTGGTGCTTCGCTTCCAGCTCCTCTTGGACGCTCCCCGCCGTCTCCACTATCGAGCTTCCGGCCGAAATGCCGCGGGCCTCGTTCCCTCCGGTACATGGTGGCGGCCGTGACACAAACGCGGTTGTCACGGTCTTGCAAGACTCTCGCCCCACTCAGTACAGTTACAACGACTCAAGCAAGAGCCGAGGGGTTGTGTGGTTTTACAAAACTCACTCAACTAACTAGGGTTCACCTATAGCAAGCGCTAAAGCGGTCTAACTAACCTAAGCACTTCGCAAAGCACCTACGCTAATCACCGAGTGATTCTATTAAACACTTGGGTGTTTGAGCTCTTGGAAATGTGCACTATATGCCTTGGTATGTTGCTTGGGCTCCCACACCTTCAAATGGCCGGTTGGGTGAAGTATATATAGGCCCCAACTCAATTCTAGCTGTTGGAGAAAATTTGCAGTTCTTTGCGGCACACCGGACAGTCCGATGGTGCACCGGACAGTCCGGTGGTGCACCGGACAGCGCACTATAGCCTATCCGGTGTGCCTAGCCGTTGTCCTGTTAGAGCAGGTGACCGTTGGCGCCGCAGGCTTTTCCACACCGGACAGTCTGGTGCTTACACCAGACAGTCCGGTGGTCTTCTCTCCGAGTGCCACCTGGAACTAGCCGTTGGGCTGGAGTTCCCTGGTGCACTGGACAGTCCGGCGTGTGGGCACCGGACAGTCCAGTGTGCCACCGGACAGTCCGGTGCGCCTACGCACAGATAGTCCACAACAGCACACTTGGACTTCTCTTGGATCTTCTTAATGTCTTCTTTTGAGGTGTTGCTTTCCTCAATTCCTTAGTCCAAGTAAATCTTGCATCCTGTGAACTACAAACATAAACACTAGAAAACTTATTAGTTCACGGATTGTGTTGTTCATCAAACACCAACACTCGATTAGCCAAATGGCCCGAGGTCCATTTTCCTTACAGTCTCTTCATGAGTTTACTAGAGATCACCCAGATCTCATAGACTGCGACGTTAGATAGTCTAACTCATATAGGTGTGTTCTTTCAAGAATGTTCTGCAGGACAACATCTTTGCTAATACAAGCCAACAAAACACATTAAGGCACAAAGCCAACCTACCTTACAACATTTAAGAGTATTGCATCTTTACTTAGAGAGGGTCAAAGGTTACTCTCCTCAGTTCACCAATGGCTTGTTCTTCCCAGGAACTAATTCACGGGATCTCCGATCACATAGACTAGGTTTCCACCATGGCAACTTATATGAGTCTCAACCCATCTCTCTCGATGCGATTTCTATCACATTACGTGGTAGTCCCTTGGTAAAAGGATCTGCCAGATTTTTATCTGTTGAAATATAAGTCACACTTATAACTCCGGAGTTTCTCAACTTTCTGACAGACTTCAATCATCTTTTGACATGTCTTGATGACTTCCCATTATCCTTAGAACTTGTCACTTTAGCAATTACTGTCTGATTGTCACAGTTCATAAGGATAGCTGGTATTGGTTTCTCAACCACCGGCAAGTCCATCAAGAGTTCACGCAACCATTCTGCCTCAACGGTTGCTGTGTCAAGTGCAGCTAGCTCGGCTTCCATGGTTGACCTCGTCAAGATGGTCTGCTTGGATGACCTCCATGATACCGTAGCACCTCCACCAATAGTAAAGACATAACCACTGGTGGCATAAAGCTCGTCTACATCAGATATATAGTTCGAATCACTATATCCTTCAAGTACTGCATGCTGACCAGAATAGTGAATTCCATAACTCATTGTACCTTGCAAGTAATGCATAACCCGCTCAAGTGCATGCCAATGATCCATCCCGAGGTTTGACATGAACCTACTCAATTTGCTCACAGCAAACGAGATATCGGGCCTTGTTGCACCAGCAAGATAAATGAGTGAACCGACGATCTGAGACTATCTCAATTGGTCTAAACCAATTATCTTGTTCTTTCATAGTGTCACACTAGGATCATAAGGTGTTCGAGAAGGTTTGCAATCAGAGAAGACAAATCGCTTCAGAACCTTTTCAACATAGTGAGATTGCGAGAGACTAATCCCACCATCTGCCTTAATCAGCTTGATGTTTAGAATCACATCAGCTTCCCCCAGATCTTTCATATCAAAACTCTTTGATAGAAAATACTTGACCTCATTGATCATATCAATGTTTGTGCCAAATATCAATATATCATCGACATATAAGCACAATATAACTCCTTCGCCCTCACCACAGCGATAATATACACACCTATTTGCCTCATTAATGGCAAAGCCTGCAGACGTTAGAGTCGTGTCAAACTTCTCATGCCACTGCTTTGGTGCTTGCTTCAAACCATAGAGAGATTTCAATAACTTGCACACCTTGCTTTCTTGACCCTTTACTACAAATCCATCAGGCTGTTCCATATAGATTTCCTCGTCCAACTCTCCATTAAGAAAAGTTGTCTTTACATCCATCTGATGAACAAGGAGACCATACGAGGCAGCCAAGGAAAGTAGTACTTGAATAGTGGTCATTCTAGCAACATGTGAGTAAGTATCAAAGAAGTCTTCTCCTTCTTTTTGAGTATAGCCTTTAGCCACAAGCCTAGCCTTGTACTTCTCAATTATACCATCAGGCTTGATCTTCTTTTTAAACATCCACTTACAACCCACAGGTTTACATCCATAGGGTCGATCAGTGACTTCCCACATACCATTTGAAAGAATGGAGTCCATCTCATTATGAACTGCTTCATTCCAATCATCTGCATCTGGAGATGCAAATGCTTCTGCAATGGTAGTAGAAGTATCGTCCACAAGGTACACAATGAAATCATCACCAAAGGATTTTTCAACCCTTTGTCTCTTGCTCCTTTTAGGAGCATCATTGTCATCCTCCTCTAGGACAATTTCATGTGGCTGTTCAAAACTCTCATGAGGTGTACTATGTTTAGGAGTTATCTCAGAAGAGTATCTATAATTGCTATGAATGTCTTTCATTGGAAATATGTGTTCAAAGAAAGTAGCATCATGTGATTCCATAATAGTATCAACATACACATCAGGAACTTTAGATTTAACTACTAAAAATCTATATGCTATGCTACATGAAGCATATCTAAGAAAGACACAATCCACTGTCCTTGAACCAAGCTTGCGCTTTTTATTAATTGGCACATTGACTTTTGCCATGCACCCCCAGGTGAGCAAGTATGAAAGTGATGGTTTTCTCCTAACCCACTTCTCATAAGGGGTTTTCTCTTCTTTGCCCATAGGAATTCTATTCAGAACATGACATGAAGTTAGAACTGCCTCCCCCCACCATGCCTTAGATAAACCACAAGTGTCTAACATGGCATTCACCAGATCAGTCAACGTACGTTTTTTCCTTTCAGCAATCCCTTTTAATTCGGGTGAATAGGGAGGCGTCCTCTCATGAATAATGTCATGTTCTGCACAGAAATCATCAAAGACTTTTGGAAAGAATTCGCCACCACGATCTAATCTAAGACGTTTGATCTTTCTTCTAGTTGATTTTCAACTTCAACCTTATAGATTTTAAAGTAGTCTAAAGCCTCATCTTTAGTTTTTAGCAAGTATACACAACAAAATCTAGACGCATCATCAATCAATGTCATGAAGTATCTCTTGCCACCCTTTGTCAACACACCATTCGTCTCACAAAGATCAGAATGTATGAGTTCTAGAGGTGCCAGGTGTCTCTCCTCAGCAGCCTTGTGAGGCTTTCGAGGTTGCTTCGACTGCACACAGCTATGGCACTTAGAACCTTTGACTATGGTGATATTCGGAATTAAATTCATGGTTGAAAGCTGAGACATAGAGCCAAATTTAATATGACACAAACGAGAATGCCAAATACTCGCAAGATCATCAACATTAGCGCAAATATGGTTTACAGACTTATTATTGAAATCTAACAGAGAAAAGCGGAACAAGCCTCCACAATCATAGCCTTTACCAATAAATTGTCTAGACTTAGACACAACTAATTTATTGGACTCCAAAACTACCTTGAACCGATCTCTACATAGAAGGGTTCCGCTAACGAGATTCTTATGTATAGAAGGGACATGATGCACATTCTTCAGCTGCACGATCTTTCCCGAAGTAAACTTCAGATCCACCGTGCCAGTGCCATGAACAGAAGCATGTGACCTATTCCCCATTAGGACGTAAGAATCCTAGGCACCCTAATAAGAAGAGAACAAATTAATATCAGAACACACATGAACATTAGCACCAGTATCAAGCCACCAACTAGGTGATTGAAATACTGAGAAGAAGGTAAATTACCATACCCTTTGTCTTCCTCATTGCTAGCGATCACTGTGTTGACATTGCCCTTTTTGCCACGGTGATCCGCTCGATCAGGACAATCCTTGGCAAAATGACCCGCCTCGCCACATGCGAAACATGTCAGTTCAGCCTTGTTCTTCTTGTTGTTGAAGTTGGTAGTTTTGTTGGGCTTGTTAGATTTTGGCTTTCCTTTGCCCTTGTTGTGGTTCCTTTGAACCGTGTTAGCGCTGGAGTGGCCCTCACCTCCTTTAGATCCCGTGTCCTTAGCCCGAGCTTTCTCCTCAACATCCAGAGACACTATCAAATTTTCAACTGATATCTCCTATCTCTTATGTTTCAGAGATGTGGTGAAGTTCCTCCATGTAGAAGGCAACTTTGCAATAATGCATCCAGCCACAAATCGGTCAGGAAGGACTATCTTAAGGTGGTCGAGCTCCTTGGCTATACACTGTATTTCATGAGCTTGCTCTACAATAGAGCGATTATCAGCCATCTTATAATCATGAAAGCTCTCCATGATATACAGGTCACTGCCAGCATCTAATGCACCATACTTAGTAGTAAGTGCATCCCACAACTCTTTCCCATATGTGTGCTGAATATTCGCATCAACCAGACGGTCAACAAGGGCGCTAAGAACTGCTCCCGTAAAGATAGTATTGGCATGGTCGTACTCTTTGTCCTGTTCAGGAGTCAGTGCGCCCTCAGGTTTGCCTTTACTAACATGGAAGACATTCATAGCAGTAAGCCAGAGCGTGGCCTTGACTTGCCACCTCTTAAAGTGCATACCATTGAACTTTTCTGGCTTCAGCGCGTCGGCAAAAGCAGCCATAGAAAAACTAAGAAATTATCTACAATAAGGTTTTTGGATTGTTGAATAATTAGACAAATTCCAGATTAAATTTTGAATATAAATCATGACCAAATCGGAAGAACTGAAGTAAAAAGTCAAATCAGATGATGCGAACTGATCAGACATACTGATTGATGGCGCGGGCCGGAATCAGCACGGTCGACGACGTCGAAGCAGTGAAATCAGCAGGGTCGACGAGGTCAGAAGATCACGAGCAGTCACATGAGGACGCTTCCCAAAAACCTTATTCGCCCTCTCCCGGTGCAGGATCTCGAAGGCAAAGGGTTCTGGAGACCTGCTCTCCTGATCGCAGATGCACGTCTGTGGTCGGGATGAAAAGAACTGAAGGCGGCTCAGCTGTGAAGAGAGGCGAAAGCGAAAACTGAGATGATCTGGATGCTGGCTGCCAGGCGCCTTTTATAGGGCTGAGTCCGCGAACAGATAGCTATCTTCGATCTTATCCGCATTTAGATTTTATAGTGATCGGTTAGGATTCTAAACTTAACAGCCAAGCAACCAAAAATTCAAACGGCAAAAGGAAGACGTGCCCCCGCAAGACGAGGGGTCAGATTTCGGCGGACTATTCACGCGCATGTTGTGCGCCCGTGCCCTTTGCTCTGCCCTGCCTAGGCCAGGCCAGGCGAGCGAGCGCGCGTGTGTGGCTCTCCACACTCTCTCCTCTCATCCATGACTTAGTGAGTGAGTGTGACTTCCATATTTAAGCTAGCTCCACTCCACTAGGACTAGCAATATGATGCTATTTGTTCCACCATTCCCTAGCCATACACAATATGGACTGTTGAGATTTTCCTGGGATTTAATTGAATTTTTCAATTAGGCCTAGCCCATAAATCCTAACATCTCTGGCATACAAGCAACAAGTTATAACATATGCGAACATGTCATTTCGTTTTTAGACCATTTGATAGTTAAGTTTTGGTGTTTGATAATTAACATAATCATTTAGATTAATTTTATTTACTAGTGTTCGAAAATATAGTTTGTAGTATGCAACGTGAATTTGGATGTAGTCAAATTGGTGATCAAGAAGATTAACACCTCAAGAGATATATCAAAAGCCTTAATAAAGATCTATAACAATATGCAAGAGTAGAATTAAGCTAGACACGAGATCACGAAGAAATCTCTACTACTTATTAAGGCTCTAAGGGTAGCCTGCCACTTTTGGTTCTGCCACCCGAACTCCCGCCCAGCGCCCTGCGAAATCTCCAAAATTCCCGCCCAACGCGCCCTGCGAAAATCTCCGAAATTCCCGCCCAACGCCCCTGCGAATTCCCGCCCAGCAAAAAAATAAGCGGGGCCGCGAGGATCAAACCCAGGCCATTTCAGCCACCACGCGCAACATAATGCAACAACCAACCTCTTGCTCAACCTTAGGAATAATTCCCATCTCCCTATAATTAAATAACATTATCCTGAGCTCCTCACCCGCAAAAAGCCTTCGCAGTTCCCCTTCACCTACACCCTCGGCGGTCGGCAGGGACAACAGTTCCTGCCGACCAGCCCCACTCACACGGAGGAGAGCCCGCTCCTCCGCGCTAACCCTACGTTTTGCAACCGCCCTTCGTCGATGGCGCCCGGTGCTAGGGCCTGGCACGTCCGACGCGTCCGCGGCGTGTGGCGAGGCCTCCGCCGCAGCCACGTCCAAGGCCGCAAAATAATCCAAATTCTCCTCCGACGACTCCTCAGTCCACTCAACCGAGCTCCCGGAGTCGGCAAAATCAAAAAACTCAGATGCAGACCCACTATATTCATTACCACCTTCCGCGGTCGAAGCCGCCAAAAACCCAGTAGCAGCGGTTGCGTGCGCAGGCCCAAAATCTTGAACCTGCGCAGCAACCAAAATTCAGTACAACATCCAAAATTCCCCAACCCTAAACAACCACTACGCCACCTGCGAGGGCCCTGACGCTGCGGGGGCCTCCGCCGTTGGCTCTGCAGCCACTTCCGCCACTGTTCCCACCGCCTCCGCCGCCGGATCTTCGACGGCCGGCGCAGCTGCTGCGAGGGCATCGGGAGCGCCTTCGGCCACCTTCAGCGGCAGGTCTTCAACTGTCGCAGCAGATGTGGGGGCGCCTGGTGCGTCTTCCGTGGTCTCCGGGGTCAGCCCCGGGTCGGGCAGGGCGTCGTTCAGTGCTCCGAAGTCGTCCACCCGCTCGCCTCGCTCCGCCTAAAACAATACATACAAAAAGTCAGCAAACACACGCACAGACCACATCCAGCAAACGCCGAACAAACGACAACGTTACCTGAGCCCTCGCAGCCTCGGCCCGCTCCCTGACCACTTCACCACCATACAGACCCCACATCCGGTCATAGAGGGCGCCGGCGGACTCCTTCACCACGGGGTCTTCGACCTTATAGATGTCTCGCCCAAAATCTTCATCTGCCTGGTCGAAGGCCTCATAGTGCCGGCACCCTTCGCGAGAGAGTGCGTTCATCGCCCCCTCGCAGGTGACCAGGGAGGCGAACGACATTAATCCCCCCAGGACAGTGGGGAGCTCCTGCAGCTCCTCTTGCACCCATTCCAAACAGCGAAGCCCGGCCTCTCGCTCCGGCACCACGAAGTCACCGGTCCGCGCACCCAGCTCGCGATATGTGGCCATAAGCTGTGTGCGCGTCCGTTCGGCCTCCGTTCGCACCGCGGCTTCGGCCCCCTTCGCGCGGCTCTCCAGAGCGGTGAGCCGCCCCCGCAGGTCTTCGGCAAGATCCTTGGCAAGATTGGCCTCCGCCCGTGCCAGCCTAGCCTCCGCCTGCGCGGCCTGCTCCTTGGCGATGGCCTCGTTGGTTTCCCTCCTCTCCCCCGCCAGCTGGCGCCGGAGGTCAGCCTTTTCCTCCTCCAGGGCGGCCACCTTGTCCGCCAGTTTACGACACTTGCTGTCGGAGGCAGACTTCTCACGGACAGCGTCAGCATGTTGCGTCCGAAGTCTCTCGACTTCGGCAGATAAGGCTGCCGTAAGTGCCCCCGACGCAGTACGGCTGGTGAAGTCAGCCACCTGCAGAGCACACGTAAGGCCATGGCCGTAAAAAAAAAAAAGAGCTCGGCGGACCTGACTCAGCGCCTCCGTCGCCTGACTCAGCGCCTCCGTCACTCCTTTCAGCCGGCGGGTCGCCGCGCCAGCCTCGTCTCTGACCAACGCGAGGGCCGACACCTCGCCTCCGGCGCCAAGGGTCCCGCCCCTCGCCTTCGACGACAACGCAGCCGTCGCGATTGCCCCGGCAGGCACAGCTATAGCAAGCCGGCCCTCGTCCGACCCTGCAGTGCATCAACGATTTAAAAAAAAAAGGCGGCCGGGTAACTTACCCCCAAGATAATCGTCCACACTAATGTCGGTGCCGAAGTCGGCAACGCGTTTGCCCGGCGGCGGCAACGTTCGGGCCGCCTTCGAAGCCTCTGCCACCCCGCTGGCCGGCGGCACCACCTTCGTCAGCTTGGAGACTCCGGCGCCCGCCGTTGTCTCCGGCGCCTTGCTGGGTGCAGAGGCGCCCGCCTTCGCCGCCAGCGGCGGCTTGCCTCCGCTGGAGGCCGCAGCCTTCGCCGTTCCCCACTGCCTTTTCGGCCGGGGATCGTGAATTGATTTAATTCGAAGACCCTGTTCAAACGTTCATTTGACCCGCGAATATCAAAGCTGCGCTGGCCTTCCGTCCTCGCCACGTACCGCCCCACGAGCCGCACCGCCAAGTCCTCCGCATCACGCACAAAGGCGGCCGGATCACGGTTTCGCAAATTCAGTGCAAAGGCAGGACTTCGCACCACCCTTCCTCCGTGAAAAGGCATCTGGCGAGGGCACACTTCGCCCAGCGCCCAGCCGTGCGCCAAGGGCCAGACCCCGTACGCCACGAATTCTTCAACTAAATCACGACCACTGCTCTGGCCGGCAGCGCATCGAAGGGCCCCTTCGTTTGCATCCTCTTCTGCCACTTCAAAAGGCGGATACGCAGAGTAATAGTGAGAGCACATCTCAGACACGGGAAGTCCTTCGTGGCCTTCGACAGTAGCCTCAGCAACGTAAAACCAAAATTCATTCCAATTGCCCCACTTGTTGCGGGCGCACGGAACCAACTCCACTACTGGCATTGTGGTCTTGCCGGTCTTCGGCGTGAATGTGCACGACCCAAACTGGGCAACTCCGCCCTCAACCACCCTCTTCTGCCAATGCAAGCAGTAATTCTTCGCAAAAACTTCAACCGACGGCTGTCCGCCGTACGAAGTCGTCGCCCAGACATACTTCGCCAGCGCCACCACGGCGTTCGGTGTCAGCTGATGAATTTGAACGTTGAATCTACGCAGGACTTCGCCAACAAACCGGTGCGCAGGCAAGCGGAGACCGGCGACGAAGAACGCCTCGAAAACAACCAATTCACCCTCCGGCTCGGGGACTTCCTCCGTCCCCGGAGCACGAGCGACTCCGCCGCCCACAGAGCGCGACGCTTCGGAAAACCCGCAGTCCAACAGTACGATGTCCATCAACGGTCACATCAAATACCCCCGCGGAACCACTTCGAGCGAGGGCAGCGTCTCCGCCATCTAGCGACGTCTTCGGCACCAGGTGACTTTGTCGAACTGGTCCCTCGGAGGGCAAATGTTGGAGCGAAGGCAGAAACGCCACCCTTCGCCCGAAGTCTCCACCGCTTAGCCCCTGCCCTGACAGACAAAGCAGGCAGGGACACCCTCCGCTTGTCGGCACCAGAGACAACACGGAGACCCTTCGCTCGATTCGGCACCAGACGAAGGCCTGCGGCGACGCCTCCCACGGCGCGGCCTCGGTCAGTTCCGAGGCCCACATGAGATCTGGCCCATTGTAACGGGCCCTGCGTGGCCGCCTTTGTGTTACGGGCCTAATTTGTAAAGGCGTACTTGTAATTACAGCTTGTAACCCCGCTTTATGGGAATATTCTGGGGATAAACTAGGTACCTGAGGGCACATGCGTCCTTGACGCAAGGCGCCGTGCACTCGGTTACCTATAAATACCCCCGCACAGTGCCCGTGAGAGGCTAGATTAACAGAGCTTTTGCCATCACGCGCGAGTGCCCTGTTGCCATCACCATTCACTCGTGTTGGATCTCCTAGCTGTCGAGAGACAGTTCCAACACCATGAAGGTATAATGATGTGGCCATTTTAGCATATGATTTTGCAGGATGCACAAATTTTCTTCCCTATAACCGTTGATTTATTGCTAATGTTGTCGCTTTGTGAGATCAGCAGAAATGCTTGAGAACACAGAATTTTGGTCAAAGTCAAACTACTCCCATGTGGAGCATTTGGAGTGCCATATGGAAGTTAACATGGAGCTGAATGAAGGAGAACAAATGATTGATCACGCAGAAGCTAGCTGATATGAATTGTTTAGCAACGATGAGATATACAAAGGCGGTTGTAGATGAAACTGAATTGTTGTTAGCAAGTAGTAGGTGGTTGTAGCAGCCAGCCTGTTTTCTTTGCAAGATTATCTTGTTTATGTGGGTGCACAGACCCCAAAAAAAACTGAAAGGAGACTACTGAGGCTGCATCAATTCTGTTTTTATCTGTATGCTACTTTTAGCTAGAGAGAGTTGAACATGTTAGTATCATGGTAATTTCTCAAAATTGGAAGACTGATACAAAGATGCAGCTACCGACTTAGAAAATCCTATCAGCTTCTGTCAAGCACTGTAAGTTGATCACACATGTTTCTCACTCTTTGATATCATCTGAAACAAAAATAACTTGATTGCTCATTTCATTTATCTTTCTGCTGTTGAAATGTTAAGTCATCTAAAATAATAAAAAAAGAACTGACTTTGTTTACATCTATGATGTGCATCCCTATCTCCATGAGCCACGCCATCAGCATGACTTAAAAAGGGCCAGGGGAGCTGGAGGTCGGTTTCTCAATTCAAAGTCAGATGACAAGGAAGAGAACTCCGAAACAAGTCACAAAGAGAAACAGATCTGAGTTGCGCCCCACAAGAGTGGCCAACTGTCAACCCCACCGTCTCCCAACAGTGCATCGTCAGCTAATCAGGCAGACAGGGTGATTCAAAACTCACAGCTGAAGAGATTTTAGCCCCTGAGCTAGATGTGGCAACAGTTCTGTACAGAAAGCGCTAGCGGGCAGCAGAAACATGGTGTTGGTCGGTCGATTGTTGTAGGACATGTTCCATAGAAAAGCATAGATGAGTCTACAGGTTTTGGAGTCTTGGTTTAGTCCTCTGTGTATTCACCTTTCTGTACGATTTTAGTAGCATTGTGTCCCTTCCCCTGGATCCGAATCAGCATGATTGGTAGCCTGTCTAAGCGGACGCATGCATTCCCGCATGCAGCAGTTTTTTACTTTACGGTTGTTTGGTTGTCCGCACATACATGTGCTGCATCTACGTATCCAAAGTACGTCTGTTTGGTTGGTGGGTAAGTGTGCTGGTTTGGCTCGAGAGATGCAGCAGAACGCTCCGAGCCAGACCCGCGGGAAACATGATTTGTTTCCGTCTCTGGGCGGCTAGGCTCAACGGAAGCTGGCCCGAGCGGCCAGGCTGCTTCGAGAAAGCAACCAATCACGCCGAATGTTAAGTGTGTAGCATATTGACTTATTGTTTGCTTTGCTTGGACTTGGAGATTTGGGAGTGGAGTTCATAACCCTACTGTCCTGCATCATCATCCTTGGGGCAAAGAATAAATACTCTTAGCTGGCTATGTGTATGTTGAAGACGATATAATCCCAAATGTAGTACATGTGACCACCTCAACTGAATCTATCTTTGTTTCCTCTACGATACCCTCACAATTGGCCACAGATTCAGAGATCATCTCACACTGTCCTGCAATGCACGTTTTGGTTTGTCTTTGGATTGGCCTTCTGGCATGCATGTACGATGTCTTTGTTTATCCGTTGTCCAGTGAATTGTGTGATGATTGTCGGAATCCATGAGCATTTTTTGAACGAGAGATGCAATGTGCATGGACTCAAGAACACTTGGGTTTGGTTTGGCAGCTGCATCATTCTGTCGTCGGCCTGGCCATCACATGAACGTTTTTACACGCTTTTCTCGAGGGCATTGAAATACTGCGAACGATTACCAACAAGAGTGTACTTTATGGAGTCTTGTGCTTTCAAACAATGTCCCTGCACCTAGACCTTGTCAGAAACTTGCCGGAGAGACAGACTCCACCAGGTCGCCGGCGATCACTCAGATGAACGGGCACGCACGCACGCACGCGAAGCTAGAGAGCAGGACACGAGTTGGTGCTGCTCCAATTGGTAGAAATGTTTTCTGAATAGATTAACTGACTGTAAAAATGCAGGCCCAAGGTTACATAAGCGTGTTTCTATTTCACATACACACAACACCACACATGCACACCAACCTTCTCATTAAACACGATCAGGTCTTGCTTACACTATCAGTCAACAGGTTTTGACCACGAAACTGACAACAGCGACACACAGGCTAAAATGAGCGGCCAAACGCCTACAACAGACTGAAACTGGACAAACACACTGACTGAAACTGGACAGACTGACTGACTGAAGACTGAACAAGTGTGCTCAAGGATTATTCTGACAGACCTGAACTTGGAACTTTCATCATTGATCAATGACTGAACGGCCTACATCTCTACAGTCTGCACAGACAGACAGCATTGAGGAAAAATGATTTCTTTTGAAGAACGATCTTTGCTCGGTTCTGCACGAGGTATAGCACCTTTCTAGCAAAAAATCGTATCTTTGGTACGTATTGTCTGTTGTTAGCAATCCTCTAATTGGTAAAACGCCTCCGAACAACCTAAAAATGGATTTTTTTTTTAAAAAAAGGATTTTGAAAACTGAATCTCTAGCATAAGGTTCTTGAAGAACGTGTACCAAGCATGAATTCTTTTCGGCAATCCATGCTTCAAGAGGTGTGTGTAACTTCTCTGAAAACCAACCATTAGAGCTAACCGCGTCTCTAGGACATGGTTTCATAAAACCACACCTCTGATCAATTGAGCAAAGTTCAATTGCAAGAGGTGAAACTGTTGATAAATGGTTCTAAGGTCTCGGTGCCATAGATTCAGAATATCTATGGCACAACGTATCTTAGATACAGTGGTCACTAAATCACTCACAATACATATACTAGGTAGGTGCCCGTGCGATGCCACGGAACATAAATTGCGAACCTCCAATGGACTTCATTTGAGACAAGTGATGCCCAAAAAAATGGGGGTAAACTGACACAGCTATCACTTGCATTACTTGCCCTATGCACGGAAGAATCTGACACAACTATCACCCATGAAGATTTCCGGTTAACTTGTGGAACCGGACTTCATTTGAGACAAGACAACAATACCAGTGTTGAGCTTGCCACTCGGCCATGGCACACGCGAGAACACGGGATGATCAAGTAAGAACTGAACAGAATGCACTAATACAAAAGGCTGGCTTGCGTTCGCTTCCTTGCTCCACAGGAAGCATAGCTGATATACAAATCGAGAAGCAATTTATGTTCCGTGGCATCGCACGGGCACCTACCTAGTAGAGTGAAAAAGGGTTCAACAGGCGTTGGACAAAATTGTTGAAGTCAACCGTAACTGGCAGTGAACAGAAAGACGTCAGAACCAAAAGAGCTAGGGCATCAGACTATATGGTCACATTGTTCATCTCACAGCAGACAAAACTATTTATGGACGTCAGACCAACTCAGACAGAGTCCGATTAGTACCCAAAAAGGTTCTAAAGTGCGAAATGGGTTGTCGGACGGTGTGGGTATTTCTAACGGTTGGCACCGGCTAGTTCTAATAAAGTAACCATTGTAAGGCATTGAATCATGCTCAATGGTCTAACATCGGATGGTTTGACGGTGCACATACTTGGTTGTTGAAGGTGCAATGATTATATCTTTTCTTGGAGCTATAAATAGGACTTCATACTGGCCATTTGAGATATGTGAGAGCTGAGAAACATATGATGAGACTCATAAACAATAGCTCTAGACATTCAAGTACTTAAAGAACCACTCCAACGATTAGCATAGGTCCTTTATGAAGTGCGTAGGTTAGTTAGACCACTATTATTAGCACTTGCACTATGTTTATATCTACTAATTAGAAGTGAGGTTAGACACACCTCTTACCCCTTTGATGCTTGTGCGTCTCATTGTAATAGTTTGTACCGAATGAGGCTTGTGAGTCATGCGAGATCACACCAACTATGTTTATGGTGTGACCATCAACACGTACCAGAGGTAATGATGCCCACGGCGTTTCGGCTAGAAACTCAATAATAGAGACAAAGGGGGTCATCCGAGAGATGCCACAACTAGATCACCATTTCTATGTGGAGAAGGCCTAGGGCTACCCACGAAGTTACCTGACCGAGAGTTTAGCCCTCGTGTGTGTATTCCCTTGCGTGGAGCTCCAACAAGGATTAAGGGAAAGCTTAGACGCTTCTTGATACCTCGGTAAAAATGCTGAAATGTCAACATGAATTTGTATCTCTATTGCACTTAAGCTTCCACATTTATATTGCGTTGTCTTGGTTGTGTACTTTACCTTTCTAGCTTAGTTATAGTCTAGTGGATAGGTTTAAAACCTAGGTTGCATAAATCTTTACGATAGAGATAAGAACACTAAGTCAAAACCATAGTTGCACATAAGATAATTTAATTATCACATAGATATTGACTTTGAGAAAAATAGAGGTCATAGTTTAGAAATAAATTAGATTGCATATTTCACCCTCCCCTCTTAGGCACGCCATTCCTTTTAGGTCGTCTTTGGAATGAGGAAAATTTTCCTATTTTCCACATTTCTCTTTAAAAATGAACAACTCTTATGATCTATAAAATTTATGTAAAACGCCCGCTTAAAGTTTCATAACTTGGTTTTTGTAACGCCCTGAATTTGAGGGGTATATTTTTTCTTCTCCGATACTCACCAAATTCAGGCGTTACTCTCTTTTCTATTCCCGTTTTGCTCCTTCTTCCAATTTTCAAAGCAGTATAGTGACTGGTGTTCGTATCACGTGTAAACAAAAACCTAAGTTGACATGGGTGTTGCATCATGCCGAAGCATATTTCTTTTGTCTGATGTTGTGTCTAATCGCGTGTCCGTCTCATTTGACGATCCCGAAGAGGCGATCCCGAAGGAATCATCGAATGGATTGGCGAAGAAGTGAAGCCTTTGATGAGATCCTTAGCGATCATGGTGATTTTTGCACCTTTGCCGGTGCTAGAGGGGTTGCAGCAATTTTAGAAAAAACTGGCTGTGAACATGTTAAAGCTGCAACCCAGACGGAGGCTGTCTTTACTGTAGAGAACACAAAAGATCCCTCGGCTGAGGCTACTCTGATGGGCGGGAAATTCTACTCCGACGTTTGGATGAAAGGCGGCCGAGAATTGGCCGACGAAACTATAAAGAAGAACGAGAAAGAATCCCATGTAGCCCGAGAAGAAGCCAAGCGAGCTGAAGAGGCTGCCGAGCGTGCAAGGCGCATAGGTATTTTAATTGTTTCATAGCTTCAGTATTTCTCCTGGCTTCGGATTAACAACTTCTTACTTTTACTATAGCTGAACTTTCACCGCCACCCGAGACCTATGATCCTGAAGCTGATCCAGCCATGAAGGTGGCACTAGAAACCATAAGAATTGTCGAAGAAGCTGTTGACGAAGCTGTCAACAAACTTCTAAACGAAGCTGCTGAGAAAATTTTGAAGGAAGACTAGATTTTTGTGTAGTTAAGAAATGTAACATTCGAGCAATGTAATATTCGTACATGAGTTAAACTTTGTATATCTGCATGTGTATTAATGTAACATATATCTTTGCGATGCATGAAATTTGCATACATACCATTTTTGAGCCTTCGGCGAAAAAAACACCTTCCCTTCTTTTCATGCTTCGTAAAGAAAAAGCCCTTCTATAGCACAACTGTTGTATGTTATTGTTCTCGATGAAAAATTTTCCTGGCGTGTAAAATTGTAATTGCCGAAGGTGTGCTTTGTGCTTCAGCACACTGTTTCATTCATTGTATATTTCGAAAGAAGTAACTTTCCTTCGGCACGATCTTGCTGCTGATGCGACATGATGTATGATGTAATGCTATGCGGAATGATGCGATGATATGATGCAACATGATGTTTATGCAGAAGACACATACCCACACAGAAACACTCCCAGACTCTGCATCCCCTTAGGGACGTCTTTTGAGTCTCTTCGCCTTATATTTCGGTGGCATTTAAGCTCTGCATCCCCTTAGAAACGACTTTGGAGCTTCTTCACCTTCTATTTCGGTGGCATTTTGAAAGTGCATTCATCCCTTTTGTGAGTTTTGTTGATTTGGATGACAACACATTTAAAAGACTAACAAGTTTGCTAAGTGTTGAACAGGAAATTCAGTATGATGAACATACTTGAATAGTGTATAATGACAGTGAACAAAGGTTCAACACAAGGTTAAATAACTAGTGAGACAATGCAAATGGATATAATATGATCTCTATATTGGCTTGAATATATGGACAAGACCTGAGAAGTCACTACATACATATGATCATAATAGAGGATTGGTCAAGCCAAAGTGAATAAGATATGAGGAACCGTGAATTGGCTTGACCATATTACTATTAGTCCATATATGCTTCTATGAGAATCAAACTAGAGCTTGATTGATCTTAACAGTTATATCTAGAAGACATTCAAGCAAGGTTCACAATATTGAAGAAATGATTCTCTCAATGGATGCTCAATATGATGTGACTCAAGAATGGCTTGATAGGGTGAAGATAGCAAGGAAAGGGCTTTGAGGAACTAAGCGAAGGTGAAGGCTAAGCGACGGCTTGTGGACCGAGGTACCATGGCTAAGGTGAAGAAGAGAGTACTTGCACTAAGTCGATGAACTAATCAGCTATGAAGAGTTATAACATGTTGATGCATCAGTACGGTGACTTGAAGCCATGATTTGAACTCATATATGGTGATATGGTACAAGTCACAGGGTTTGAGTTGTGTTTGCATCAAAAGGTGAGACAAAGATGTTTGTGATCCTTATGAAGCAATGCCATGGAGAAATCACACATGAGACGCCAATTACTCAAGGAGTTTACTTAATTATATTTTATTTAACTTAAGTATAGGAATCATCGTACTATAAAGGGGGATCCAAAAAGAAGGTTGGTGTTTGCCAAAGCTCAAGCCTCTATATTCAAAAGCTATTTTTTGAAAACCAAAAATCTCTTTAAAATTCTATGGTTGACCGTGGTTAGGTTTGAGAAACCTAGAGTGTTCTTGTTGAAAAGTAGCTGAGCTTCTTCAGCTGTAGCTGAGCTTTTTCAGCTGAGCTGGACTTCAGCTGTGTTGAGCTTTCTCAACTCTAGTTGAACTTCAACTTCAACTGGGGTCCAGACAACTTCAACTGGGGTCCAGGCAACTTCAACCGGGGTCCAGGGAAAGTTCAACCGGGGTCTAGAGAGGTTCAACCGGGGTCCAAGGAAAGTTCAGCCAGGGTTTTTTCCTCGGACCTCATTGGTCAAAACTGGTTGAACCGGTCCTAGGGGCGGTTCAACCGGTGTCAGGGTCACCAGACCAGTTTGACCTCCTGATTGGCAGACTGACTGTCAGTCTGACCACCAGGCGGTTGAACCAGCCCTAGGGGCGGTTCAACCGGTGTTAGGACCTGTTTTTGCAGTCTGACCTGCAGTCTGCCAGTCAGTCTGCCCCAAGCGGTTGAACCAGTCTTAGGGGCGGTTCAACCAGTCCTGCACAGCCAAAATCAGTCCAACGGCTAGTTTTGAAGCCCCACCTATATATACTCACTCCTACCTCTCTCCCAAAGAAGAGCACGACCCAAACTCCATTTCTAACTTGAAGAACACCTCCCAGTCTCTCTCACACATCTCTTGCCTCTCCCATTTCAAATCTTTGGAGAGAAATCTTTGAGTGAGTTTGAGAGCTACGGTTTTTGTGCTTCATCTCCAAATCTCTCTTGCTCTTCTTCATTCGAGCTTTGATACTATATCGAGTTCTTTGTGGATTCATTACTCTTGGAGCTTCTAGCTCCTAGACGACTAGGTATCTCTTGTGAGTTTCCAAATCTTGTGGAAGACCACAAGAAAGTTTGTATTACCCGCTCGTTTGAGCAAAGATTAGTGTGTGAGCTTGACCTTTGTGGTTGGCAAAGGGAGGATTAGGGTTGAAAGAGACCCGACTCTTTGTGGGTGCCTCAACGAGGAAGTAGGGTACCTTGGTGGTGTGACCGAACCTCGGGATAAATCTTGTGTCTCTTGTGTTCTTGTTCATTGTGTTTATTTGTGTTCTTCGTTCTCTCACCCTTCTGTGGAAGATTTGTTCATATCTTTTTGGTGTGTGGATTTTGAGAAGTGCCCTTCTTAGATCTACTACTTTGAACCCTGTGGATTATCTAGAACATCTCATTTCCAAAGTTAACTGGGTGAATTTTGAGATCATTTCACCTTTGTATCTTATTCTTCAGTTGAGCTCGTTCAAACCGGTTGAACCTGTTTTGACACCGGCTGAGCCGGTTTTACCCAGTTTGTTTCTAATTTTTGTTGAAAATGTTTTAACTAGCCTATTCACCCCCCTCTAGGCAACTTTCAATTGGTATTGGAGCCTAATCCTCGTTCTAACGCTTAACCGCGTGAGGAAAAGATCATGTCGAGGGGACTAGGAAACGAAAGCGCTTCTGAGCTTGAAAAAGTTGAGGTTGCCTCGACTTCATATTTTGGTGCAGATGTTGATCCTAGGGCAATAGACCTTGCCATGAGAATCGTTGAAAGGATGTTCCTCAAAATGAAGGAAGATGAGACGAAGGACAAGATTGAAGAAGAAAATGATCGATGGAGACCAAACGACGAATCCACCTCTTCACAAGGTTCGTCTTTCAAATCCACTTCTCATATGTGCTTTGTCGCTAATGGGAGTGACAGTGAAAGCAAAAGTGAGGATGAGGAGGAGCATGAGAGTGATAGTGAAGATGAGGATAATCTTCAAAAATTCTTCGCTCAACTAAGCATGAAGAACCGGATGAGCTTGCTCAAACTCATGAAAAGAGCGGAAGAACAAAAGGAAATGCTTCATAAGCAAGAAGATATCCTCATCAAAAAATTCAAAGACTTGGAGAAGTTGACCAAAGAGCATGAGAAGCTAAAGTGCTCTCATGATGATTTGGTCCAAAGGTACGAAAAGATTTCAATTGAGCAAACTAGTAATTCAAATGCTTTACCATGTGTTGCTCAATTAGAAAAAGAAAATACTATGTTCAATAACACAATAGAAAAGCTAAATACTGAAAATCTAGCTTTGCAAGAAAAATGACATGCATGTGCGCTCTCATAATAAATTTATGGATTCACATATCATGTTAGAAATGGCTAATGAGGTTATGTTAACTAATTTGAAATCATACCAACCTCACATATGCACATGTACTCAAATAGAAACTGTATTATCATGTGCTAACAAATGTTGCTCTCAAGAAAGCCAATCTTCCATTGAGCTAGAAATTTTAGGAATTAGTGATATTTCTATTACACAAGAAAATGAAGAGCTCAAGGAAGAAGTTGGAAGGCTAAGAAGGAGCTTAACTCTTTTGAAGGGAAAGTGTCATGCTCAACCTTCTCACGATAACCGTGATAACATGGTGAAGAAGCTTGAGAAGGGGACAACCGTAGCATGCACAAACCTGCTTCAAAATAATGCTAAGTTCCCTAAGAAAGGCATGAGCAAACATCAAGAGAAGAAAGCCAAAGCTCATGACAAGTGCCTCAACCATGCCTCCACATGCTCCACACAAGGTAACAAACAAGCCACTCTTCCAAATAAGAGAAGATGCACTAGAAAGTGTTATCAATGTCATGAGAAGGGACATGAGATTAAGTCATGTCATTATATAAAAGATAGTGGTTTAACTTTGGAAAGAAAGAGGCTCACTAACCATGTAGCAAACAAGAAGCAAGGCAAGGAGTCTTGCAAAATTAAAAATCATATTTGCTACACTTGCCGAAGAAAGGGACACCTTTGCAAGGATTGTCCCATGAGTAAGTATCCTAAGTCTATTTGCTGCTGAGCGTGTTGATGCCCTTCTGTCTACTAGCTCCGGACCAGTGTAGGTGCTAGCGGTGGTGGTGGTGGTGGGAGCTGGGCCCAGGAAGCTTGAGAATGGCTTGCCGAAGCGACCAAGGCCGTAGGCTGCTGATTGCCTACGTACTCTAGGACATAGGGAGAATAGCATGAAGCGGTATGTAAAACCTGCTTCGGCTGATTCTGCCATGCTTTAGCTTCGGCAATCTCTTTCTGCTGCTGAATCGTGACTTGGTACGTTCTTGTGGTGTGGCCTTTATCTTTGCCGCAAAACAAACAAAATAGTCTCCTGGGCTGATCCCCATACCTTCCTCCGAAGCTTCTACCCCCTCTGCCCCTTGGAGCTGGTGGCCTGGAGGAACTTTGTTGCGCCCCTGATGATTGGGAGCTATGTTGTTGCCTTTGGGTTTGGCTTCCCCTATCATCACTTGGGCTGGCATTATGGATTGACCTGACATGCCTGAGGTGGAATCTTCCTCTAAAGCCCTTGGCCATCTCAGAGTATCTGTAAGCTTCTCCCCTTCTTTGTCGAAAATCATTATCAACTATGATGTATTCATCCATTTTCTGGAGAAGCTTCTCCAAGGTTTGTGGCGGCTTCCTTGCAAAATATTGCGCCGTTGGTCTTGGTCTGATCCCCTTGATCATGGCCTCAATGACAATCTCATTGGGCACTGTAGAAGCCTAGGCTCTCAATCGCAGGAACCTCCGGACATACGCCTGAAGGTACTCTTCCTGGTCCTGTGTGCACTGGAACAGAGCTTGAGCACTGACTGGCTTCGTTTGGAAACCCTGGAAGATAGTGACTAGCATATCTTTTAGCTTCTGCTAGGACGTAATTGTCCCTGGCCGAAGAGAAGAGTACCAAGTTTGAGCCACACTTTTGACTGCCATGACGAAGGATTTCGCCATGACTGCAGTATTGAAAGTTCCCTTTGCCCGGGAACAAGATCTGGATGTCGCCTAGAGGGGGGGGGGGTGAATAGGCGGATAAAAATTATTACTATAAAACTGAAATTCTTACTCTACTCGAAGACTAGATCGCAGTGGAATGAAAAGACCCTTCGAGTAGGTTGCAGCGGAATAGAAGATCCTGTCTCAGAATGCCCTGCACTTCAAATATAACTTGTACCACAGATAAGTATTGAAGTGCAGATATAAAGATTAAATGAGACAGAGAATCAACACACATCACAGAGTTGAGCACACAGACATAGGGATTTATCCCGAGGTTCGGCCAAGCCTGAAATGCTTGCCTAGTCCTCGTTGGAGTTAGCCACACCTGGGCTTGGAGTCTATTTCAACTCCTTCCTCCGTTTGCTCAGATCTGTTAGTATGACAGATAGAGCCTTCCACTATGATGAGTTGGTTACAATGAAACTGCGGCTGCTTACAATCTTCTTAGCAGCACTCCGGCAGAGTAACGATATGCTCAAGACCTTGCTCTAGCTCTTAGCAGCACTTCTCCACTCTCTCAAGGCTTATAGCTGTGCCTCTACACAAACTAGAGAGATATACACGAGAGGGATAGAGAGAATTGATCCGAGTGATGTCTACACTTGTTGGCTGCACTTCTGTTTTTGTTGGAGGCGCCTAGGAGTCCCTTTTATAGGCCCAAGAGGCCTAGGAGCCGTTGGAATCCCATTTGTAAGGCAATACTTGCTTTCTGTCGGGTGGTACACCGGACAGTCCAGTGCACCACCGGACATCAACTGTTCACTGTCCGGTGCGGATCTCCTTCCAAAATTGGCGCAGTCGACCGTTGCAGACTTGGAGCCGTTGGCGCACCGGACACTGTTCGGTGTACACCGGACAGTCCGGTGCCCCCATCCGACCGTTGGCTCGGCCACACGTCACGCGTGGATTGCGCGGCCGACCGTTGGTCCGGCCGACCGTTGGCTCACCGGACAGTCCGGTGCACCACCTGACAGTCCGGTGAATTTTAGCCAAACGCCGTCGACGAAATCCCGAGAGCGGCCAGTTGACCAGACGCCGGCCTGGCGCACCGGACGCTGTCCGGTGCACCATCGGACACTGTCCGGTGTACCACCGAACAGTCCGGTGCACTCAGGCTGCACATAGTCATGGCTGCACCAGCCAAGTCTTTTTATTTTTGTATTTTCTCTTCTTTTCTTCTTCTATCTGTTTCCAACACTTAGACAAATATGTTAGTACACAAAAACCAATGTACTAAGTCTATAAACATACCTTCCCTTGGATTTTCACCTCTCTAGCATTTGACATGCTTAAGATTGATGTTGGACTCATAAATCATGAGGTCAGCTTAACTTGATCTAGATTGACATTTCTGAGCTCCAACATCCTGCAAAGGTCACATAGAATATCTCCAAACATAGGAACAACCCAAACTACGGATCAAGGTGCACTTAGCTCTTTTGGGCTGCTTCCAGTTCTGGTTTTGATACTGGTTCCTCTTCTATTGACCTTGTTCACTTCTTAGAGCTTGATCTTGAGCCTTATGACTTACACCACATAACTATAGATGTTTCCTCATTGGTTGTAAGTCACGTCCTTATGTAGTGATCCTTGATGTGCCATAGCTCTTCTCAACTCGATCACCCTTGACTTTGCAAGTCTTCTTCTTCACCCTTGGCTTTGGGTTCCTCAGCCTCTTTGACCTTCTCCCGTGCACTCGGTACCTCGAAGCTCTTCTTGCTTCCATCCTTGGTTTGATCAGTTGTCTCCAAGTTATGCACATCAAGTCTCACTTAAGCATTGTCCACCTTTCCTATGATGTCCATTATCTATAGATAATTCCGTCTTTGGACCATCACACCTGTTTACTTGTGTTGAACCCTGTTAGCTTTGCATTCAGCACCTGTTCAACACTTAACACACTTGTTAGTCCTTTAATTGGGTTGTCATCCAAACACCAAAACCCACAAGAGTGCTTTCAATCTCCCTCTTTTTGGTGATTGATGGCAACACAATTAAAGCTTACATAAGAATAAGATTTAAAGTACAAATTCTGAATTCTAAGTTTATAGAATGCTCCCCCTAAATATGTGCTTACACCAAAATCTTAAATTTGGCCTTATATGCCAAATTGCACATACTTAGGCTAATTCGAAGCATTACTACACCTTAGCACATGTGGGATGCATTGTGTCACTAATTGAACCGTGATGCGTATGACACATAGATGCACAGAATCAGAGTTAAACACCAATTGAATATTTATACCATAGAAATATCAACCTACCACTTTTCACATTAAGATATCAAATTAAAACAATTTTAAAGCACCAGAACTACATGAATATCAATTACAGAATAGATGCCAATTGATTCATGTCAACAGAAGCACTAGTTTTGCATCATCATGCAACACACAGAATCATATGATAAGAATTATCAACAGCACAAACTAACACATCCTTCCTTAAGATCAAAGGAACTCAAGAAAACCTAAGCTTTAATGCATAAAATTCTCCCCCTTTGACATCAAACACCAAAACCATATTTGAGCAACAACATAGGATGATGTCAAGGGACAACAGGGTATTAAGCAGGTAAAACACACTAACAATACTCCCCCTTACTCATTAAACATATGCACCACAAGTATTGGAGGAAAATTAAGATACATACACGCAAAAGATCAATACTTCCTTTTGTACCTTTACCATGTTGTGGTGTACTTTCCATCTTGAAAGATTAATCTCTATGGAGCTCCTCCACACTTGTGCCTGATCCTTTATCCTAACTTTTTCTAGTTGCTAAGACACCAAGCTTAGAGCAAATTATAGTATTGTGGCACAGGATGAAGCTTCTATTCTAGTGATAACCAAGAGATATCAATCTAAGCATACTTCCAAGGCTATCAATTGAAAGATCATTACTATCATAGTTCCATGATATTTAAAAATGAGCATCTAGTATCACCAAAAATTATAGAGCATGAGCAATCTATAAATATGCAAGTACTCACAACTTAAGATACCAAATACTTGACTTATGGAGGTACCCAAGTCCTGATTGCTTCATTTCCTGCTCATCTCCCCTTTTCCACCTTGAGACTATAAAAGATCACTCAAGAAACAATTAGTCTCAAAAGACACAAGTTATGTGTGCTCTACCTAAAGTTGTGCATCAAGTATTTGAATGACTTGCACTTTGCACATTCTAGCTTCCTCAGAACTAGAGGGGATCACAACATATCTTGGTCAAGGCATACTTTATCAATTTTATCACAAAGAGATACCAATTGAATAGTTGACTTAATACAACAATGCATGCCTCAAGGAGTATAACATTTTACAAGCAACCTAGGCATGCTTCACACATGATGATCACTGCACCACATATACCAATTGAAAACGACAAGATCATGCATATAAAGCTCAATGTCTAAGCATACCATTATTGAGAAGAATTTTCTTAGGTACACCAAGAGAAACAACATTTTAAAGTATAGAGCACCTAAGCCAAGATACTATCAATTCAAAGGCAAGAACATAGCTGTGATCACAATCAATGGAACTCCAAGATATTTAATGAAATTACATAGTTCCATTCTCCATACCTTTGCCTTTAACCTGAATGGCCATGAGAGCACCAGTTGTCACCAAATGAGGACTCCTTTTGCTCATGCACCTCATAGCTCAAGAGGGTGCATTGAAGGCGCATACCATTGTTATACATAGAGTGCCAATATCAAGTACTTATGTGATCATGGACTAAACAACAGCTATCATGCTTGCACTTAGGTTAATCATTAAACATCACATAGCATGACTTACAAAAAGATACATGTTTATCCATATACACCAAGAGAGTCAATCATGGTGGATATTGTAATACTCAAAAGTGTAATAAAGGTGGATAGAGATAAACTTATTTGTTGTGGCCTCTACTATTCATTGCATGTGATCAACACTAGTTAAGTGGGCAATTAGAACCAAGAAAACCTAAATAATCTATGCATCATGTTGGAGTTTATGTGATTGCGCAACTATAAATAATAATAATAATAATAATGATAATATTAATAAAAATATATTAGTGCCCTAATGGGGAATTTAAGACCCAAACTTACCTTTAGAAATTGGAAATGATATAAACAATAAGGGAAATACTATATGCAATATGAAGAAAATATGTAAATAAAGGTGCCATTTCATATTGGAATCTTTGGTTTGGGTATTAAATCTAAAGTGCAAATTCACAACAGGGATTTGAATTAAATTTGAATTCAAATTGGAGTTTGAATTGGAAAAGGGAGAAAAGAAAACAGAAAATAAAATAGAAAAAAAATAAATCGTCTGAATGGGCCCAGAATGCCACATTCGGCCCACTACCTAATTCCCTTGCGCGGCCCATTTTCGCGCCTCTGTGCATGAACCGGCGCCGACAGGGGGACCCCACGCGTCAGCCGCCATCCGCTCGACTCCTCTGGATCTCACTGATATGTGGGACCCCTTCGTCATAACCGTCCCCTTCGCTACGAACGCGGGCCCCTAACAGAAGCGCAACAGAACCCGAGCTCCATGGCATGACCGAGATCCTCGGACCTGCTGACGCGAACCTCGCGGAACCCACTTGGTAGGCGACCGCTCTTCTCACCCGTGGGGCTGTTCCGCGGGACCCACCTGTCATCCCGCCGCCTCGTCAACGGATCGAGCGCCATTGTCGGACGGTTGGAAACGGCTGCGGTCTGTGCGGAGTCGTCAGGCAAGCGGAGCTCCCTGCGTCCATAAATTAAGGAGGGCCTCTATTGCCTGCGCATTAGCCTCGCCTAGGATCCGCCCCATCGACAAGCACCACTCGCCGCCACCACCCGCCACGGAGCTCTGTGTCCCGCCGTCGCTGACTGGAGCCATACGCGCCACCCGAGCTCTGGGTAGGGGTCTAGGGCCTTCGGTGGACACCACTGATACTCACCGAGCACCAAGCGCAACAATTGGTTGACTGCATCATCGGCGATTGCTCGTCGTCGCTGCGCTTCCACCTCCGCCCGCAGCTCACCGTGGACAACTCGCTTGTGCCAGCAATTCCCAGTAAGAAACCCTCGCCCAAACCCGCTTTCATATCCGCAACGTGTAGCAGAAGTTAATTTATGTTTGGTGCCCCCGAACCGGAGAATTGTACCGCCGGTGGTGATCCTCGCCGCCGTCGGGCATTTGGGGGATTTGGGCGGAGGAGGACGACGGGATGTGGACGGTTGATCAATGGATCAACGGTCCCGATCATATCGCAGGTTGGGTGATGTCTGAGCCACTGGATCGATCACGAGCGGTTCAGATTAGAAACTGCGTACCGTTTCACTCAGGGTGATCATGGCCGTTAGATTTGGATCGTAGGGTTCACGATTGATTATGACGTAGATTCAGCGTAGGCCGTGCGATTGAAATCCGAGGGCCCGTATTCCATACCGCTTCGATATGAACCGTGATCTAATTTGGATTGTTTAAATTGAATCGGACGGCCAGGGTCGTTGGATACCCCTTCGGCCGGGTCGTTTTGCATAAGAGCCCCTGGACTTTACTGAAATCAACCCGTCGTCCACCTTGGGGTTATTCTGAGTCTCGGGAAAACTTGCGAGTTAGCCCCTGCATTTTCCAGAATTCGAGGCCCAGTCCAGAACATTATAAAACCAGAGAAAAGAATTTATAAAGGGATTTTTAATAGGAAAATAATTGCTAGAACTTGTATAATTCATAGAAAATGCATAGGAACTCCAAATTGGTCCATTCCAGTTCCTAAATTTTTGTAATAATATTGTCTACGCATTAGTGCCTCTGTTCTGACATGACAAACACATTAAAATTATTCTTTCACTTAATCTTGTATTAAAAGCATAAAACCTTAGAAAATCCATAACTTAAAATATATAACTCCAAATTTAATGATTCCAGTTCCTGTGATCTTATTTTAATGTCTAGTTTATTACTGTATATTTTATTTACATGTTTGGTGTGATGTTGATTTTGGCTATACTATGTATGTATTGTGTTGATGCGAGTAGACGAACAAGCCACTGTGGAACCTGAGCTTCAACAAGTTGAAGTAGCTGAGCAGGAGCTCGTGGAAGGCAAGTTGTGCCCTTGATCACTTCTTTTACCCATTCATGTTCTTATTATTCATAATGATCTGCATAGAATAATTTTGCTGGGACCCAATAGGATACCCTAGATTTGACTATCTTTGTACCTTGCTTCACCACTGGTTTTACTACTAAAGTTTTGGGTAGTACATGCTATTGCTTTATGTGGATTTGGGTATAGAGATATTCATCACTCATTGTTATACTATTTATTGTTATCTGTTTTATTCTTTACTGTTCATGTTAAGATCATTATGTTAATGGGAACATGGAGAACCACCCGGGAAAACAGTGCTACCACAAGGGTTTAATGGGACGCCCTTGGCTGATTAACTAGGAAAGCTAGGGGAGGGCTACCTTACCCGAAAGGGGCAAGGGCAGTAGGGGAGAGGTCAGTGTAGGGAGGTCCCTGGTTGATTTTGCTGCGATGGCGGTCAGCCAGGAACCCTGCACTGGATCTTCCTATAAACTGTAGCGGGTAGTCTGAAGCTAGTGGAACTTTGTAAAGGCCTCGTAGTGGTACCCTGCCTCGCTTCCTAGGTAGAGGTGTATGGAGTCTGATCAACTCCGTGGCAAATGGGTAACACGACTTGTGGGTAAAGATGCGCAACCTCTGCAGAGTGTAAAACTGGTATACTAGCCGTGCTCACGGTCATGAGCGGCTCGGACACTCACATGATTAACTATGGAACTTAAATTTAATTTGACATTTGCATCATATTTGGGATTATTTTACTATTACTGTTCTTTATTATTATTAAGGTTTGGTATTTACTTACACTTAGTAACTGCTAATAAAATTTTGACCAACTTATAAAAGCAATGCTCAGCTTAGCCTTTATTTCATTGATCAGCCTTACACTTCATGAACTCCCACCTTTGGTGAGTTCATGTCACATTATTCCCCACGACTTGTTGAGCTATGATCGTATGTGAGCTCACTCTTGCTGTCTCACACCCCCCCACAGGAGAAGAGCAGGTGGTCGAAGAGGAGCCGCCTAACACTGAGGAGTTCGATCTGATCTAGGTGGCGTTTCTCAGTCGACATTGGCGCCGTCGATCCTTAGTTCGTTTTATCTTTATTATTTTATTTTGTAATAAGACTTCCGCTATGTAATAAGTACTCTGATGTTTTATGACATTTATCTCTATACACTCTGTTATTATATATGTTGTCTTCTTGGCGCATGTATGAGATGCACCCGGCTTTGTTCTTTAAAACCGGGTGTTACAGAAGTGGTATCAGAGGAAATGTTGACTGTAGGACGAAACTTAGATAGAAATGGATAAAACCCTTACCTACTTACCTTACTCTGATTCTTTCTACACTTATCTTGATCCTGTCTCACCTTCTACTGTTCTACTCTGATCATTCTTACCTTTTCTACTCTGAGACAAGATGGATTTCACACTTTGGAATCCCTACCCCTATGACATTCTTAAGAGTTAGGGAACCCAAAACAAAAGTTAAAACTATTTTCTTAAAAAAAATGTTGGTTGATTGTGCTGATGCTAAATGTCTGATTTGCTTCTTTGATTGACTGAATTATTATAGATGGACATCATAGTATGTACCACCATAAGGTAATAAATTAGCTATGGTAGGTAAAACATTATACTGCTTAGCTAATAAATCCCCCAAAGTAACATGATTTGTAATTACTGCCTTGTCTACTACTCTCTCTTACCATATGTATCTAACTCAGATGGTCAATACCAGGAGGGGTGGTGGAATTGATTTGCCTCCTAATCGACACACTCGAAGGATATATAGACAACCTCAGCCACAGCCAACAGAGATGAATCCTCCTAATCCTCCACCAGGCGGAGTTGACCCACTGGTTGCTGCTCAGATGGCGGTGATGCAGCAAATGGCGGACACTATGGCTGATATGCGTGCCCAGATGCAGCAAGAACGCCAAGAGATGCGTCAGGAAAGAGAAGATATACGCCAGGAGTTGCGCCAGGAGAGAGATGAGATACGCCTAGAAAGGAGGGCGCAACAACAGCAGCTGCAACAACAACTTCAACAGCAGCAGCAACAGCAACAAGTGCCATTGCCTCCTCCACCACCACCAGTTCCACCTCGTGATAAGCACCGAGAGTTCATGAGTCATAAGCCACCTACATTTGCAAGTTCGCCAGATCCACTTGATGCAGATGATTGGCTGAAAGCAATAGAGAAGATGCTCAACATTGCACAATGCACTGACCGGGAGAAGGTTTTATATGCTTCTGGACGTCTGACTGGTCCTGCTGCTGACTGGTGGGATTCTTATACTGCTGCCCATGATGCTGCTGATACTATTACTTGGGCAGAGTTCAGTACACAATTCAGGAACTACCATATTCCAGCTGGTATGATCAAGATCAAGAAGAAGGAGTTTCTGTCATTGAAGCAAGGCAATATGTCGGTCAGCGAGTACAGGGATAAATTCATTCAGTTGTCGAGGTATGCTCCAGAGGAAGTTGCTGAGGATGAGAGAAAGCAGGAGCATTTTATTGAAGGACTTAATGGACCGCTGCAGTATGCTCTAGTGGCACACACCTTTCCATCCTTTCAGAGGCTATTGGATAAGGCTCTTGCTATTGAACACAAGCGTGTTCAACTGGGTGATTTGAAGAGGAAGGCTATCTCACAAGGACAGGGTAGCAGCAGTGTTCGTCCTCGCTACAGTTCACCACAGGGTACACCGACTCGACCAGGAGGACCGCGCCCAGTTCAGCAATCACCACTGAGGACTCCACCTCCTCGACAGGCTACTCCCACGGGCACCCCGACGAAGTTTGCAGGACAGAGTCCGGGCACTCAATGTTTCAAGTGTGGGAAGATTGGTCATTATGCAAATGTCTGCCCACAGAGGATTGCTACTACTCCAGCTCAGAACAAGCAACAGACCCCTGGCAAGGGATATTCTATAGCCAGGGTGAATCAAGTCAGCGTTGATGATACTCCGGATGGTGGTGACCTCGTGATTGGTATGTTCTATGTTAATGCAATTCCTGCAACAATATTATTTGATTCTGGTGCTACACATTCATTCATGTCTGCTAGATATGCCAACACAAATGAAATACCACTGCTAAATATGAGAAAACCCCTGATAGTAATTACACCTAAAGGGCCTGTTGAGGCGAATCAAATGACACGTAGATTGACCTTGACCATTATGGGTAGAGAATTTGGAGCTACTGCTATAATATTAGAGTCAAGCAGTATTGATTTGATCCTTGGTATGTCATGGCTAAGAAAGGCAAAGGCCGTTATAGCATGTGGTAGAGGTACCATAGAGCTCACTACCACTAAAGGAGAAAGATTTCAAGTTAATATTGCAGTAACCTCCTCATCCATGCGTGCAATGTTCTTTATGCCTGAGGAGTTTGTTGGTGACAACATCCAGGTGGTTAGAGATTTTCCGGATGTCTTTCCAGAGGAGTTACCAGGGATGCCACCTGATAGAGAAGTTGAGTTTGTTATTGATCTTTTACCTGGAACTGCCCCTATTTCTAAACGGCCATATAGAATGTCCGTAGAGGAGTTGAAGGAACTAAAGAAGCAGTTAACTGAGTTACAAGAGGCTGGTTACATTCGTCCAAGTTCCTCACCTTGGGGAGCACCGGTGTTATTTGTACAGAAGAAGGATGGATCGCAACGGATGTGTGTGGATTATAGATCTCTTAATGATGTTACGGTGAAGAACAAGTATCCGTTGCCCCGTATTGAGGATTTATTTGATCAGATGAGAGGAGCCAGGGTATTCTCGAAGATTGATCTCCGATCGAGATACCATCAGATGAAGATTAGACCATCGGATATTCCTAAGACAGCATTCTCGACTCGATATGGATTATATGAGTTTACTGTTATGTCGTTTGGATTGACCAATGCACCGGCATATTTCATGAATTTGATGAATAAGGTGTTTATGGAGTATTTGGACAGATTCGTCGTGGTATTCATCGACGATATTCTTATCTATTCTAGGAATGAAAGTGATCATGAACAACATCTGAGGTTGGTGCTACAGAAGCTGCGAGATAATCAACTCTACGCTAAGTTCAGCAAGTGCGAGTTTTGGATTGACAAGGTGCCATTCCTTGGTCATATTATTTCTAATGGAGGAATAGCAGTGGATCCTGCTAAGGTTAAGGAGATAATGGAGTGGAGAGCACCCACTACAGTCACTGAGATTCGGAGTTTCTTGGGACTTGCAGGATACTATCGAAGATTTATTGAAGGATTTTCTAAGATTGCTAAGCCCATGACCTCGCTTTTGGAGAAAGGAAAAGAATTTAAGTGGGATGAGAAGTGCCAAGAAAGCTTTGATTAGTTGAAGGAGAGATTGATGTCACCTCCAGTATTGATTATGCCAGATCTGCAGAAGGGATTTGACATTTACTGTGATGCATGTGGCCAAGGACTTGGATGTGTGCTTATGCAAGAAGGACATGTGATTGCCTATGCATCTCGTCAGTTGCGGAAGCATGAATTGAACTACCCCACCCATGACTTAGAGCTGGCAGCCATTGTGCATGCACTTAAGATTTGGAGACACTATATTATGGGAACTAAGTGCCAAGTATACACGAATCATAAGAGTTTGAAGTATATATTCACTCAGAAGGATCTCAACCTTAGGCAACGTCGTTGGTTGGAGCTTATTAAGGATTATGATTTGGAGATTCATTATCACCCGGGCAAGGCAAATTTGGTTGCAGATGCCTTGAGTCGGAAAGAGCATGTTCACTCCGCTTTCGTTGTCCAGCTACCTGATGAATTAGCAAAAGATTTTGAGAGACTCAATTTGGGAATTGTTACTCATACTGAAGGAGTTACCATTGAGTTGGAACCTACCTTGGAGCAAGAGATTCGTAAAGGTCAGGTTGGTGACGCTAAGATTCAAGAGATTAAAGATCTGATTACTGAAGGAAGAGTTCCGGAATTCACGGAGGATGAGCAAGGTACTATATGGTTCAAGGATCGGATATGTGTTCCGGAGATCGATAGCCTCCGTGAGGCTATATTGAAAGAAGCTCATGATTCTGATTACTCCATCCACCCTGGAAGCACTAAGATGTATCAAGATTTTAAGCGAAAGTATTGGTGGTACGGACTGAAAAGAGATGTGGCTGCTCATGTGGCTAAGTGTGATGTATGTCAAAGAGTTAAGGCTGAACATCAAAGACCCGCTGGATTGTTGCACCCGCTTAAGATTCCTGAGTGGAAATGGGAAGAAATCGGTATGGATTTTATTGTTGGACTACCCCGCACTCCAGCAGGATATGACTCTATTTGGGTAATTATGGACAGATTGACAAAGGTGGCTCATTTCATACCAGTGAGGACTAATTACATGGGAGCCAAGCTAGCAGAATTGTATATGTCTCGGATAGTTTGTCTACATGGAGTGCCTAAGAAGATCGTGTCTGATCGAGGATCACAGTTTACTTCTCGATTTTGGAAGAAGTTGCATGAGAGCTTGGACACAAAGTTGAATTTTAGTTCAGCCTACCATCCTCAGACTGATGGACAGACAGAGAGGACTAATCAAGTGCTGGAAGATATGTTAAGAGCTTGTGCTCTCAAGCATGGTGGCAGTTGGGAGAAGAGCTTACCCTATGCTGAGTTTTCTTATAATAATAGCTATCAGGCCAGTTTGAAGATGTCTCCATTTGAGGCTTTGTATGGCAGGAAATGCAGGACTCCACTGTATTGGGATCAGACTGGAGAAAGACAGTTCTTTAGGCCTGAATTGATTCAAGAGGCAGAAGAGCAAGTTCGAATGATAAGAGAAAATTTGAGAATTGCACAATCCAGGCAAAAGAGTTATGCTGATAATAGAAGGAGACTACTGGAGTTTAAGGAGGGAGATCATGTCTATTTGAAGGTGTCACCACTTCGTGGTATGAGGAGATTTAAAGTTAAAGGGAAGTTGTCCCCTCGCTTCATTGGACCTTTCTTGATCTTAAAGCGAGTGGGAGAAGTTGCATATCAACTGGAGTTACCCGATCATCTGTCAGGTGTACATGATGTGTTTCATGTGTCTCAGCTAAAGAAGTGCCTCAGGGTACCTGAGGAGCAGCTACCGCTGGAGGACCTTAGTGTTCAAGAGGATTTGACTTATGCTGAGTACCCTATCAAGATTCTAGATACTTTGACTCGAGTTACAAGGAATAAGGTTATAAAGATGTGCAAAGTTCAATGGAGTCACCACGGTGAAGATGAAGCAACTTGGGAAAGAGAAGAAGAGCTTCGCATAGACTTCCCCCACCTTTTCTCTAGTTCTTCTTAAATCTCGAGGACGAGATTATTTTTAAGGGGGGTAGGATTTGTAATACTCAAAAGTGTAATAAAGGTGGATAGAGATAAACTCATTTGTTGTGGCCTCTACTATTCATTGCATGTGATCAACACTAGTTAAGTGGGCAATTAGAACCAAGAAAACCTAAATAATCTATGCATCATGTTGGAGTTTATGTGATTGCGCAACTATAAATAATAATAATAATAATAATAATAATGATAATATTAATAAAAATATATTAGTGCCCTAATGGGGAATTTAAGACCCAAACTTACCTTTAGAAATTGGAAATGATATAAACAATAAGGGAAATACTATATGCAATATGAAGAAAATATGTAAATAAAGGTGCCATTTCATATTGGAATCTTTGGTTTGGGTATTAAATCTAAAGTGCAAATTCACAACAGGGATTTGAATTAAATTTGAATTCAAATTGGAGTTTGAATTGGAAAAGGGAGAAAAGAAAACAGAAAATAAAATAGAAAAAAAATAAATCGTCTGAATGGGCCCAGAATGCCACATTCGGCCCACTACCTAATTCCCTTGCGCGGTCCGTTTTCGCGCCTCTGTCCATGAACCGGCGCCGACAGGGGGACCCCACGCGTCAGCCGCCATCCGCTCGACTCCTCTGGATCTCACTGATATGTGGGACCCCTTCGTCATAACCGTCCCCTTCGCTACGAACGCGGGCCCCTAACAGAAGCGCAACAGAACCCGAGCTCCATGGCATGACCGAGATCCTCGGACCTGCTGACGCGAACCTCGCGGAACCCACTTGGTAGGCGACCGCTCTTCTCACCCGTGGGGCTGTTCCGCGGGACCCACCTGTCATCCCGCCGCCTCGTCAACGGATCGAGCGCCATTGTCGGACGGTTGGAAACGGCTGCGGTCTGTGCGGAGTCGTCAGGCAAGCGGAGCTCCCTGCGTCCATAAATTAAGGAGGGCCTCTATTGCCTGCGCATTAGCCTCGCCTAGGATCCGCCCCATCGACAAGCACCACTCGCCGCCACCACCCGCCACGGAGCTCTGTGTCCCGCCGTCGCTGACTGGAGCCATACGCGCCACCCGAGCTCTGGGTAGGGGTCTAGGGCCTTCGGTGGACACCACTGATACTCATCGAGCACCAAGCGCAACAATTGGTTGACTGCATCATCGGCGATTGCTCGTCGTCGCTGCGCTTCCACCTCCGCCCGCAGCTCACCGTGGACAACTCGCTTGTGCCAGCAATTCCCAGTAAGAAACCCTCGCCCAAACCCGCTTTCATATCCGCAACGTGTAGCAGAAGTTAATTTATGTTTGGTGCCCCCGAACCGGAGAATTGTACCGCCGGTGGTGATCCTCGCCGCCGTCGGGCATTTGGGGGATTTGGGCGGAGGAGGACGACGGGATGTGGACGGTTGATCAATGGATCAACGGTCCCGATCATATCGCAGGTTGGGTGATGTCTGAGCCACTGGATCGATCACGAGCGGTTCAGATTAGAAACTGCGTACCGTTTCACTCAGGGTGATCATGGCCGTTAGATTTGGATCATAGGGTTCACGATTGATTATGACGTAGATTCAGCGTGGGCCGTGCGATTGAAATCCGAGGGCCCGTATTCCATACCGCTTCGATATGAACAGTGATCTAATCTGGATTGTTTAAATTGAATCGGACGGCCAGGGTCGTTGGATACCCCTTCGGCCGGGTCGTTTTGCATAAGAGCCCCTGGACTTTACTGAAATCAACCCGCCGTCCACCTTGGGGTTATTCTGAGTCTCGGGAAAACTTGCGAGTTAGCCCCTGCATTTTCCAGAATTCGAGGCCCAGTCCAGAACATTATAAAACCAGAGAAAAGAATTTATAAAGGGATTTTTAATAGGAAAATAATTGCTAGAACTTGTATAATTCATAGAAAATGCATAGGAACTCCAAATTGGTCCATTCCAGTTCCTAAATTTTTGTAATAATATTGTCTACGCATTAGTGCCTCTGTTCTGACATGACAAACACATTAAAATTATTCTTTCACTTAATCTTGTATTAAAAGCATAAAACCTTAGAAAATCCATAACTTAAAATATATAACTCCAAATTTAATGATTCCAGTTCCTGTGATCTTATTTTAATGTCTAGTTTATTACTGTATATTTTATTTACATGTTTGGTGTGATGTTGATTTTAGCTATACTATGTATGTATTGTGTTGATGCGAGTAGACGAGCAAGCCACTGTGGAACCTGAGCTTCAACAAGTTGAAGTAGCTGAGCAGGAGCTCGTGGAAGGCAAGTTGTGCCCTTGATCACTTCTTTTACCCATTCATGTTCTTATTATTCATAATGATCTGCATAGGATAATTTTGCTGGGACCCAATAGGATACCCTAGATTTGACTATCTTTGTACCTTGCTTCACCACTGGTTTTACTACTAAAGTTTTGGGTAGTACATGCTATTGCTTTATGTGGATTTGGGTATAGAGATATTCATCACTCATTGTTATACTATTTATTGTTATCTGTTTTATTCTTTACTGTTCATGTTAAGATCATTATGTTAATGGGAACATGGAGAACCACCCGGGAAAACAGTGCTACCACAAGGGTTTAATGGGACGCCCTTGGCTGATTAACTAGGAAAGCTAGGGGAGGGCTACCTTACCCGAAAGGGGCAAGGGCAGTAGGGGAGAGGTCAGTGTAGGGAGGTCCCTGGTTGATTTTGCTGCGATGGCGGTCAGCCAGGAACCCTGCACTGGATCTTCCTATAAACTATAGCGGGTAGTCTGAAGCTAGTGGAACTTTGTAAAGGCCTCGTAGTGGTACCCTGCCTCGCTTCCTAGGTAGAGGTGTATGGAGTCTGATCAACTCCGTGGCAAATGGGTAACACGACTTGTGGGTAAAGATGCGCAACCTCTGCAGAGTGTAAAACTGGTATACTAGCCGTGCTCACGGTCATGAGCGGCTCGGACACTCACATGATTAACTATGGAACTTAAATTTAATTTGACATTTGCATCGCATTTGGGATTATTTTACTATTACTGTTCTTTATTATTATTAAGGTTTGGTATTTACTTACACTTAGTAACTGCTAATAAAATTTTGACCAAATTATAAAAGCAATGCTCAGCTTAGCCTTTATTTCATTGATCAGCCTTACACTTCATGAACTCCCACCTTTGGTGAGTTCATGTCACATTATTCCCCACGACTTGTTGAGCTATGATCGTATGTGAGCTCACTCTTGCTGTCTCACACCCCCCCCCCACAGGAGAAGAGCAGGTGGTCAAAGAGGAGCCGCCTAACACTGAGGAGTTCGATCTGATCTAGGTGGCGTTTCTCAGTCGACATTGGCGCCGTCGATCCTTAGTTCGTTTTATCTTTATTATTTTATTTTGTAATAAGACTTCTGCTATGTAATAAGTACTCTGATGTTTTATGACATTTATCTCTATACACTCTGTTATTATATATGTTGTCTTCTTGGCGCATGTATGAGATGCACCCGGCTTTGTTCTTTAAAACCGGGTGTTACAGATATATCAAATGAAAAGCTACCCATTGAATTATTCAAAAGATATATCCTATAAAGCACCCAGTCATGATTAATCAAACATGATTATGCTCTTGGAAATCATGGATCATTATTTGACAGAAATTCAACACAAGTAATCTAAAAAGCACAACTACTCCAAGGATAGATAGCACGACAATCCAACTTAAGAGCATAGCTGATAATGCACTTAAGAAACATAGATACTGTCCTTTGGAGAGCCAGATGCAGATTCTCATCGAAGTCCTTTGCTTGATTCACCAGTAATGATTAAGGACTTCTACAACTTATTTAACTCGAGATGAACATGGGATTAATATTGCACAATAATCCAACCTTGAGTTAATAATTAGACAATAAAGATTAACAGCTTAAGCATAGAGTTTGAAATAACCATTTTAAGCTCTCCCAGTGTCTCCATTCCATCTCGAGGCACCTGCATGGTCTAGTTGACAAAGTTTGGTACCCATCTCGGAATGGGTCCATGACGTTCAACTAAAAGTGCCTTTGGTACCCAAATAGCCTTTGTGCTAGTTCTAGGTGATCTCGTTATAGATCTAGCACAAGTGTATGATTTGGGTCTCCTAAGCGAATGAGATTGAGACAAATTTACTTGCTTAGGAACCTTACCTTTATTACATACCTTGGATAGATGACCCTGCTCACCACACTTGTAGCACAAGCGTCGCTCAACCTGACATGACGCTTGCTGTTTGTCATTTTCCTTGGTGAGAGTCATCTTGGAGAATGCACATCTTTGATTCTTCATGACCGGACATGAGGTGATCATGTGGTCCTTGTTGTTGCATCCAAAACATCTCATTTCCCCTTCATCCTTGTCGTTGTACGGACAAGACGTGATGAGGTGGCCTAATGCTTTGCACTTGAAGCATCTCCTTTTTCCTCTTCTCTTTTTACTTTTGGATGACATAGAGAGATTATTAGTGTAGACAACATGACTAATTAAATCGTTACCTTTCTCTTGTCTCATATTGATTTCTTCACTTATTGCTTTAGGAACATCTTTCTCAAGGAGGTTGACCCTTGCTGCGGTTTCTCCTTCCTCATGTTTCTTCACCACGTGTTTGTAGATATCTTGAGGAAGTCGAGCATGGCGTCTTCTCCTTAGTTGTCTTTGTTTCTTGTTCCCAAGCACTTTTCTTTTAGACCCTACAACTTGTTGCTCAATCCAGGATTGGCTTTCTTTTGAGGAGCGGGGGTTAGAACATGGTGATATACAATTTGAATGCGTACACTTGTAAGAATGAGGTTCACATGAATTTAAGTTTGCAAAGACAACCTCCTGAGCAATATTGAGCATGATATGGTCATCAACCAATTCACTATGAGAATTTGACAACATATCATACTTTTCATTTAGAGCAAGTTTTTCCAGATTTATCATCTCTACTTGACTCCTAAGCATAGAATTTTCAGTTTTAAGTTGAGCAACACAAGATAAAGTATCATCATTATTTCTTTGCTCAATTAAAATTGAATCATACCGTTGGACCAAATCATCATGAGAGCACTTTAGCTCCTCATGTTCTTTGGTCATCTTCTCTAGGCTTTTGTTTGTTTTGATGAGTGTCTCCTCTAGCCTGAGAAGTGTCTCGCCTTGTTCCTTGTTCCTTCTCAACAGCTTAACCAAGAGCGCTTTGTCCTCTTTGTTGAGATGGATGTAGAAACGGCGAATCTCCTCTTCTTCTACATCGTCGATCTCATTTTCCCTGTCACTATTGTCAGTGGAAGCAATATAAAAAAATGTACCTTGTGATGATGTAGACTCCTAATCCTCATATTCCTCCTCATGATTGCTTTCATCTCCATTCTCATCGTTAGCAATAAGACATGTATAACAAGTGGGAGATGAACATGTCGGTGAGGTGGATCCATCGCTTGGTGTCCATCTCTCACGTTCTTCTCCCTTGGACAAGTTAGTACTACCAGCAATAGAGGGAGCAGAAGCAATGCATATGGACTTAAAAATTTTAACTTAATTTTCGTCCATAGATCATGAGCATCAACAAATAAATCACTATCACTACTCATGATTGCAAAATAGGCACTTCTAGAAAGTGAGTCAACTAAGATGTTGCAAGCATGGTGATTGAGAGACAGACATCTTAGTTCATCATTAGAAGGATTTTGACTAAAATTGGAAGGAAAAATACTTCTACTAAAGATCTGTCTCAAACCAGGATCAACACGCATGAAGGCATTATAAATAGAGACAGACCAAGATTTATAATTAGAGCCATCGCCTAGAAGAAGTTCTACAGTTACCTCTTGTGACGACATCATCATCTTCGGATGGCTAAGCCCAAACTGGAGAGGCCTAGCTATGATACCAATTGAAAATTCCCTTTGCCCGGGAACAGGATCTGGATGTCGCCTAGAGGGGGGGTGAATAGGCGGATAAAAATTATCACTATAAAACTGAAATTCTTACTCTACTCGAAGACTAGATCGCAGTGGAATGAAAAGACCCTTCGAGTAGGTTGCAGCGGAATAGAAGATTCTATCTCAGAATGCCCTGCACTTCAAATATAACTTGTACCACAGATAAGTATTGAAGTGCAGATATAAAGATTAAGTGAAACAGAGAATCAGCATACAGCATAGAGTCGAGCACACAGAGACAGGGATTTATCCCGAGGTTTGTCCAAGCCTGAAATGCTTGCCTAGTCCTCGTTGGAGTTAGCCACACCTGGGCTTGGAGTCTATTTCAACTCCTTCCTCCGTTTGCTCAGATCTGTCAGTATGACAGATAGAGCCTTCCACTATGATGAGTTGGTTACAACAAAACCGCGGCTGCTTACAATCTTCTTGGCAGCACTCCGGCAGAGTAACGATATGCTCAAGACCTTGCTCTAGCTCTTAGCAACACTTCTCCACTCTCTCAAGGCTTATAGCTGTGCCTCTACACAAACTAGAGAGATATAGACGAGAGGGAGAGAGAGAATTGATCCGAGTGATGTCTACACTTGTTGGCTGCACTTCTGTTTTTGTTGGAGGCGCCTAGGAGTCCCTTTTATAGGCCCAAGAGGCCTAGGAGCCGTTGGAATCCCATTTGGAAGGCAATACTTGCTTTCTGTCGGGTGGCACACCGGACACTCCGGTGCACCACCGGACATCAACTGTTCACTGACCGGTGCGGATCTCCTTCCAAAATTGGCGCAGTCGACCGTTGCAGACTTGGAGCCGTTGGCGCACCGGACACTGTCCGGTGCACACGGGACAGTTCGGTGCCCCCATCCGACCGTTGGGTCGGCCACGCGCCACACGCGGATTGCAGCCGACCGTTGGCTCACCGGACAGTTCGGTGAATTTTAGCCAAACGCCGTCGATGAATTCCCGAGAGCGGCCAGTTGACCAGACGCCGGCCTGGCGCACCGAATGCTGTCCGGTGCACCACCGAACACTGTCCGGTGTACCACCGAACAGTCCGGTGCACTCAGGCTGCGCATAGTCATGGCTGCACCAGCCAAGTCTTTTTCTTTTTGTATTTTCTCTTAATTTCTTCTTCTCTCTGTTTCCAACACTTAGACAAATATGTTAGTACACAAAAACCAATGTACTAAGTCTAGAAACATACCTTCCCTTGGATTTTCACCTTTCTAGCATTTGACATGCTTAAGATTGATGTTGGACTCATAAATCATCAGGTCAGCTTAACTTGATCTAGATTGACATTTCTGAGCTCCAACATCCTGCAAAGGTCACATAGAATATCTCCAAACATAGGAACAACACAAACTACGGATCAAGGTGCACTTAGCTCTTTTGGGCTGCTTCCAGTTCTGGTTTTGATACTGGTTCCTCTTCTAGTGACCTTGTTCACTTCTTAGAGCTTGATCTTGAGCCTTATGACTTACACCACATAACTATAGATGTTTCCTCATTAGTTGTAAGTCACGTCCTTATGTAGTGATCCTTGATGTGCCATAGCTCTTCCCAACTCGATCACCCTTGACTTTGCAAGTCTTCTTCTTCACCCTTGGCTTTGGGTTCCTCAGCCTCTTTGACCTTCTCCCGTGCACTCGGTACCTCGAAGGTCTTCTTGCTTCCATCCTTGGTTTGATCAGTTGTCTCCAAGTTATGCACATCAAGTCTCACTTAAGCATTGTCCACCTTTCCTATGATGTCCATTATCTATAGATAATTCCGTCTTTGGACCATCACACCTGTTTACTTGTGTTGAACCCTGTTAGCTTTGCATTCAGCACCTGTTCAACACTTAACACACTTGTTAGTCCTTTAATTGGGTTGTCATCCAAACACCAAAACCCACAAGAGAGCTTTCAAGTGTTGCCCCCATATGAAGATATGGTTGCTTCGTAGCTCATCAGGAATTGCTTCAGGTCTGAGTGCCCATCATACATAGGAAGCTGAGGTGGCTTGTATGACGACGGCCATGGGGTAGTCTGCAATTCTGCTGTCAAGGGAGAAGCATCATCAAAAGCAAAATTGCCATGATGAAAGTCACCGTACCATTCATCATCATTGTATGGATTTTCTTGGTGAAGCTCCCTATGTTGGGGCCTTCGGTCTTGGTCATCCTGAGTGAGGTGACACATCACTTCGGCTGCTTCATCGATCTTCCTCTGGAGGTTGGCGAGCCGAAGCATCTTTTCTCTCTTCTTTTGCACCTGTTGATGGATAGCTTCCAGATCCCTGATCTCTTGATCTAGTTCCTCCTCCTGAGGTGTTGGGCCGGTAGCCTTCCTCTTCTGGCTCCTAGCTTTGCGTAGTGTCTCCTGATTAGTGTCCAGTGGCTGTAGTGTAGCCCCTAGCGTTGCTGTCTTCTTCGATGGCCTGACGAAGGTCGAAGCTTACCGGAGGTGGTCGAATGAGTTCACCGGAGGTGGGCGCCAATGTTGGTCCTTGTTCTCGAATGCTATACATCAAGAGCAAAGCAACACAATTGTTAATGGATAAGGACCTTTGTCCCTCGAGGCATTATCTCCTTTCGGATATAATGATCTTCGAACGAAGGTCATGAAGGGCGTACCTTCATCATCTCGGCAAATGAATATAAATAAAGGAACACTTAACATATAAGAATGTAAAAAACATCAATATAGAAATGGATTATTTACATTCTTATTTCATTTCATAAACATGAATAAATGCTCATAATATTTATATTTCATTGATACCTTCGGCTCGATAGAAGGAGAAAATGTGAGAAACGCAGAAGCGATTACAATGCAGCGTGAACAGTACGGTGTTACTGTTCATCTATTTATAGGTACATGATGTAGCCTAGGAAAAATTACATTCATGTCCCTGACATTTACTATTAACCATAGGACAAGCTATCGAGGACTAAGCAGTCTTTTCTCCTTTAGGTCGGTTCCATCTTTCACCATCGTCATCAGGTTAAGCCGAAGCTCCTTCAACCGTAGCTTCGGAGCTTGTTTGTCCGTCCTTCAGACTGCACCTTCATATCACGCACACCTTCATCTCAAAGCCGAAGCCTCCTGTATTAGTCTATGTTATGCTGAAAAACATGTTAGCTAAGTTTTTGAGGACCTTCGGAAGAGGAAGGCCCCCAACAGGTGGTATGGTTTGGAAAGAGATGTTGCTACTCATGTTGCACTGTGTGACGTGTGTCAGCGAGTTAAAGCCGAACACCAAAGACCAGCAGGATTACTACAACATCTCAAGGTACCAGAATGGAAATGGGAAGAAATCGGTATGTATTTCATAGTTGGACTACCCCGTACTCGGGATGGCTATGATTCAATATGGGTCATAGTAGATAGGTTGACTAAAGTGGCACACTTTATACCTATGAAGACAACTTACTCAGGAGCCCAATTAGCAGAATTATACATGTCAAAGATTGTTTGTCTACATGGAATACTGAAGAAGATCGTATCGGACCAAGAAACCTAATTTACCTCGCACTTTTGGAAGAGACTACATGAGTCCATGGATACCGAGCTAAACTTTAGTTCAGCTTATCATCCACAAACAGATGGGCAAACGGAAAGAACAAACCAAGTGTTGGAAGATATGCTAAGATCTTGCGCTCTAAAGCATGGTAGAAGCTGGGATAAAAGTTTGCCTTATGCAGAATTTTCGTATAACAATAGCTATCAAGCAAGTCTAAAAATGGCACCATTTGAAGCACTTTATAGACGAAAGTGTAGAACGCCGCTTTATTGGAATCAGATCGGAGAAAGTCAAGTATTTGGTCCAGAAATTCTCCAAGAAGCAGAAAAGCAAGTGCAGATTATCAGAGAGAATTTGAAGACAGCACATTCAAGACAGAAAAGCTATACTGATAATAGAAGAAGAGAGTTGAGATTCGAAGTAGGAGACTTCGTATACCTTAAGGTTTCACTAATGAGAGGAATGAAAAGATTTAAGGTTAAGGGAAAGTTATCTCCTCGCTACATTGGCCCATTCCAAATTTTGGAAGGAAAAGGTGAAGTAGCATACTAGTTAGAGCTACCCGATAGTTTGTTGGATGTGCATGACGTATTTCATGTGTCACAACTCAAGAAGTGCTTAAGAGTACCGGAGGAACAATTACCTGTGGAAGAACTGAAGGTTAATTAGGATTTGACTTATTTGGAGTACCCTGTCAGAATTCTAGAAACATCTCGCAGAATTACACGGAGTGAAGTTATTAACATGTGCAAAGTTCAGTGGAGTCATCATCCAGAAGATGAGGCCACTTGGGAAAGAGAAGATGAACTCAGGGCAGAATTCCCCCAGTTATTTTCAGAAGTTCTTTAATCTCAAGGACGAGATTCTTTTAAGAGGGGTAGGTTTGTAACACTATAAAAACCATCAACTAAAATAATGCATTTAAGTTTATTAATGACAATTAGGGTAATAAATTTTCTTTCTAATGTTTGATTTTTACTTTGCATCTAGAATAATTTTTTGTTTTATTCATGTTTGATTTTGGATGTTTAGTAGAATTTCCTTCTTAATGAAAATACAATTAAAAAATATAATAATTATTGGTCCAAAAATAAATATTTTAATTATAAATAATTTTGGTATAATTATTATGATTTTTACGGGTATTTAAAATATATTTTGAAATAGAAAAGAAATAGAAAAAAACAAAAAGAAACTAAAACCCTAGCTATTTCAGCCCACGAGCGGCCCAAGCCGCGCCGCCCTACTTCCCCCTCCCGTCTTCTCTCTCCGCCAGGTGGGCCCCACCGGGCCCCTCCTCTTCTCCCTCCTCCCTTTCCTTCTCCCAGCGCCGCCGCTGGAAAACGCACCCGCACGCTCGATGCCCGGCCGCCCGCGCAGCCGCGCTCGCGCCACGTCGTTCCGGTGCTTGCCCGCGTCCTGCTTCGACGACCGCGACTCCTCGGCTTCGGGCGTTATTGGAGCACTTGAACCGGCGGTCGTTTCCCCTTTATCCCTCCCCATTACCTCCCCATTACGGAAGCCACCATTGATGGCCGTCAATGGCGCCATGGCCGACCATTTCTCCCTCTCCCCGGCTCTCTCTCTCTCCCTCTCCCTTCCTATAAAGCCAATGCCGAGCCCATGGAACCGGCCTCCCATAGCTGAGCTCGCGCTCTCTTCTTGTGCCCTCCTCTCTTGCTGTGAGCCACCCGTAGAGCCGACCGTCGTGCCCTTCGTCGCCGTTCGCCGTGGTGGGAGCTCCCTGCTCTTTCCCCGTCACCGGCGAGGACGACCGCAAGTTCACCGGTGCCCTCCGTCGATTCCCTGCCTTGAGCACCGTTCACCACGGAGAAACCGGCCCCTCACCCGTCATCTCCTCTGCCTTAGAAGCCAAGGGCCCAAGGTAGAAGATGACCATTTTGCATTTTAGCCCTTGGTTTTTGTATAAATTTTGTTCAGTCCAGAAACCGTTAAAAAGAGATCCCTGTTTATTTCTTGCTACGCTCCGATGTGTACGCTTAATTGTGAACCAGCCCTTGCCACAATATTTGGACATGAGTATTATTTTTGTATTTCGAAAATAAATAAGTTATGTCACGATTCTTTAATTTTGTGACTAAGTACTATAACCCTTTTTGACTAACTTCTCATTTTAGCACAAGAAACAATATTATGTTAGTAATTGTTTAAGTATAGTTTTAGTGATATAAGAAATTAAAATAAGTACTAAGCCCCATCTTCTTGGCATGTTAGAATTTGGATTTTTACTAGTCATAATAAATGTGTTCATAAGTATAGCATTAAATTAATTAGAATTAGTAAAATACTTGTTTATGTCACAATAACCATGAATATGTTACTAAAAGCCCAAATAGTGATTTACATTAATTCTTAGAATATTTGTCGGCGTCTCGAAACCCGGGGGGTCCCTAGACCGACGAGTGAATCGTCGCCGTGTGCCCCAGCCCAGATGGGTCGACGCGAGGCGGAACGCGAAGGGAGGAAAGGATGCAGCCGGAGGGAGGCAGGCGTGAGAGAGTGGATCCCGTAGCCTTCGTGTTAGCCCCGCGCCTGAGTCGGGTGCGCTTGCAGTAGGGGGATACAAGCGTTCACACGGGAGTGGGAGCGAGCGGCCTTGCGCGAGCGCCGTCCCATCCTTCTCAGCGCGGGCCAACCAACCCTCTGTAAGAGGGCCCTGGTCCTCCCTTTTATAGGCGTAAGGAGAGGATCTAGGTGTACAATGGGGAGTGTAGCAGTGTGCTAACGTGTCTAGCGGTGGAGAGCTAGCGCCCTAAGTACATGCCATCGTGGCAGCCGGAGAGGTCTTGGCACCTAGTTCGCGTGGTGTCGTGGCTGTCGGAGGAGTGCTGGAGCCTGGCGGGAGGACAGCTGTTGGGGCTGTCGAGTCCTTGCTGACATCCTCTTGCTTCCGTAAGGGGGCTGAGAGCCGCCGTCGTCACAGGGCATGCGGGGCGCCATCATTGCTCGCATGGTGGAGCGAGCCGGATGGGACGCCGGTCTGGTTCCCCGTAGCCCGAGTCAGCTCGGGGTAGGGTAATGATGGCGCTTCCTGTTGACGTGGTCGGTCCATGCCCTAGGCTGGGCGAGGTGGAGGCTCCTCCGAGGTCGAGGTCGAGGTCGAGCCCCCGGGTCGGGCGGAGCGGAGTTCGTCGTCTTCCGGGGCTGAGCCCGAGTCCGAGCCCTGGGTCGGGCGGAGCGGAGTTCGCCGTCTTCCGGGGCTGAGCCGGAGTCTGAGCCCTGGGTCGGGCGGAGCGGAGTTCGCCGTCTTCCGGGGCTGAGCCCGAGTCCGAGCCCTGGGTCGGGCGAGGCGGAGTTTCCTATGACGCCCGAGGCCGGCCTTGGCTGCTGTCAGCCTCACTCTGTCGGGTGGCTCAGCAGTCGGAGCGGCGCAGGCGGCGCTGTCCTCTTATCAGACCGGTCAGTAGAGCGGCGAAGTGACTGCAGTTACTTCGGCTCTGTCAACTGGTGGGCGTGCGTCAGGATAAAGGTGTCAGGCCACCTTTGCATTAAATGCCCCTGCGATTTGGTCGGTCGGCGTGGCGATGTGGCCAAGGTTGCTTCTTGGTGAAGACTGGGCCTCGGGCGAGCTGACAGTGTGCCCGTTGCTGGAGGGGGGGTCCTCGGGCGAGACGTAGGTTCTCCGGGGTCGGCTTCCCTTGCCCGAGGCTAGGCTCGGGCGAGGCACGACCGTGTCCCTTGAATGGACCGATCCTTGACTTAATCGCACCCATCAGGCCTTTGCAGCTTTGTGCTGATGGGGGTTACCAGCTGAGATTTAGGGGTCTTGAGGGTACCCCTAATTATGGTCCCCGACAGTAGCCCCCGAGCCTCCAAGGGAGTACTAATACTCGCTTGGAGGCTTTTGCCGCACTTTTTTGCAAGGGGACCAGCCTTTTTCGGTTGCATTCTGTTCCGGTGGGTGCGCGCGAGTGCACCCGCCGGGTGTAGCCCCCGAGGCCTCGGAGGAGTAGTTTTACTCCTTCGAGGTCTTAGTGCGTTTCGCAACACTTCAGCTGGTCTAGTTGTTCCCTCATGCGAGCTGGCCGTAGCCCAAGTGCACGGTCGGGTCCCAAGTTCTCGGGCTGGTATGTTGACGCTGTCAACGGTTTGGCCGGAGCCGGGTTTGCGAGAGCAGCCCCCGAGCCTCTGCACAGGGTGAGAGGACGGTCAAGGACAGACTCGTCTTTTTTACATACGCCCCTGCGTCGCCTTTCCACAAGGAGGAGGGGGGGGGGAGAAAGCGCCATGTTGCCCTCGGAGGGCGCCGAACATGGTGTTTCCGGTGAGCTGCTGGCGGGTAATCCGAGCGGACGCCCATGCCCCATTTGCTAGGGGTCGGCTAGAGGCCCGGAGGCGTGCTCCAAAAGTACCTACGGGTGATCTGCCGGACCCGGTCCCCTTTGACGGGGTCCGAGGGCTTGATGCCTCCCTCTGATGGGATTCCGTTACAAGATCGCTCCCGCTGGTCTCGGAAATGTCCTAGGGTACCTCGGGAGCGTAGCCCAAGCCTTGGTTATGTATCGAACGTACCTAGGGTCATCCCTCGCTCTGTGTCTGAGGCGACTGTGAACCCTTCGAGGGCCAGCCTACGAACCCCTGATCAGTAATGGGCGCAGAGCCCGAGTGGCCTGAGGCGGCCGTTGAACCCTTCGAGGGGCCGGCCATCGAACCTCTGACCAGTAGCGGGCGCAGAACCCAATCGATCTGAGGCGGCCGTTGAACCCCCCCGAGGGGCCAGCCTTCGAACCTCTGATCAGTAGGGAGGCTCGGAGCCTGTTTCCTTCACGGAGAAGGGTCCTTTTCGGGGTATCCCCCTTTCACGGTCCCTGTTGTAAGAGAGAGAAAGAGGAAAAGGAAAAGGATACGAAGTCGAATGACGTGGCGTACCTTTTTTTTCGACGCGGTTATTATGGCGAAGGCGAAGCGTCGCTTGCTTCTCCCGCCTGAGGCACCGCCTATCCCGCCGCGGAGTTAATGCGACGGGGCGAGTGGTTCGCGAGGCGGTCGTTGCGCGTGCGCGCGCCGTTCGAGGAACGGATCACGGGCGCGTCGTCTTCACGCCGTGAGAGAGGGCTCCCCCGCTGCCCCTAGATGGGATGTGAGCTTAGCTGACGACGTGACCGCTGCTTCTGCCCGCCTGTCACCGCCATTACTGCCGGCCCAATTTTGACCGCATTTGACCGTCGCGCTTGGCTGGCACTGCAGGGTTGCCTCGAGTGCGGTATTGACTCCACAGTCGAGGAGGCGCGGTAGAGGCGTGAGTGGCGGTGCAGTTGCTCACACGTAGCAACCGGCGCGCCGGTTGCATGACGCGTGGGCCTGGACCTCCATGCTGGGCTCGTTGGAGTCGAAGGGGCGCGCCCACTTGGCACGGTTGCATGCCGCCTGCATGGCTGTCCGCCCTTTCACCCGCTGGTCTGGGCGAAAGTGGAGGAGTGCTTGTAACCGCCGGGTGGTTGCATGCACCGCGCGCGCGTGGCGGTTTGGCTTCTTCTCCCCTGGACCGGCTTGCATGACGTGTGGGACCCAGCCCCCGCGCCGAGGGGGGAGAATCTTGGAGCGTGTTGGAGAAGACTCAACCCACAACGGTTGAGGGCGCAAGTGGGGAGAGTCGCCTTTAAAAGGGGGCGACCCCCTTGGAGGGCAACCATGTCTTCGCGCTCCCCTCATGCATCGTGTCTTCCACCTTCCGAGCCCCCGGGCGGAGGACGCCCGGAATCCTTCCGTCTTGTCGTCGGAGGAACGCAACTTCGTGGAAGTTGGTACCTTTCAGCCATCGTTCGGCTTCAAGGATTTTCATCATGCGGCCCGGCTGCATCCCCTCGCCGGTGGTCACCCAAGACGGTGACCACCAGCTTGATGGCGGGGAGAAGCGAGCCGGGCTGCGATCTTGGTCCCACCCTCAGCTTCAAGGATGTACATCATCCTCGCTGGGGCGGAGGCCAGGCTGAGCCGGAGCTCTACCTCCCACGCGGGCCGACTGGTCACCTCCTCTTCCAGCTTCTGGTGGTGGAAACCATCCTCCAGCCTTGCGGAGGAGGCGTCCTCCAGCCATGCCGGGGAAGGCGAACTATTGCTGTCCAGCTAGGATGCAACATTCCGTCCTTCTCCTCGCTTTCGCGGCAAGGACGGGAGTGGGGACCTGCCGGTGCGCCTTGCCGACCGTCGGCGTTGGTGGAGAGGCGGACGCTGCCGTCCGTGCTGATGTGGTGGCAGCTGGAGGAAGCTCCCCTCTCATTGAGGCCGTCGCCGCCGCCCACGGGCCGGCCCCCGGCTCTTTGGCTTTGATGTCTGTTTCGCGTCCCTTGAGTAGGGACGCGAACGAAAGCCTTCCAGTGGTCGCGTCCGTACTGGGACCATGGCTGCTGCTATGGGGTCGGAACCGGAGTTCTGTTTGTAATGGCACCTTGAGCGCCGGTGTTTTGTTCATTGCGGCTGTCGAGGCCTGAATGTGTATGTATTTTCGGCACGGAGCCGTGTTTTTTCTTCATTTCGAGCACTAAGACTCGCCTTGTCGATTATCTGAACCGCCTCACCGAGAGTGAGTTGCCTCGTGCAAAGGTGACGAGTGAGGTATCCGTATCCCGGAGGAGTAAGAGTCCCTCGGCTCGGTCGGCCTTGCTGTCCGAGGCCCCTCTTGCTTAGTTAAAGGAACCCCTCGGCTGCCCTTCGATGAGCCAAAGCCGGAGGTAGCGGTGTCAGCACGGACGGAGGCAGAGTTGGCTTCGAAAAGGAGGTGTGGTTGGCCAGAGCCTGGCCGGGTCATCCACTGGTGGAACCGACACCGGGGTTGAGCTGCCGAGGCCACAAGCCGAGCTGATGTCTTTGGGGGACAGCTGGCCGAGGCCTCAGGGTGGCCGGCCGAGCCGCCTGCTCGGGCCGGATTCTCGAAGAAGACCCTGGCGACAATGGCCCGGGTGTGGTGCTGATGCCATCCTTCAGAGTGGGGGCCCTCCGACCACATCGCCGTCCGAGGCTAGGTTAGACCCCATCGAAGGTGTAGTTGATGCCGAGGGTGCTGCTGCCCCCTTCGGCTGTCGATGTCTGAGCCTACAGGATCAGGTTGTCTTGTAGTGTGTGTATGTTTTCTGCGGCCGCTGAGGCCTAAACACACCATCGTCGTGTTGTAAAGCTGCGTTTCTTTTCCTCTTGTTTCGAGTATCCGGACTCATTTGTCGGTAACAGAATTGTTTATGCGAGCGAGAGTTGCTTTTCACGGAAGGTGATGAGTGAGGTATCCGTATCCCGAAGGCGTAGGAATCCCTCAGCTCGGTCGGCCTTGCCGCTTACGCGCGCTCTTACTCGTCCATAGGGTTCTGTTACCAACGCAGTCGAGAAGGCCCGAAAAATCATTTCGGCAGAGGAGCTCTCGAGCATGAAGACTTGTTCTGTCCGTGGAGTCACTTATCGGAGCGCGAGTTACTTATTGCAGAAGGTGATGAGTGAGGTATCTGTATCCCAGAGGCGTAGGAGTCTCTCGGCTCGGTCAGCCTTGGCTGCTTACGTGTACTCCGTCGTTTTCAGGATCCACTTTTGAAGTGGTCGAAGAGCATGAAAGGCATTCTGGCAGAAAAGATTTTTTTCTTTTTTCGAGGAAAATTTTGACGCAGAGGGGGTTGCCCCCTTCTAGCCCCCGAGGGAGGGTCGGGCTTTGCCGAGGCAAGGCTGACCCTTCTTTGACGACCAGACTTGGTGTGTGAACGAGGTATACGAGCAACTTGAAAGCATCTTAAGGGTAGAAGCGACGTAGCTGTTGGATGTTCCAAGCGTTGCCGTAGACCTCGCCTTGACTGTTGGCCAGCTTGTATGCTCCGGGCTTCAGAACCTTGGCGATGACGAACGGCCCTTCCCAGGGAGGCATGAGTTTGTGCCGCCCTCGGGTGTCTTGTCGCAGCCAAAGCACCAGGTCGCCCACCTGGAGGTCTCGGGACCGAACCCCTCGGGCGTGGTAGCGTCGCAGGGACTGCTGGTACCGCGCCGAGTGTAGTAAGGCCATGTCCCGAGCCTCCTCCAGCTGGTCCAGTGAGTCTTCTCGGTTGGCTCGGTTGCCTTGGTCGGTGTAGGCCCTCGCCCTCGGGGAACCGTATTCTAGGTCTGTGGGCAAGATGGCCTCGGCCCCATAGACTAGAAAGAACGGTGTGAAGCCCGTGGCTCGGCTCGGCGTTGTCCTCAGACTCCAGACCACCGAGGGGAGTTCCTTCATCCACCGCTTGCCGAACTTGTTGAGGTCGTTGTAGATCCGAGGCTTGAGTCCTTGCAGGATCATGTCGTTGGCCCGCTCCACTTGCCCATTCGTCATGGGGTGTGCCACGGCAGCCCAGTCCACCCGGATGTGGTGATCCTCGCAGAAGTCCAGGAACTTTCTGCCGGTGAACTGGGTACCGTTGTCGGTGATGATGGAGTTCGGGACCCCAAAGCGATGGATGATGTTGGTGAAGAACGCCACCGCCTGTTCGGACCTAATGCTGTTTTAGGGGTCGGACCTCGATCCACTTGGAATATTTGTCGATGGCGACCAACAGGTGCGTGTAGCCCTCGAGTGCCTTCTGCAAGGGGCCAATGAGGTCTAGACCCCACACAGCAAACGGCCAGGTGATGGGTATGGTCTGCAGAGCCTGAGCGGGCAGGTGGGTCTGCCTCGCGTAGAACTGACACCCTTCGCAGGTGCGGACAATTCTTGTAGCGTCGGCCACCGCCGTCGGCCAGTAGAATCCTTGTTGGAAGGCGTTTCCAACGAGGGTTTGAGGTGCTGCGTGATGGCCGCAAGCCCCCGAGTGTATCTCTTGCAAGAGCTCCTGGCCTTCGGCGATGGAAATGCATCGCTGGAGGATGCCTGAGGGGCTGCGGTGATAGAGCTCCTTCCCATCTCCCAGCAAGATGAAAGACTTGGCGCGCCGCGCCAACCGTCGAGCTTCGGCTTGGTCGAGGGGCAGCTCTCCTCGGTGGAGATATTGCAGGTACGGGGTCTGCCAGCTTTGATTAGGCGTGACCTCGCTCTGTTCCCCCTCGACACGCAGTGCCTCACCCTCGGGGGCCGAGGGTACCTCGGACTGGGCCGAGGGTACCTCGGACTGAGCCGAGGGTGCCTCGGGCGGAGCCGAAGGTGCCTCGGACTTGGGCGTGTCCTCGGTCTTGACGGAGGGTTGATGGAGGTCTCGGGAGAATACGTCCGGGGGAACTGTTGTTCGTCCCAAGGCTATTTTAGCCAGCTCGTCCACAGTCTCGTTGTAGTGTCGGGCGATGTGGTTGAGCTCGAGCCCGTAGAACTTGTCTTCCAAGCGCCGAACCTCATCGCAGTAGGCTCCCATCTTCGGGTCGCGGCAGTGGGAGTTCTTCATGACTTGGTCGATGACGAGCTGCGAGTCACCGCGAGCGTCGAGGCATCGGACCCCTAGCTCGATGGCGATTCGCAACCCGTTTACTAGAGCCTCGTACTCAGCCACGTTGTTGGACGCAGGGAAGTGTAGGCGTAGCACGTAGCGTAGGTGCTTCCCAAGGGGCGAGATGAAGAGGAGGCCTGCGCCGGCCCCCGTCTTCATCAGCGACCCGTCGAAAAACATGGTCCAGAGCTCCGGTTGGATCGGAGCCGTCGAGAGCTGGGTGTCGGCCCATTCAGCCACGAAGTCCGCCAAGACCTGGGACTTGATGGCCTTCCGAGGGGCGAACGAGATCGTCTCGCCCATGATCTCCACCGCCCACTTCGCAATTCTACTCGAGGCCTCTCGGGACTGGATGATCTCTCCCAGGGGGAAGGATGACACCACAGTCACCGGATGAGACTCGAAGTAGTGTCGCAACTTCCGTCGTGTCAGGATCACCGTGTACAACAGCTTCTGGATTTGTGGGTAGCGGATCTTGGTCTCGGACAGTACCTCACAGATGAAGTAGACTGGCCTCTGGATGGGCAATGCATGCCCTTCTTCTCGTCTCTCAACCACGATCGCGACGCTAACCACCTGGGTGGTTGCGGCGACGTAGATCAAGAGGGCTTCTCTGGCAGCGGGGGGCACCAAGATGGGCGCGTTCGTGAGGAGCGCCTTCAGGTTCCCGAGGGCTTCCTCGGCCTCGGGGGTCCAAGCGAAGCACTCAGCTTTCCTTAAGTGGCGGTACAGAGGCAGACCTCTTTCGCCGAGGCGGGAGATGAAGCGGCTCAGAGCCGCGAGACATCCCATGACCCTCTGTACGCCTTTCAAGTCCTTAATTGGCCCCATGCTGGTGATGGCTGCAATCTTCTCCGAGTTGGCTTCGATGCCCCGCTCGGAGACGATGAACCCCAAGAGCATGCCTCGGGGGACCCCGAAGACACACTTTTCGGGATTAAGCTTCACGCCTTTCGCCTTGAGACATCGAAATGTTGCTTCAAGGTCGGAAAGGAGGTCGGAGGCCTTCCTCATCTTGACTACGATGTCATCGACGTAGGCCTCGACCATTCGGCCGATGTGTTCGCCAAACACATGGTTCATGCATCGCTGGTACGTTGCTCCCGCATTCCTCAAACCAAACGGCATTGTAACATAGCAGTACATGCCGAAGGGTGTGATGAATGAAGTCGTGAGCTGGTCGGACTCTTTCATCCTGATCTAGTGATACCCTGAGTAGGCATCGAGGAAAGACAGGGTTTCGCACCCAGCAGTGGAATCCACGATCTGATCGATGCGAGGCAGAGGGTAGGGAACCTTCGGACATGCTTTGTTTAGACCAGTGTAGTCTACACACATCCGCCATTTCCCCCCTTTCTTTCTCACAAGCACAGGGTTGGCAAGCCATTCGGGATGGAATACCTCTTTGATGAACCCTGCCGCCAGTAGCTTGTGGATCTCCTCGCCTATGGCTCTGCGCTTTTCTTCGTCGAATCGGCGCAGAGGTTGCTTCACGGGTCGGGCCCCAGCTCGGATATCCAGAGAGTGCTCGGCGACTTCCCTCGGTATGACGGGCATGTTCGAGGGACTCCACGCAAAAATGTCGGCGTTTGCGCGGAGAAAGTCGACGAGCACTGCTTCCTATTTGGGGTCGAGCTCGGAACTGATCCGAATCTGCTTGGAGGCGTCGTTGTAGGGGTCGAGAGGGACGGACTTGACCGTCTCCGCTGGTTCGAAGTTGCCGGTGTGGCGCTTCACGTCGGGCGCCTCCCTAGAGAGGCTCTCCAGGTCAGCGATGAGGGCCTCGGATTCGGTGAGGGCCTCGGCGTACTCCACGCACTCCACATCGCATTCATACGCGTGTCGGTACGTGGGCCCGACGGTGATGACCCCGTTGGGGCCCGGCATCTTGAGCTTGAGGTAGGTGTAGTTGGGGACGGCCATGAACTTGGCGTAGCATGGCCTCCCCAGCACTGCGTGGTAGGTTCCTCGAAACCCGACCACTTCGATCGTGAGGGTCTCCTTTCGAAAGTTGGAGGGCGTCCCGAAGCAGACGGGTAGGTCGAGTTGTCCGAGGGGTTGAACGCGCTTCCCGGGGACGATCCCGTGGAAAGGCGCAGCGCCCGTCCGGACCGAGGACAGATCGATCCGCAGTAGCCCGAGGGTCTCGGTGTAGACGATGTTGAGGCCGCTGCCTCCGTCCATGAGGACCTTGGTGAGCCTGACGTTGCCGATGATGGGGTCGACAACGAGTGGGTATCTCCCCGGGCTCGGCACGTAGTCTGGATGGTCGGCCCGGTCGAAGGTGATGGGCTTATCGGACCAGTCTAGGTAGACTGGCGCCGCCACCTTTACTGAGCAGACCTCCCGACGCTCTTGCTTGCGGTGCCAAGCCGAGGCGTTCGCCACTTGCCCGCCGTAGATCATGAAGCAGTCGCGGACCTCGGGGAACCCTCCTGCCTTGTGATCTTCCTCCTTTGCGTCGTCGAGGGCCTTGCCACCCTCCGCGGGTGGCCCGGCCTTGTGGAAGTGTCGTCGAAGCATGGCACACTCCTCGAGGGTGTGCTTGACGGGCCCCTGATGATAGGGGCACGGCTCCTTGAGCATCTTGTCGAAGAGGTTGGCACCTCCGGGAGGTTTCCGAGGGTTCTTGTACTCGGCGGCGGCGACAAGGTCCGCGTCGCGTTTCGCTTGCGACTTCTTCTTGCCTTTATTCTTGGCGTCGCGCTGAGTTGACGCCTCGGGAGCATCTTCCGGTGGGCGGCCCTGGGGCTGCTTGTCCTTCCGAAAAATGGCCTCAACCGCCTCTTGGCCAGAGGCGAACTTGGTGGCGATGTCCATCAACTCGCTTGCCCTGGTGGGGGTCTTGCGACCCAGCTTGCTCACCAGGTCGCGGCAGGTGGTACCGGCGAGGAACGCGTTGATGACATCTGAATCGGTGACATTGGGCAGCTCTATGCGCTGCTTCGAGAATCGCCGGATGTAGTCCCGGAGAGACTCTCCCGGCTGCTGGCGGCAGCTTCGGAGATCCCAAGAGTTTCCAGGGCGCATGTACGTGCCCTAGAAATTGCCGGCGTAGGCTTGGACCAGGTCGTCCCAGTTGGAGATCTGCCCATCTGGAGCTTGACGGGAAGCTGTTCGTCAACACGCAGCAGGCCCCTACCTGGCGCGCCAACTGTCGGTGTTTCGAAACCCGGGGGGTCCCTAGACCGACGAGTGAATCGTCGCCACGTGCCCCAGCCCAGATGGGTCGACGCGAGGCGGAACGCGAAGGGAGGAAAGGATGCAATCGGAGGGAGGCAGGCGTGAGAGAGTGGATCCCGCGGCCTTCGTGTTAGCCCCGCGCCTGAGTCGGGTGCGCTTGCAGTAGGGGGATACAAGCGTCCATGCGGGAGTGGGAGCGAGCGGCCTTGCACGAGCGCCGTCCCATCCTTCTCTGCGCGGGCCAACCAACCCTCTGTAAGAGGGCCCTGGTCCTCCCTTTTATAGGCGTAAGGAGAGGATCCAGGTGTACAATGGGGAGTGTAGCAGTGTGCTAACGTGTCTAGCGGTGGAGAGCTAGCGCCCTAATAAGTACATGCCATCGTGGCAGCCGGAGAGGTCTTGGCACCCAGTTCGCGTGGTGTCGTGGCTGTCGGAGGAGTGCTGGAGCCTGGCGAGAGGACAGCTGTTGGGGCTGTCGAGTCCTTGCTGATGTCCTCTTGCTTCCGTAAGGGGGCTGAGAGCCGCCATCGTCACAGGGCATGCGAGGCGCCATCATTGCTCGCATGGTGGAGCGAGCCAGATGGGACGCCGGTCTGGTTCCCCATAGCCCGAGTCAGCTCGAGGTAGGGTAATGATGGCGCTTCTTATTGACGTGGTCGGTCCATACCCTAGGCTGGGCGAGGTGGAGGCTCCTCCGAGGTCGAGGTCGAGGTCGAGCCCCCGGGTCGGGCGAGGCGGAGTTCGCCGTCTTCTGGGGTTGAGCCCATGTCTGAGCCCTGGGGTCGGGCGAGGCGGAGTTTGCCGTCTTCCGAGGCTGAGCCCGAGTCCGAGCCCTGGGTCGGGCGGAGCGGAGTTCGCCGTCTTCCGGGGCTGAGCCTGAGTCCGAGCCCTGGGTCGGGCGGAGCGGAGTTCACCGTCTTCCGGGGCTGAGCCCGAGTCCGAGCCCTGGGTCGGGCGGAGCGGAGTTCACCATCTTCCGGGGCTGAGCCCGAGTCCGAGCCCTGGGTCGGGCGAGGCGGAGTTTCCTATGACGCCCGAGGCCGGCCTTGGCTGCTGTCAGCCTCACTCTGTCAGGTGGCTCAGCAGTCGGAGCGGCACAGACGGCGCTGTCCTCTTGTCAGACCGGTCAGTAGAGCGGCGAAGTGACTGCGGTCACTTCGGCTCTGTCGACTGGTGGGCGTGCGTCAGGATAAAGGTGTCAGGCCACCTTTGCATTAAATGCCCCTGCGATTTGGTCGGTCGGTGTGGCGATGTGGCCAAGGTTGCTTCTCGGTGAAGACTGGGCCTCGGGCGAGCTGACAGTGTGGCCGTTGCTGGAGGGGGGGGGTCCTCGGGCGAGACGTAGGTTCTCCGGGGTCGGCTTCCCTTGCCCGAGGCTAGGCTCGGGCGAGGCACGATCGTGTCCCTTGAATGAACCGATCCTTGACTTAATCGCACCCATCAGGCCTTTGCAGCTTTGTGCTGATAGGGGTTACCAGCTAAGATTTAGGGGTCTTGAGGGTACCCCTAATTATGGTCCCCAACAATATTATTGTTAGAAGAATCATAATAAACCATTTTTAGCTATACGCATAAATTCTATTTAGAAATAAAAGGAATAAAATTTATTAGTCCATTATTAGTAATAAAGAAAATAATTAGCATTTATTTTTCATAAAGAATGTTAAGACATATTATACTAGATAAAACTAGTATTATAGCCATCTACTCATATTTTCACCAATATTGACTCACAGTAATGGTCATAACAGATTAATAAGTATTTGTACTTTAAGACGTATTTATGAGTATAAATGTGTGATGTATGAATGTGTACGTAATGGTGAATGATTACCCTTGTGATGGTGTATGTTTATTTATTTTGGCGTATGTATTCTTTTTGTATGTACGATACGCAAATCGATGTTAGAAGTTGACTGTGGGGTAGACGAACCAAACTCGTTCGAGGACGACCCACAGGACACGTTCGAGCAAGGCAAGTGGATTCTCCCTCTGCATATTCTATTTGTACCCAATTAATGCATATAATAATGTTTACTTTTTGGATATATTGCATAATTTGATGGGATTTGCCTAATTAAGGATTTCCTAGATTTACCAACTGTATTTCTTAATTACCATGGAAAAATACTATGCTTTGCAAATTTGTGCTACCGCTCAACTTGATAATTTTGATGTCACTCATTATTGATATTAATGTTCTAGAAATGAAATTGGTATTATGATGTTAACCCGATGGTTAAACAAGATTATTTCATATTAATTGGAACATAGAGTGACCACCTAGGATAACAGTGCAACCACGAGTGCTATCATGGCTCTGGCTTTGTTAATTAGCTTTATATGCTTAGTACCTAGCAACCTTACCTGAAATATGGGCAAGAGGGGGAGCGGCAGTGGTGGCAGCTCATGCTAACATGGGGACGTATTCTTGGCTAAGGTACCTCGCCCAGAGGGCCTCCACACCGACTTGGAAACCTTAGCAAGTTGCTTTGTATTAAGTGTATTTTGTGAAAGCCTCATAATGGATCCCTAGCCATTCACCTCGGCAGTGTTTACGGGTCCGATCAACCTAGGCTAGATGGGATACATGGCTTGTGGGTAAAGTTGTACCACCTCTGCAGAGTGTAAAACTGATATGTCAGCCGTGCTCACGGTTAAGAGCAACCTGGACCCTCACACGATAATTGAACTTAAAGATGGACAATAAATCGAGCTATGATGATCTGCCAATGGTTTGCTTAAGTGGTTTCACTTAATTGTTTTTGTTATACTCTTATACCTTTGTTTAAATGGGAAACTTAGGATACACACTTATTAGTAAGACATGTGTTGCTAATAAAATATTGACCAACTAAAATGCTTACCGCTTAACCTTAACCTTACCTTGTTAAACTTGCATTAATTTTTCCCCCACTTGGTGAGCCTCGACCATAAGTGAGCTCACCCTTGCTAATATTTTGATCAGAGGGTGATGAAGTCCTTGATGGAGATTTCGATGAATACTGAGTCTAACGATGCGCCGATCATCTTCCTATGGGAGATTACCCATGTTATTTCCGCTTTACTTTGATGATACTGTTTAAGATACTATTATCTGGATGTTGTAATAAAAACTACTCTACTCTCTTTACGCCTTTATTGCATTATCTTTTGATATACTACACTTGTGATGTCAACATATGTGTGGAAAATGGATCTTGGCACACGTATGCTATGCATTCGGTTTTGCCCCTAGAACCGGGTGTGACAGTGTTCTTTGTTGAATACCAGTTCAACCGGGACTAGGGCCTGTTCAACCGGTAATTGCACAGTCACCCAGAATTAGCCAGATCTTATTTGTGGCGGCTATAAAAATCATTCTCCCCCACTTATAAACCATAAAGCTCTCGAACCAACACCCTATGACGACTACTCTTCTTCATTTCGAAGCACTACAACTTCGATCTCGCGCCCCAAGTCCTTCCCCTTTGATCGGTGGGAAGATTCTTCTGTGTGAGATAAGTTCTCGATCTAAAGTGTGATTTTGATTCAAGTTCTTTGGTCTCTCTCTCTTTCTAGTTGGTGCAAATCGTTCTTACTTGTGATCACTTTGTTCTTGGAACATGTTGTTCCTTGTGTGCTTGTAATCTTGCCTTGGGAGTCTCCAAAGTTGTGGATGACCCCAAGAACATTTTGTATCACCGTCTCTTTATGGGCAAATTGATTAAGGGATCGCCTAGATCTGTGTGGTCGACAACGAGGAATGTAGTTGAGAAAGACTTGGCCCTTTGTGGGCACCTGAACGAGGAGTAGGGCACCTTGGTAGTGTGACCGAACCTCGGTAAAAATCGTGTCTCGTGTGCTTTTGTGTGTGTGATTTTGTCTCTCATCATCTCAGATCTTTGATCTACTTAGTTGGTTTTAATTCAACTCTTCCACTGTGTTTATTATTAGTAGATCTAAGTAGTTGCAATTAAGTTTGTAGTTCAACAGGTGAATCTCGGTTGAACCGGCCTTAAACCACGTTGAACTGGCCTCCTCCGTTGAACTGCCTTTTTCACAAAAGTTTGATGTTTATGTTGAGAACTGCAGATGTAGCCTATTCACCCCCCTCTAGGCTACATTCTCGTCTTTGTTCATTGTATCACATATGGATGACACATATTAAAATTAAGGTTGTACAAGTGGTGAGATTATGGCGATGTCTTCCTCCACAACTACGAGTTTGTCGGTAGGGTTATACCGGTTGATTGAGGGTTCAGCTAGGGATATGGCTCGCCGCTAAGCCTTAAGATGCCATGGCAAACCCATTGTGCATACTTTTGGGGCAAGGGGTTACTAGGAGGGAATGAACAGTGGCAAGGGGGTGAGGGGGAAATGGCCTCAATCATTTCCTATAATCGATTTTGGTGTTTGATGACCATCACAAATCTTATGGACTTACTAGTTTGGCTAGTTGATCATTTCCCAGGTGCATAAAGTTCATCTTTATCAATTCTAAGTCGACTTCCGGACAGGAGAAGCTTTTTTTTGGAAATTCACCTATGTGTGGACCGTCCGGGCCCTTGCGGCGGACCGTCCGCGACACCAGGATGAGCCTCGGATAGGAACACTACAAAAACACGAGTTAACACTAGGGACTGTCTGAAGGAGAAGCGAGCACCGTCCGGGACCAAGCGTGGACCCTCCGGCCTCAGGCGCGGACTGTGTGGTAGTTGAAAAACCAAAGAAACCCAAAGGTGACGGGTTCGGTAAAATGTATTTTTAGCATCCTCTCAGACCGTCCGGGGTGCACGGCCGAACCATCCGCGACTGCTTTATCTGACATCTGACAACACATTTAATGCACTATAGCCGTTGATATAGCCATTACTACTGATCATTGTGATTTCAGCCATTGATGTGCAGGGGCAGACCGTCCAGACTTGGGGCGTGGACCGTCCGTGGTTGGCAGAAAAGGAGCAACAGCTAGGAAGTGGTTGGTGGCTATAAATACAACCCCAACCACCTCTATTGAAGACATCCAAGCACTCTACTCATAAACATTCAATACAAGAGCTACTAATCCATTCCAAGACACATTCAAAGTTTCCAATCTCTACAAGTCCAACAACTAAGACAAGTGTTCATTAGTGTTTAGTTACTTGAGAGAGTGTGATCCGTGTTTCATTTGTTGCTCTTGTTGCTTGGTTTTCTTAATCGTGCTTATGCCAATTAGAGGAGCATCGGGCGGCCTGCCGATCCGGAGCAACCCCTTGGAACTCTTCCCCTCAACGGGATCTCTCTCGGGGCGAATTCTAGAGTTCTTCACGGAGAAGAAGGCCCTCTACGCTATCGTGGACTGTTCGGAAGTGTGCAGAGGAGGAGTCGCTCCTGCGCCAGGTCACGGACCGTCTAGCCCTGTACCACGGATCGTCCGTGCCTCCGCAGAGAACCCCGCCAGGTGGTCTGTTCCTATGTTTGGCGCCCGAATCGATGACAACACAAAGCTGCAGATAAATTCATTCCTTCACAACGAAATGAAATGTAAAGAACAAAAACCAAACCTTTAAAAATTCTAAAACGGCTTAACCATGAGATGATGTAAACCTGATAGATAGTCGTCTACAGTATTTTATAATACTAAATAAGTACTAGCCTAAAAGGGTTACATTCCAAACACAAATTCCGATGCACCACATGTCTTCATAGAAGCCAATGCCACAGAAAACCTGTGCAAACTACTTAAGCATTCGCAATAGCCTGAGTAGTAGCATCCCGCTTTCTCTGTATCTCAATCATGCGGAGCTTCATACCCTTGCCCTTGGGGTGAGGGTGACTCACCCATGGTTTGTTGCCCTTACCAATTGTGAACACATTGCCCATTCAAGTGGTGAAGGCATGGCCCAGGGCGTCCTCCACATGAACGGTCTCAAAACTTCCCTTGTGCTTCTCCCTGTTCTTTAATACACCAACGCGAACCATGTTCCTCCCTCCAGTGACCATAACAACATTGCCTACGTCAAACTTGATGAAATCAACAATCTTATTTGTCTCCAAATCAATCTTGGTTGTGTCACTCACCTTAATAAGAGGATCAGGATAGCGAATGGTGCACCCATCGTATGTGTTCAGATACCGATTGCCCTTCTGACCAAACTGGACAGAAGGGGCCTTGCAAAGCTTGAACTACACTAAGTGACAACTTTAACGATACAATTTTAGTAATACAAAAATCTGCACGAAAATAAGGGGTAGAAACATAAGAATCATGGTTATTGTTAGACTACAAACAGTTCATACATCACTAAGTTCTGGCTAAAACTGCAATTTAGAATGCACGTCATTGTCCACTGCATATCAGAGTTCCGTTCCTACGATTGTCTCCAACAGCTTATCCATACACATACCCATATTTAAACTCCACTCTGCGAATAGTGCGGTCTACATGCAGAACATGATGTGATGCATGCAGTTAAGGCATTTCACGACCTTCAGTGCATAGACTTACAGCTCATCAACACGGCAAATATTATTCTACTTCCTAAAAAGGAGGGAGCGGAGGCAGTTGGTGATTTTAGACCGATTAGACTCATTCACTCCTTTGTCAAAATCATGACCAAGACTCTTGCACTCCGATTAGCGCCACATATGCATGAAATTATCTCACCCTGCCAAAGCACGTTCATCAAGAAAAGGACTATTTCGGATAATTTTATGGTCGTGCGTAGTGCAGTGAGGCGCTACCAACGCATGAACATACCCTCGCTCTTCCTCAAATTGGACATTGCGAAAGCCTTTGACTCGGTCCGATGGCAATACCTTCTCTCGCTGCTTCAACATCTAGGCTTCCCTTCTCGGTGGAGAGATTGGATTGCAGCCATCCTCTCAACATCCACCTCAAGGGTCTTTGTTAACGGTGTCCCAAATCACCCCTTGTGTCATGGTCAAGGACGTAGACATGGAGACCCACTCTCGCCATTGTTATTTGTGCTTGCCATTGACCCATTGCAGAAAATTTTAGACTTGGCAACATAGACAGGACTTCTCAGCAAAATCAGGGGCTGCTCGCCTTGCCTTCATCTCTCATTGCGAACACAAGGTTGACTTGTTCCTTGTGGTTCAGGTTGATGATTAGTGATTGTCAATGGGTAGCACTCTGGGGTAGTCAGTGGATTGACTAGAGTGTGAGATTATGCTTATGCAACCATGTCGGTCGACTTGTGGTGTGCAGGTGTGGAGCACAGGAACGGTGGTTGACGACTGAGGTGAAGGTCATGCGGTCTCGTGCTGATGGATTGGGAGCGGTGAAGGGCGAGTGCTAGGTGTTGACTGACGGATCAGAGCAGCTAGGTGACCAACCGCGGTGGCTGACACCTAGGACACGCACTTGCGTGAGGACATGGTGGACTGGACCGTGTTGCCGGTGTGGTCGAGGACTGGCTAGATACGTGTCTGGTCGTGGAGGACGTGCACGAGGTGCGGTGCTCATGGCAGGTTTGGTGGTTTGGGCCTCAAAACCACCCAGCGCTACAGATGGCGGGTTTTTTTGAGTTTGGCCCTCAAAACTCGGCGGTGGCGGTTTCGGAAGGAACCGGTGGCGGCACGTGGCATGATCGTGGAGTGTGCGTCAAGGCAAAGCAACTTCGTGTGAAGGACGTGGCAGTTGGATCGAAAACCTAGGAGTTGGTTCATTTCACCCCCGGTGGAGTGGATAGGCTCTATCTAAATAGGGGTAGTTTAGAAAGTGAGAATAACCCTCTATAAATAGAGGGGAGGACTGGTTAGATCAGTATCTCTTGGCTGCCATTTGTTTAGAGCATTCATTCTAGAGCTACTAGTTTTCACTCTATGTAGACACCAGTTGAGCCGAGGGTTCCGCAGCAATTTTGTACTTCGACTATGTTCCTGATTTTCAAGTTTAATCAGAGGAAGGGTCGCCAGTTCGACCCATAGGGCTCTTTGGCATCAAATCTCAGTTTGTACCCTTGCTGGAATTTCTGAAGTTTTATAGGCTTGGTTCTCTTTTTCCCCGATCTTGTGTTGTTGGTGAAAAGCCTTTGATTCCTTCGAGAGGATTTGGTTTGGAGGTTGATTGGTGGTGAGTTGCACTCTTTGGACCACTGCATACACCTAGTTGTTGCAGATTTTGGTCGCGATTTAAGAAAAACTCAGTTTGAACTCGTTCTAGAAAGACCCCAACAAAACCCTAATTTTTTGCTGTATTTTTAAATCTGCTGGTGATTCACAAGTCTGATTGAGCTCAAAATTTGGGGAGACATTGGAAACATATTTGCTCATGTGTGTAAAATTTCATCTCAATCGGAGTTTGTTTGGTTCAGTTTTGAATTCAAGAACAGAATTTCGTACTGCTGAAAACAACACTTGTTGACAATACTGTATTGGACCGTTTTGGCCCTTTTGGTGTCCGATTTGTGATCCGTTTATTTTGCTGGTCTCATGTGAGTATTAGAAACATTTTGTAATCATGAGATCACTTGTTCGCTGATGTGTTCATGTTTGAGCACTTGCTTCATCTCAATTGAAGTGAAGTGTTCATTTTCAGTGTTTGGAAGCAAAATCTGATTGGCTCCCATTCACCCCCCTCTGGTTTCCTTACCGGTCCTACAATGGGTATCAGAGCCGGTTAAGGATTTCCCTTCCCTAATCAGTTCGAAATCCATGTAGGTGACATGGAACGAGTTGTTGGCAAACCTCCATTCTTCGATGGGACCAATTACCCGTACTGGAAGATTCGTGTGTCTGCGTATCTTCAGAGCATCAGTTACCGAGTTTGGGAAATTTGCCTCAATGCGAATTTTGATGCTACAAGTGATCGAATCACTCAAATTCAAATGGAGTTCCATGATTCGAACAACAAAGCTCGAAACACTTTGTTCTCGTGTCTCTCGCTTAGTGAGTTTGAGCGAGTTGGACATCTGACTATGGCTCATCAGATCTGGTCTGCCCTCGAGAGATTCCATGAGGTCAACGATCATTTGAAGACTAGACTATTTGGGACGGACAGGCGGACGAGAACTTCACACAGTTGGCTAGAGAGACCATTAATTCTATGCTCTCCAGGTTCTAGTCAATTGTGAACAAGATGCGTGCCAACAAGGCACATCTACCCATAGTGATCATGAGAGAGCGCTGAAATTACTACATGCTCTAGATCGGAGGGTTTGGGAGGTGAAGGTTCGGCGATCATCAAGTCATCCAACTACGAGACTCTGACCATGGACAAGCTCTTCTGCAAGCTCAAGTCCATAGAGATTGACCACCAAACTCGAGCCAAGATTGAGAACCCTGGTGCACCCACCATAGCCCTAGTCTCTAGAGGTGGTTCTGCTTCTAACTCCTCACCTGCTATGTTTGCTCTATCTTCTTTGTTGTCTATTACAGAGGAGCAGGTGGAGAGCCTTGGGGATGAGGAGTTGGCACTTGTGGCCAGCTGGTTCATGCGGTTCCACAACAAACATATGAGCCGGCAGCGTGGCGGGTCCAAGGACGGATGCTACAACTGTGGCGATCCCAACCATTTCGTTGCCAACTGCCCCAAGAAGGGCAAATCGGAGTCTGGCCTGTGCGACCATCACTCTAGTCGGCGCAAGGGCAAATACTCCTCTGACAAGTACAAGTCCAAGGGAGGATTCGACAAGGAGACGCTCAAGAAGAAGTACCTTCAGAAGGCAAAGATCAAGGAGCATGCCTTCCTTGCCTCCCTTAGCGACCATGACTCCGACAATGTTGTATCTTCCTCAAGCGATGAGGAGACTGAGAGGCGGGTCGAGGACAAGCTGAACGAGCTGTGCTTCATCGCCAACACCACAGGTGGCTTCTGCACCATGGCACTTGGTGAGGACGCGGTCAGCACCGGCGATGACAAAGACATCAGCGACGACACTACTTCTGAGGTACTACCTTCCGCTGATTATCTCGCCGCTGAGATCAAAGAGCTGAACGCTGCTTTGGCTAGTCAGGATAAGTTGCTTAGGCAGGCAACTCGTGAGAGGAGAGAGTTTAGATCCAAGCATGAGAGCACGCTTAGTGAACTTGAGTCTGTTAGAGCTTCAGTTGTGGTGTCCGACGAGACTGAATGTGATGAGTGCGCTCTACACATGTCGAACATCACCACTTTGCAGACCAAGTACTCCACCTTGCTAGATGAGTGTGACGAGTTGAGATCTAGGTCTATCATGTTGGGTGCGTGTACCATTTGTCCTGGCTTGCAGTCTGAGCTAGCAGAGAGAGACGCTAGGATAGCTTTGCTTGGGAAGGCTAGCTCAGTGAGTGCCCCAACACCTATGCAGTGTGCACTTTGTGAGGGTTTGCAGTCTGCCGTTGAGTCCTACAGACACTACAAGACAAGAATCAAGGAAGAAAACACATACCTTTGATCTATCTTGAGTTGGGTGTCGTGCAGTGAGCCCCGGTTGGGCATGATGGTTAGTCAGTTCAAGAGGGGAACTGGTGAACCGGGGTTAGGCTTTGCTGCTAAGGATGGGAGTGTCGGTCGCTTTCGGAAGGTTGGTGAGTGCAATGGTTTGACACCTTCAGAGAAACCTTCACCCATTCCCGAACTTATCAAAACCACCCCTGCTAAGCCTATCACCCCTATGGGAGATGGTGTGATTGATGAACCTGTGAGAACTACTCCTCAGAAAAAAGTGTGGCTTCCAAAACTTAACCATCTCAGGAACATATTTGACATCTTTCCCGACATATCTAGCGATCCCTTTCCTAGAGCCCCTCAGCCATTCGAAAAGAAAGCGCCCTCCCACAAACAAAATCCACCCAAAAGATAGGTGAGGTACCATTGTGAGTATTGTGAGAGGGATGGGCATCTAGCTTATTTTTGCTTTAGGAGGAAGAGAGATGAGCGGTGGGTTTTTGACTCGAGCAAGAAGGATATGAACCGCCCCTCTCATGGTGTTCATGCTCAACTTGTTCAGAGACGTCCTATGAGGCCTAGAGGTGTTTTGCCTCTTGCCGTTAGACCTCAGGCAGTGAGACCACATGGTGGTCGTGCCCGACGGGATGCTGGTCATGTGCCATATGGCCAAGGACCACATGACAGAGGCTTTGGTTCATACTTCCCCAGTGGACCACAATTTCCTTCTTGTGGTGATCGCTTCCCTTCGGAACCGGGGATGTTTGGTGTTTTCCCTAATACTTTTCAGGGGCAAATGCTGTAGCACTGGTATTCTTCACAGTGTACTTACTCCAGTGTTGTGCCATTTGCTCACCCTGTGTCTTACTATTGATGCAGGATGGAGGCCTCGAGAACATGTGGCCCATGGATTCTGGCTTTTCGCGCCACATGACCGGAAGCTCCAAATGGTTCTCCAGCTTCGACCCCGTGATTGGTAAGGAATACATCACATTCGGGGATAAGTCAAGAGGTAAGGTTGTTTCTCGTGGCACCATTCGGGTGAACGAGAGCTTTATTCTCAAGGATGTTGCTTTGGTTTCGAATCTGCATTTCAATCTGCTTTTAGTTTCGCAACTCCTTGAGGATGACTATGAAGTGCGCTTTAAAAATGGCTTGTCTCGGGTTTTGGATGCCCGTGGGGATCTTATTTGCCAGGTTTCCCCTTTTGATCAAGTTTTCAGTGCTGATTTTTCACATTCTTCTGGCCCTTCTCGATGTTTGCTGGCAGGATCTTCCTCTTCTCTTTGGAAGTGGCATAGGAGGCTAGGTCACTTGAGCTTTGATCTTTTGTGTCGTTTGAGCTCACTTGACCTCATCCAAGGATTGCCCAAATTAAAATTTGAGAAAGATCTTGTCTATCACCCTTGTCATCATGGAAAAATGATTGCCGCTTCCCATTCCCCGGTCACCAAGGTGATGACCTCACATCCTGGCGAATCGCTTCATATGGACACTGTTGGTCCAGCCAGGGTTTGCTCTTTTGGAGGGAAGTGGTATGTGCTTGTGGTTGTCGACGACATCTCTCGCCACTCTTGGGTGTTCTTTATGGCAGTGAATGATGAGGCTTTTACTAATGCTCGAGATTTGATTCTTCGATTGCAAAATGAGTTTCCTAAAAATTCCATGAGAGCTATACGCAGTGACAATGGCACAAAATTCAAAAATACTCAATTTGCAACCTTTTGTGCTTCTTTGGGACTCAAGCATCAGTTTTCCTCTCCGTATGTGCCCCAGCAGAATGGTATTGTTGAACGCAAAAATTGAACCCTTGTTGAGATGGCCAGAACGAAGCTTGATGAGCATAGGACTCCTAGGCGTTTTTGGGCCAAAGCGATCAACACTGCTTGCCATGTGTCCAATCGCATCTTTCTTCGGGCTTTTCTGAACAAAACTTCTTATGAGCTGCGATTTGGACGGCCACCCAAGGATAGCCATTTTAGGGTGTTTGGCTGCAGATGCTTTGTGCTGAAACAGGGTAATCTTGACAAGTTTGTGTCCCAGTCTTCTGATGGGGTTTTTCTAGGTTATGCATTACATTATCATGCTTATCGTGTTCTTAACCTAGAGACTAACCGCATTATGGAGACTTGTGAGGTTACATTCGATGAGACCGCACCTTGTCCATCTCCTGTCTTTGAGCCTTTGGTCCAGATCAGATGGGACAGACCATATTTGTGGAGGAGGAGCATGTGTCACACCCGGTTTTGGAGGGCAAACCGAATGCGGACTATGTACGTGCCAGGATCAGAACTCACGTACACAGTGATTACATAAATGAACATCATCGCACAATGCTCGAATAATAACATAATAGAGTAAAAACTTGTTACATCACAGAGTCATAGACATCCACATAGTCATCAACTTAACAGATTAATCAAAGTGCTAGCGAAACGCAGTAAAGATAAGGCCTTCACAGGCAGCTGACTGGGGGTTGCCGCCAACCCACACCTAGAATTCATCGTAGTCTTGAAACTCCTGGAAGTCTCCTTCCACGGCTTCGCCTTCTCCGGAGCAGTGGTTACAATGCGGACAACCTGGTGTTTTGTGGTAAAGCAAGGATGAGTACACATCAACGTACTCAGCAAATGTCCCGTTTGGCTGAAGTGGACTAGCTTTATGTGGGGTTAGGCTCAAGCAGTTGCTTTTAGTTGGTCAGGTATTTATCATTAGTAGAAGCCAGATTTTATCATTAACCAGCCCATGAACCCTTTCCTCATCGAGGAACAACATCATCATATTCGAACCAAAATCATAACATAATCCTTGTATCTCGAACCATTTGTATCTCTAATCAAAGAGGATCCCAAGGTTGCTCTTAACCGTGAGCACGGCTGATATATCAGTTTCACTACCCTCTGCAGAGGTCGCACACTTTACCCATGAGCCGTGATTCCCGTTCTGCCCGGGGAGAGCTAATCCCCATTGACCACTACCTAGGTGGTCCGGCAGGGTCTCACTACGTAGCTGTTACAAAGATTCCCTAGAGATCATAGCTGCCCGTTAGGTTTCTCCAGTTTGATAAACACAGTACTCCTCCCCGCAGGAGAGTGACTAACAAAAGCAAAACGAAAGAACCCCGGCACTCAGCCTCGGCAGAGCAAGCACTGTGCCTGGACCCCATTGACGGCACGACGGCGAAGCAACTACACCTCTAGTTCCTCTAATTATTTAGCTAAGGGCGCCCCATTTCACCCTCATGGTTGCACTGTTATCCCGGGTGGTCTCTCAACGAACAGGTCCTTACGGAGAGGTACTCAGGAAACAGCCTGAGCCCCCTAGAGTATCACAAGATCATCAACATAACCAGGATAACAGCATCATAAATATTCACATCATGTTCATTGATTAAGTTAAGGCAGTAGCAGAATGCTAACCATAATAGCCCATAAGGTCATCAAGGATAAAGTAAAGTGTAAAGCTAGTCAATCCTTAGGTTTCAAGTAAGTAATGCGGGACAGTAAGTTATAAATGAATAGGACATAATGGGTCAGAGGACACTTGCCTTCACCAAGCTGCTGATCAGGGACTTCCTCTGCAACTGCCTCGGGAAACACAGACTGCTCGTTGTCTACGTAAAGCAATCATTCACACTATGCACTTGGGAAAATAACAAACAAAAACAATATGCCAAACATATGCAGCAGAGAGTGGTCACAAGCTCATAACAGAAAAGGGATAGGCACTTTGGTGTTCCCTAGGTCTGGGGTAGAGGACTATACAAAAGATTCATTATTCACTAATCAAGTTTAAGTCAGTGGTGGAATTAAATAATTATCTGGTTTAAGTTCCTAAACTTAAGGGTTTGAGTCTATAAACTTAAGTGCCCCAACTTTTATTAAAGTATACTACCTTTTATTTATCTCAAATAGGGTTCCAATAACCTTAATCCTATCCTAATGATTAACCATTAATTGGAACATGGAAACAGCAGGGAAACATTGCATAAATAAATAGGTAATAATTTTATGAACATTTTGCAATTTGAAGCACCTAATTTGGAGTTCATATGGCAAAGTTATGAATTTTACAAGTTTTAGGGGTTAAAAATATACCCTAAGGACCTATTTTGAATTAAATAAAAGGGCTGAGGACTTAACCGCGAAAAACCAGGGACGGCGGGCGCAAAATCCAGAAAACCGAGGGGTTCTTTAAGAAAATGCGCGGGCGAAGGGGTATCGGGCGCTTACAGCCGTTAGATCTCAGATCAACGGCTAGGATTAGATCCTGCGGCGGGCGCGCGGGCGCGCGGCGGCTCGGGGTGGCTGACAGGCGGGGCCGGGCGGACAGCGCGAGCGCGCGGGCGAGCTGACAAGCGGGGCCGGGCGGACAGCGCGAGCGCGCGGGCGAGCTGACAAGCGGGGCCGGGCGGACAGCGCGAGCGCGCGGGCGAGCTGACAAGCGGGGCCTAACGGGCAGAGAGACGGGGCGGGGGAAAACGACTCTGGGCCGTTGGATCTTGGACGGACGGTTGAGGCTGGGTTCGGGTTATTTGAATCCGCGCCGTCCGATCCAAGATAGACGGCGGGGATCGGGTCGGCTGGCTCCCGTCTCCCTCAGCTGGCTGAGGCGGCGGCGCCCGTCCTCGCGGCGAGGAGCTCGCCGGAGACGAGGGAAACGGGGGCCCTGCGGCTCCCGGGGCGACCTGGGTGGCCGGAGAGGCTGGGGAGGGCACGGGGAACTCTCTGGTGGGGTCTAGGTCGAGGCAGGGGCACCGGAGGGGGGCGGTTCACGGTGGAGTGGCTCGGCGGCGGCGCTGAGCGACTCCGGCGAGAAATCAAGCGCGCTAGAATGTAAGACAAGGCGCAATAGGGACGGGGGAGGTTCCTTACCTCACGGCGAACTCCGAGGACTCCTCGGCGACGACGAAGACGCGACGGTGGCCCGGGTCGACAGCGGCGGCTGCACGGCGGACGACGGGTGAGCGCGGGCAGAGAGAAATAGGGAGGGGGAGAGGGAATTGGGGCGCGTCCCGGGTCGTGGACGTCGGGGCGGAGCTCACCGTGGCAAGGGACGCGGCGGAGCTCCAACGACGGCCGGGAAACGAGCTCGGGCGGCGGCGGTTCACGGCGATGGCGCCTGGGCGTGCGCGCAGCGAGGGAGAGGGCGAGAGAGGGGGCCGGTTGGTGCGCAAATGAGGGAGGGGGCGAGGGCGAGTGGGACTCGGGGCTCAAGTGGCCGAGGGCGAGGTGGGGCGAGCTCCCCACGCGCGACGTGGGCGCGGAGACCGCGGGCGCGCGCGACTCGGCGGCGGTTACGCGAGAACGGCGAAGCTGACAGCCGGGACCCGCGACGCAGAGAGAGAGAAGAGGTCGGGCGCGGGCGCGAGGAAAGCGGGGCTGACCGGGAGGGCCCACGGGCAGAGGGAGCGAGGGAGATGGCGCACGCGCGGGCGGGGGCGCCGACAGGTGGGGCTGGCCGAGCAGAGAGAGGGAGAGCGGGCGCACGGGAGGCCGCTGCGCCGACAGGCGGGGCCCGCTGCGCAGAGAGAGAGAAGGAGCGGGAGGGCGCGCGCGCGAGCTGGGCCTGATGGGCCGAAAGGCTGAGGGGGCGGCGGGTTTGGGCTGCTTTCCTCTTTTCTTTTATTTTGGAATTTCCTTTCTCTTTTCTTTTTATTTTCTCCATTAGATTCAAATCCAAACAAGCCACAAATTCAAACCAAACCTTCCAAGAATTATGCACCAAGCAAAAGTGAAATCTAGGGTTCAACATGATGCAACAATTCATACTCCCTTAGGGTTTAACATAATAAACTATAATTACAAGTAAAATAAGCACTTAGCTCCTATAGAATTGAGAGAGAAAAGAAAGAGGAAGGATGAGAAAAGGAAGTAACACCTGAATTTGTGAATATGAGCAAAGAAATTTTATACCCCCAAATTCAGGGTGTTACAAACCTATCCCCCTTAAAAGAATCTCGCCCCCGAGATTCAAGGTTGGTCAGCAAAGAGTTCAGGGTATTTGGCCTTCAGGTCATCTTCTCGTTCCCAGGTTGCTTCTTCCTCCGAATGGTGACCCCATCTGACTTTGCACATTCTGATGGTACTCCTCCGGGTGACTCTGTCTGCAAACTCCAGAATCTGCGTTGGCTTCTCTATGTATGTCAGATCCTCCTGGACTTCCAAACCCTCCACTGGCAACTGTTCTTCTGGTACTCGCAGACACTTCTTCAACTGTGACACGTGGAACACATTGTGCACTGCTGACAAACTTTCTGGTAGGTTGAGTTGGTAAGCCACTTCTCCACGCTTTGCTTGAATCTGATATGGTCCAACGTACCGGGGTGCTAACTTGCCTTTAACTCCGAACCTTCTAACTCCCCTGATAGGTGACACCTTCAGATAGACGAAATCCCCCACTTCGAAACTCAGTTCTCTTCTCCTTCGGTCCGCATAGCTTCGCTGCCTTGATTGTGCTATCTTCAGATTCTCCCGAACCATTTTGATATTCTCTTCGGCTTCAAGCAGAATGTCGGGGCCAAACACCTGTCTCTCCCCAGGCTGGTCCCAATGCAGCGGAGTCCTACAACTCCGTCCATAGAGTGCCTGAAACGGCGACATCTTCAAGCTGGCTTGGTAACTATTGTTATAGGAGAATTCTGCATAGGGTAACCTTTTGTCCCATCCTGACTTGTCTTGCAACGCACAGGCTCTCAGCATATCTTCTAGGATCTGATTAGTTCTTTCAGTCTGACCGTCTGTTTGCGGATGATAAGCCGAGCTGAAGTTCAAATGGGTGCCCAAGGCTTCTTGTAGCTGCTGCCAAAAATGAGAGGTGAACTGCGTTCCTCGATCTGACACTATCTTCTTCGGCACACCATGGAGGCAAACTATCCGTGACATGTATAACTCAGCTAACGTTGCTCCGGTATATGTGGTCTTCACAGGTATGAAATGGGCCACCTTTGTTAAGCGGTCCACAACCACCCAGATGGAATCATAGCCGGCCCGGGTACGAGGTAGGCCAACTATAAAATCCATCCCGATCTCGTCCCACTTCCACTGAGGAATCCGCAATGGCTGCAACAATCCGGCGGGCCTTTGATGCTCTGCTTTGGTCCTCTGACAGCTATCACAGATGGCAACATATTCTGCGATCTCTCTTTTCATGCCATACCACCAAAACCTCCTCTTTAAATCCTGATACATCTTTTCACTTCCCGGGTGTATGGAGTAGGCTGTCTCATGAGCTTCCTTTAGGATCAGTTCCCGAATAGGTTTGAGGTCGGGGACACACAATCGGTCCTTGAACCATATTACCCCCTCTTCATCCTCTCGAAAGTCTTTGCCTCTTCCTTCTAAGATTAGCTGCCGGATTTTGTTGATGCTTTCATCATCCTTCTGCCCTTCTTTGATCTCCCGCTCTAGGGTGGGCTCTAATTCCACTGTTACTCCTTGCGTACTGTTCAAAAAACCAAGGCTCAATCTATCGAACTCCTTGGCTAACTCATATGGCATTGGGTACATGGCCAACATATTGACTTGACTCTTCCTGCTCAAAGCATCTGCAACTACATTGGCTTTGCCTGGATGGTAATGTATCTCCAACTCATAGTCTTTGATCAATTCCAACCATCTTCGCTGCCTCATGTTTAACTCTGACTGGGTGAATATGTACTTCAGACTTTTATGATCTGTATAAATGTCACACTTCTGCCCATACAGGTAATGTCTCCAGGTCTTCAAAGCATGAACTACTGCTGCCAACTCCAGGTCATGTGTGGGATAATTTTTCTCATGGATCTTCAGCTGCCGAGATGAATATGCTACAACTCTTCCTTCTTGCATTAGCACGCATCCCAATCCGGTGTAAGAAGCATCACAATACACTGAGAATGGCTTGTGAACATCAGGCAGGACTAACACCGGAGCTGTGGTCAATCTATTTTTCAGTTCTTCAAATGCTTCCTGACACTTTTGGGTCCACTTGAACTCAACTTTCTTCGCTAGTAACGCTGTCATTGGTCTTGCAATCTTTGAGAAGCCTTCGATGAAACGCCGGTAATACCCAGCCATTCCAATGAAACTCTTGATCCCACGAACATCCTTTGGTGCTTTCCAGTTCAGGATATCTGCCACTTTCTTTGGATCCACTGCCAACCCTTCTTGATTTATGATGTGACCCAGGAACAAGACTTCATGAATCCAGAACTCGCATTTGCTCAGCTTGGCATACAGCTGTTGCTCTCGTAGCCTTTGCAATACCATCTTCAAATGCTCTACATGATCTTCCTCACTTTGAGAGTATATGAGAATATCATCAATAAACACTACCGCAAACTTGTCCAGATAATCCATGAACACACTGTTCATCAGGTACATAAAGAAGGCTGGCGCATTTGTCAAACCGAAGGACATCACTGTGAATTCATATAACCCATACTTGGTGATGAATGCTGTCTTCGGTATGTCCGAGGGTCGGATTCTGAGTTGATGGTAGCCTGACCTCAGATCTATCTTCGAGAATACGCTGGCACCTCTGAGCTGGTCGAACAAATCTTCTATCCTTGGCAGGGGATACTTGTTCTTGACAGTGACTTCATTCAAGGCTCGGTAGTCTATGCACATCCTTTTGGTACCATCTTTCTTCTCTACAAACAACACCGGAGCGGCCCAAGGCGAGGTACTTGGTCTGATGTAACCCTTCTCTAACATCTCATCTATCTGCTTCTTGAGTTCCACCAATTCTGGTCCAGACACTCGGTAGGCCCTTTTGGAAATGGGGGCGGTACCAGGGATAAGCTCTATGGCAAACTCAACCTTTCTCTCGGGTGGCATGCCCGTTAGCTCCTCGGGGAACACGTCCGGAAAGTCCGACACTACCTTGATAGTCTCGAGCGGGTTGGGCTCCTTACTGTCAACTGAAATCTGGTGACAGACACCCTCCGCTGATTTAGGCATCCTTAGCTCGGCCACTACCTCTTCTCCTGACGGGGACTTCAATGTTACGGTCCTCTTGTCACAGCTAACATTCGCCTCATACTTCATTAACCAATTCATCCCTAGGATGACATCTATCCCAGGGGTGTCTATTACTATTAAGTCACTGGGGAATCCTATCCCCCTTATTTCCACCCTTATATTTGAGCATATTTTATCTGTTTGCACCTTGCCACCAACTGAATTAATCCTCATGGGCGGCATCATTGCCTCTACTGAGATGTTATGCAATTCTACCCAGGTTGCAGTGACAAATGAATGAGTTGCACCAGTATCAAATAGCACTTTCGTGGGATGAGATTCGACTGAGAACATACCTACTGCCACATCTGGTGCATCCTGGATCGCTCCGGCCTCCAAGTGGTTCACCTTTCCACGGTTGTACGCTTGGTTACGATTGCCCGTCGTTGGCTGCAGTACACCTTGCCTTGTTGGAGCATTGGGGTTGGTCTGCTGCTGCGCCATCTTCTTTGGGCACTGCATCGCCCAGTGGCCTTGCTCTCCGCAGTGGAAACATCCTCTGCCTCCTCCTTGTGCTGGGGCTGCCTGGTTGCTCTGGTTTGCTGCTGAGGCAGGAAGGCGAGGTGCCTGGTTGTTCTGCTTCTGATACTGATTACCTCCCTGCTGGCTGTTCTGACGATACTGCTGCTGCTGTTGGGGGTACTGCCTCTGGAACTGCTGCTGATGCGGACGCTGATTCTGATTTTGATATCCCTGTGGGTGGCCGGGCCTGCCTTGCTGAGATGAACTGCCTGAGAAACGTGGACGGCTGATGCCTCCGGACTGGGGCCCACTCATCTTGCGCTTCCGATCTTCCATATCCTTACGCTTCTTCTCAGTCATAATTGCCCTATCAATCAGGTGCTGGAAGGTGGGGAAGGTGTGATTCATCAGCTGGTAATGCAGGGGATCCACTAAACCCCTCATGAACCTGTACTGCCTTTTAGCATCAGTGTTGACATCCTCAGGTGCATAACGAGATAGCTGCAGAAACTTGTCTCTGTATTCACTAACAGACAGGGGTCCCTGCTTCAGAGCCAGAAACTCCTCCTTCTTCACGATCATCAGTCCCTCCGGCACATGGTATCTGCGGAAACTCTCACTGAATTCCTCCCAGGTGATGGCTTCGGGGTCAGCATGTGTGGCGAGGTAGGACTCCCACCAGGACTGGGCTGCTCCCCTTAGCTGACGGGGGCCATACAGAACCTTCTCCCTGTCGTCACATTGAGCGGTGCGCAGTTCTCTCTCCACTGCGCGCAGCCAGTCTTCTGCATCCATGGGGTCGGCAGAATGGGCGAAGGTAGGAGGGTGCCCTCTCATGAACTCACCACGCCTATCTCGTGGCATCTGGGGCATCTGCACTTGCAACTGGGGTTGAGGTTGCTGTTGAGCCTGCTGCATGGCTGCCAGAGTCTGCCCAATGGCCTGCACTGCCTGAGTCTGCATCAAGAACATCTGCTCCACTGTCATCGGGGGTGGTGGGGGAGGCTGCCTCTGGTGCTCCTCCTGCTGGTCATGCTGCTCTTGCTGAGCACGCCTGTTGCATCGGCGCCTGTTGTCAGACATCTGTGGAAGACATTCATACATCAGCATTGATCTTACAATCCTTCAGCATAAGAAAAGGGAACACAGAATTCTTCATGACACTGAGTGAACAAAAAGTTTCACTGATCCTCATAATGATTCAACACAGCTTCCCAGATGAGAAGGAAAGTAGAAGTAAATGGCTTCCCAACTAAATAACTGACTTTATTAACATTACTAGCTAGGCCAAACTGCAGGGGAAACCCACAGGTTGGCAACAGTCATTACAAAGACCCAAATCCAGCACAAGTTCATCATAACAAGCATGCAAGCAACTGATAAGCAAACTAAACTGAATGGAAGCAACTGTTAAGCAAACTAAACTAACTATCTAAGACTGAGACATCTAACTTAAGAATTATTACAAAATTCGACGCTAACGATCTAAGGATCCAAATCTATCCTGGTCTTACAGACAGGGGAACCATAAGTGTGATGACCACGTGGCGGCGAGCGGTATGGGTGCTGAGTCCCAACAGGAGCGGGAGAACCACCCTCCTGGTGATGGCGCTCTGCCAGCTCAGCACGCAACTCCGCAATCTCCGTTCGAGCCCTGCTCAGCTCGTCCAGAGAGTGGTCCAGCTCAGTGTTAAGCACTGCGACTAGGTTGACTGTGCTGCTCAACCTAGGGTTAGCCTCACCAACAGGGGAGACAACCACACTCTCTGTGCTGCCAGTAGGGCGGCGGGGGTAGTACCGAAGGTTAAGACCGTCGGCCACGCCACCGAACAAAGAACAGTACTGGGAGAGTGCACGTCGTGCTGCATCCTGCATAGCCGCCTCTGCAGTGTCCCTCTCGGAGATGGAATAGTGCTCCGAAACGGCCTCCGCACCCCGGAGGTCATCCTCCGGACGGCGAACTAGGCAGGTAGCCTCCCAGCGGTCCGGGTACCTCCCGCGACTGTGCTGGTAGACTACACAACGATACTCGATCGACCAGGTGTGCCGGTCGAAAGCCTGGCGCAGCAAGGTGTCGAGTGCGTCGTGGAAGTGACAACCGCGAGCGGCGTCACGGGTGATGGGTCGGGCGACCCATCCTTCCGCCTCCTGCGGCTCAGAAGACTCCGTGCTGTGGTCTGAGTCGTCGTCGTCGGGGTCTCCTCCAGGTCCTCCTCCAACAGCCGGGATGTCCCGGGGTGGTGCAAGGGGCGCCTCCAGCTGGGCAACAGAGGAACGGGGCCTCACGGACTCCACCTCATGCTGGGATGAGGAGGAAGAGCCCTGCTGCTCTCTGTGCTGGCGTCGGCGTTCCTGCTCCTCACGCAGGCGGTGGTGCAGCCTCTCCAGGTGACTCGACTGACCGGACACGGTGCGGTGCAGAGGACGCTCCGCAAGTCGAGACGGCAGGAAAGGAATCACCGACTTACGTGCAGTGTGTCTAAGACGAGCCATCTACAAAAGACACCGTAAGCATAAGAGTAAGAGCAGAACTAATATGACAAGTGAATAAACCATAGACAGAATAAGATAAAAAAATTTTAACAAGGTATAATATAGTACATATATATGTAGTAAAACATAGGGTTGGTCGAGGTGACCAACTTTTGAAGTAACATCAGAGGTCAAGGTGAGAGGGGAAGGTCAATAGTCCTTAGTACGACCAGTGCTACTCTAGGTCAGCGGTCCTACAGTCAGCACGGCTTTGATACCACTTATGTCACACCCGGTTTTGGAGGGCAAACCGAATGCGGACTATGTACGTGCCAGGATCAGAACTCACGTACACAGTGATTACATAAATGAACATCATCGCACAATGCTCGAATAATAACATAATAGAGTAAAAACTTGTTACATCACAGAGTCATAGACATCCACATAGTCATCAACTTAACAGATTAATCAAAGTGCTAGCGAAACGCAGTAAAGATAAGGCCTTCACAGGCAGCTGACTGGGGGTTGCCGCCAACCCACACCTAGAATTCATCGTAGTCTTGAAACTCCTGGAAGTCTCCTTCCACGGCTTCGCCTTCTCCGGAGCAGTGGTTACAATGCGGACAACCTGGTGTTTTGTGGTAAAGCAAGGATGAGTACACATCAACGTACTCAGCAAATGTCCCGTTTGGCTGAAGTGGACTAGCTTTATGTGGGGTTAGGCTCAAGCAGTTGCTTTTAGTTGGTCAGGTATTTATCATTAGTAGAAGCCAGATTTTATCATTAACCAGCCCATGAACCCTTTCCTCATCGAGGAACAACATCATCATATTCGAACCAAAATCATAACATAATCCTTGTATCTCGAACCATTTGTATCTCTAATCAAAGAGGATCCCAAGGTTGCTCTTAACCGTGAGCACGGCTGATATATCAGTTTCACTACCCTCTGCAGAGGTCGCACACTTTACCCATGAGCCGTGATTCCCGTTCTGCCCGGGGAGAGCTAATCCCCATTGACCACTACCTAGGTGGTCCGGCAGGGTCTCACTACGTAGCTGTTACAAAGATTCCCTAGAGATCATAGCTGCCCGTTAGGTTTCTCCAGTTTGATAAACACAGTACTCCTCCCCGCAGGAGAGTGACTAACAAAAGCAAAACGAAAGAACCCCGGCACTCAGCCTCGGCAGAGCAAGCACTGTGCCTGGACCCCATTGACGGCACGACGGCGAAGCAACTACACCTCTAGTTCCTCTAATTATTTAGCTAAGGGCGCCCCATTTCACCCTCATGGTTGCACTGTTATCCCGGGTGGTCTCTCAACGAACAGGTCCTTACGGAGAGGTACTCAGGAAACAGCCTGAGCCCCCTAGAGTATCACAAGATCATCAACATAACCAGGATAACAGCATCATAAATATTCACATCATGTTCATTGATTAAGTTAAGGCAGTAGCAGAATGCTAACCATAATAGCCCATAAGGTCATCAAGGATAAAGTAAAGTGTAAAGCTAGTCAATCCTTAGGTTTCAAGTAAGTAATGCGGGACAGTAAGTTATAAATGAATAGGACATAATGGGTCAGAGGACACTTGCCTTCACCAAGCTGCTGATCAGGGACTTCCTCTGCAACTGCCTCGGGAAACACAGACTGCTCGTTGTCTACGTAAAGCAATCATTCACACTATGCACTTGGGAAAATAACAAACAAAAACAATATGCCAAACATATGCAGCAGAGAGTGGTCACAAGCTCATAACAGAAAAGGGATAGGCACTTTGGTGTTCCCTAGGTCTGGGGTAGAGGACTATACAAAAGATTCATTATTCACTAATCAAGTTTAAGTCAGTGGTGGAATTAAATAATTATCTGGTTTAAGTTCCTAAACTTAAGGGTTTGAGTCTATAAACTTAAGTGCCCCAACTTTTATTAAAGTATACTACCTTTTATTTATCTCAAATAGGGTTCCAATAACCTTAATCCTATCCTAATGATTAACCATTAATTGGAACATGGAAACAGCAGGGAAACATTGCATAAATAAATAGGTAATAATTTTATGAACATTTTGCAATTTGAAGCACCTAATTTGGAGTTCATATGGCAAAGTTATGAATTTTACAAGTTTTAGGGGTTAAAAATATACCCTAAGGACCTATTTTGAATTAAATAAAAGGGCTGAGGACTTAACCGCGAAAAACCAGGGACGGCGGGCGCAAAATCCAGAAAACCGAGGGGTTCTTTAAGAAAATGCGCGGGCGAAGGGGTATCGGGCGCTTACAGCCGTTAGATCTCAGATCAACGGCTAGGATTAGATCCTGCGGCGGGCGCGCGGGCGCGCGGCGGCTCGGGGTGGCTGACAGGCGGGGCCGGGCGGACAGCGCGAGCGCGCGGGCGAGCTGACAAGCGGGGCCGGGCGGACAGCGCGAGCGCGCGGGCGAGCTGACAAGCGGGGCCTAACGGGCAGAGAGACGGGGCGGGGGAAAACGACTCTGGGCCGTTGGATCTTGGACGGACGGTTGAGGCTGGGTTCGGGTTATTTGAATCCGCGCCGTCCGATCCAAGATAGACGGCGGGGATCGGGTCGGCTGGCTCCCGTCTCCCTCAGCTGGCTGAGGCGGCGGCGCCCGTCCTCGCGGCGAGGAGCTCGCCGGAGACGAGGGAAACGGGGGCCCTGCGGCTCCCGGGGCGACCTGGGTGGCCGGAGAGGCTGGGGAGGGCACGGGGAACTCTCTGGTGGGGTCTGGGTCGGGGCAGGGGCACCGGAGGGGGGCGGTTCACGGTGGAGTGGCTCGGCGGCGGCGCTGAGCGACTCCGGCGAGAAATCAAGCGCGCTAGAATGTAAGACAAGGCGCAATAGGGGCGGGGGAGGTTCCTTACCTCACGGCGAACTCCGAGGACTCCTCGGCGACGACGGAGACGCGACGGTGGCCCGGGTCGACAGCGGCGGCTGCACGGCGGACGACGGGTGAGCGCGGGCAGAGAGAAATAGGGAGGGGGAGAGGGAATTGGGGCGCGTCCCGGGTCGTGGACGTCGGGGCGGAGCTCACCGTGGCAAGGGACGCGGCGGAGCTCCAACGACGGCCGGGAAACGAGCTCGGGCGGCGGCGGTTCACGGCGATGGCGCCTGGGCGTGCGCGCAGCGAGGGAGAGGGCGAGAGAGGGGGCCGGTTGGTGCGCAAATGAGGGAGGGGGCGAGGGCGAGTGGGACTCGGGGCTCAAGTGGCCGAGGGCGAGGTGGGGCGAGCTCCCCACGCGCGACGTGGGCGCGGAGACCGCGGGCGCGCGCGACTCGGCGGCGGTTACGCGAGAACGGCGAAGCTGACAGCCGGGACCCGCGACGCAGAGAGAGAGAAGAGGTCGGGCGCGGGCGCGAGGAAAGCGGGGCTGACCGGGAGGGCCCACGGGCAGAGGGAGCGAGGGAGATGGCGCACGCGCGGGCGGGGGCGCCGACAGGTGGGGCTGGCCGAGCAGAGAGAGGGAGAGCGGGCGCACGGGAGGCCGCTGCGCCGACAGGCGGGGCCCGCTGCGCAGAGAGAGAGAAGGAGCGGGAGGGCGCGCGCGCGAGCTGGGCCTAATGGGCCGAAAGGCTGAGGGGGCGGCGGGTTTGGGCTGCTTTCCTCTTTTCTTTTATTTTGGAATTTCCTTTCTCTTTTCTTTTTATTTTCTCCATTAGATTCAAATCCAAACAAGCCACAAATTCAAACCAAACCTTCCAAGAATTATGCACCAAGCAAAAGTGAAATCTAGGGTTCAACATGATGCAACAATTCATACTCCCTTAGGGTTTAACATAATAAACTATAATTACAAGTAAAATAAGCACTTAGCTCCTATAGAATTGAGAGAGAAAAGAAAGAGGAAGGATGAGAAAAGGAAGTAACACCTGAATTTGTGAATATGAGCAAAGAAATTTTATACCCCCAAATTCAGGGTGTTACAGCATGACAACGCCGTTTGGGTTGCTCTCAATACAACTCCACCGACCGCCCCAGTCGAGCCTGCTTCCACTGCTACGGCAGCTAACGGACCCGACCCCACTCCTTCCACCACTTGGGGTCCGCTCGAGCCAGCTCCTGCTAAGACTGGAAGAGTTGAAGCTGCTGTTGAGGGGCAAGCCACTTCCTCAAGGGAGGCTCCATAGCATATTCAGTGCCATCACCCACCTTAGCAGATGATCGGGGAGCTTCACGAGCGAGTCACTCGCTTTAGGTCACAACAAATTTCTGATTTTGCTCACTCAGCTTTTGTTGCTACTTTTGAGCCTTGTCATGTTGGACATGCTTTTTTTATCCTAACTGGGTTAATGCTATGCATGAGGAGCTTCAAAATTTTGAAAGAAATCAGGTTTGGGTTCTGGTGCCACCTCCTTCTAACTGCCATTCCATCAGTACAAAATGGGTTTTCAAAAACAAACAAAGCGAGAATGGTTTGGTAGTGAGAAACAAGGCGAGGTTGGTTGCCCAAGGGTATTGCCAAAAAGAGGGAATTGATTATGAGGAGACCTTTGCCCCTGTTGCCCGTTTAGAGGCCATTAGGATCCTTTTAGCATTTGCTGCTTCAAAGGGTTTTAAGCTTTTACACATGTATGTCAAAAGTGCCTTTTCGAATGGGTATATAGAGGAAGAGGTATATGTTAGGCAGCCCCCTGGTTTTGAGAGTTCCAAGTTTCCAAATCATGTTTTTAAACTCCATGTAAGGAAAATGGACCCCGGGCCATTTGGCTAATTGAGTTTTGGTGTTTGATGAACAACACAATCCGTGAACTAATAAGTTTTCTAGTGTTTGTGTTTGTAGTTCACAGGATGCGAAGAGAATTGGACCAAGGCAATGAGGATGCAACACCTCAAAAGAAGACATAAAAAGATAAATAGGAGTCCAATACTCAAGAACAAAGATGCCCGAAGAAATCAGCGAAGAAATCCAAGATAAGGGCTGTCAGCCAGCGCCTGGTGGCGCACCGGACATTAGTGTCCGGTGTGCACCGGACTGTCCGGTGAGGCACCGGACAGTCTGCACAGAGAGGCCGCAGACAGGCGCTCTCTGGCTGTAGCATCGACTGTCCGGTGTGCCAACGGGCAGACGACAACGGTCGACTGCTACAGGCGCCAACGGTCGGCTGACGTGGCGTGCACCGGACATCTACTGTGCAGTGTCCGGTGGTGCACCGAACTGTCCGGTGCACCCGACGACAGAAAGTTGCTGCTTTCTGTCCAACGGCTAGTTGGGGGTGTGGAGGCTATAAATACCACCCCAACCGGCCATTCTCAAGTGTGAGAGCCCAAGCAACATACTAAGGCATATAGTGCACATTTCCAAGAGCTCAAACACCCAAGTGCTTAATAGAATCACTCGGTGATTAGCGTAGGTGCTTTGCGAAGTGCTTAGGTTAGTTAGACCGCTTTAGCGCTTGCTCTAGGTGAACCCTAGATTGTTGAGTGAGTTTAGATAAACCTCACAACCCCTCGGCTCTTGCGTGAGTCGTTGTAATTGTACCGAGTGGGGCGAGAGTCTTGCGAGACCGTGACAACCGCGTTTGTGTCACGGCCGCCACCGTGTACCGGAGGGAACGAGGCCCGCGGCGTTTCGGCCGGAAGCTCGATAGTGGAGACGGCGGGGAGCGTCCGAGAGGAGCCGGAAGCGGAGCACCACTTGCGCGTGGAGAAGGCCCGTGGCTCTCTACGGAGTTACTCGACCGTGGTGCTTGGCCCTCGCGTGGGCTTCCCTTTGCGTAGGGGCACCAACGAGGATTAGTCGGGACCTTGCGTGGTTCCGGATACCTCGGTAAAAATACCGGTGTCATCCACGAGAGTTTGCTTCTCTACTTAGCTCTTTACATTCCGCATTTATATTAAGTATTTAAGTTTCAATCTTATTGTCATACTTATTTAGTGTAGATTGAAACTTAGCCTTTGCGGTAGAGATAGCAACACTTAGACAAAACCTAGTTTGCACATTCTAGTTTTGATTATTTGCATAGGTTTTGCTCTAGGGATTTAATTGTGGCCTAGTTTAGTAAAAGTTTTAGAAGTCCTAATTCACCCCCCCTTCTTAGGCGTCACCTATTTCCTACACTCCAAAAAGCTTTGTATGGTTTAAAACAAGCCCCTAGAACCTGGTATGAGCGTTTGAAATCTTTTCTGCTTTCTAAGGGTTTTAAAATGGGCTCTAGGACAAAACTCTTTTTCTCCTCAAGCATAATAATGACACCTATCGGAGAGAAAATCCTCCGGCCGGGTGGCAGAATGCACCCGCCCTAATCCTAAGATGAGGGGGCCTAAGCGTTTTGCCTGTTAGGTGGATTCGGGATGAACACAAGAACACGCGAGGGTTTATAGTGGTTCAGGCCGCAGGAGCGTAATACCCTACCTCCACTTTATGTAAGTTGTATTGAGAGTGTGTGTAAGCATGTGATTGAGTCCGTGTGAGCTTGTCTCTTGTAACGCTGTGTCCCTTCCCTTTTATAGTTTAAGGGAGGTACATATAAGGATGCTGAGCACCGACATGCGGGCCTAGGAGCATAATGGTAGGAATACATTATGTGAATAGTAAATGCTGATAGCACACAAAGATCCTCCGCCTTAGTAACGCATGAGTAATCAGCGGGAGTCATGATGACCGCAGTCCATGCAGCATTGATAGGTAGTAACCCTTTTCCTGGTAACGTGCGTGGTGAGTAACAGCACGACCCACGTATCGTGGACTGAGCATGCCGCCTGTTAGTGGAATGGACAGGCGCACATCTTATCTGTAATGAATGCAAAGGCGCGCGTAGCCCAGAGGCGTCATGCTAGGTTTCGCCCGTTGGCTTATGCCGCGCAGTATGCCACGTGGCAGCATCGGGTCTCTGCCTCAGTGGGGAGCAGAAGTGTATGCGGATAGGTCCGGATCCCACCAGACCAGGTCTGGACACGTGTTAACACCGGACCCCCGCTTGGGCCCTGATTAAGGCCCTGGTGTGTTCTGTCCTAGAACCTTGGGACCCTACTGCGGGTGGCCCAGACCCCATACGGGGGGGGGGGGGTCTAGATCCCATTCTAGGGGTCCTGGACCAAACTTGGAGGTCCGGACTGTATATCCGGGGGTCCGGCACTTTCCCATGGGGGTTCGGCCACACTATTGATGCCTTGGAGTATATCACTTTCTCTAGACACGTGGCGGCTCCAGACCCGCCCATGTGGTGGGGTCAGGCGCTGTTGCGGATCCAGAGTAGTCGCCTGAGGCTAGGGTGAGTCATGGCCTGGTCCCACATACAGCTCTTTTACCACGTGACTAAGAGTAGTCGCGTGGGTACTGTGCTTTTATACAGTAGTAAGGGGTACCCCAGTTTCAGGGTACCGACAGTGGCCCTCGGGCCCGCCTCAGGGGAGGATGCGAGCCTGCAGGTGGGGCCAAAGCTTGCACCTTGCCTCAATATGGCCTGATTGGTGATTGGCGCGCCATTTCAGCATGTCTGCTGACGCACCCTCTGTTAATCACCTTCGGTCACGCCAACTGCCATATCTGTCCCCGCGGCTGACTGACCCACGACCCCCATGTCTGGTGGTTTTGTCGGGCCACACGCGGGGCGCCTCGTTGCCACTGCATTGGTTTAAAAAAATACCTTTTGTCTTCTGCAGCAGCCCCAAGGAGGCGCACTACTGGCGCGTGCGGCGGTTCACTCTTTCCACACCCGAAATCTGACACGCAAACTGTATGACTTGTGGACCCGGGCCCCGTGTCATAGACTGGGCTGCCTAGGTCCTAGGTACCCGTCGAGTGGGATTTCTTGCGGCGATTCAGGGGCGCGTGCACTACTACAAATCATGTTATATGAGACGGTTAATTTTCAGTTATTAAGACGCTTATGAAGTGTCCAAATTTGACGGAGTCGTAAAAGATGTCCCACATTTAAGATGGTTATAAACCGTCTTAAAAGATATTATATAAGACAATTTTTAATTTATAACCGTCTGAAAAAGGTATTTGTTTTAGTCATTTTGTCCGATAAACCGTCTTGAATTAGGTTTTTTTAAGACACTTCTTCTAAAGAACCGTAGAGAATACAAACATTAAAAGTCATAAAGTATTTATCAAACTGCCTCGAATATCCTACAATAATAGACGATTACAATAGGAAAACCATCTTATTTAGGTGACTAATAATGAACGTTTTAGAAACCGTCTTATTTAGGAGACTGATATTAAACATTTTGGTGACCGTCTTATTAAGATTTAAACGAAATGACTTACACGGCAGTACATTCTTCAATTTATAATCATTTTTTCAGATATCACGTTATAATAATTTGAAAGAGAAATATACATACACATATATTGAACAACATTATAATTAATATAATATAAATAAGTACCATTCAATATATTATAAATAAGCATTGTCAAACAACGTATATATAAGTGTACTCTAAATCTAAACTAAAATACAACTGTTTGCACTAATGTTAAGCCTAACTTTATATGAATTCAAGTCTCCACACTTTTGCGGCCACCAAATTTGAATTCCATTCTATGTTTTCCTGTACAACAAATAGGAGAAAACTAGACATAGCAAAAAGCTCCAAGCAGCACGTGGATGGTCTCAAAGCTGCCTTTGTGCTTCTCTATGTGCTTGATGACTCCTACACGCCCGGTGTTCCTCCCGCCAGTCACCATGACCATGTTGCCGATGTCAAACTTGATGAAGTCCATGATCTTGTTGGTCTCCAGATCGATCTTGATGGTGTCGTTGGCCTTGATGAGCGGGTCAGGGTAGCGGATGGTGTGGTCGTCGTAGGTGTTCAGGTAGGGGATGCCTTTCTGGCCAAACTGAACAGACCTCACCTTGCAGAGCTTGAACAGCACACAAACTAATAGAAAAGCAGTGAGCATTTCACAGGCGTACTATGAAAGGGCATGGGAATTTCCAGCGATGTGAATGGATAGATAGACAGAGCAACATCTATTAATAGTCCTAACGATTGTAACACATGACATTTTCAATGCAAGACTTTCATGCACACAGCATATATGGACAGTATAGCAAGGATAAGGTACACAGATTTACTAATGAAAAACAACAACCTCACACGGCTACCAAGATCATCATGCTCAACTAGAACAATGAGAGATGATGTGTTAAATTGGCTGGCATTGCAAGCACGTTGTGCTGTTCCAAGACTTGACACAGTTTATCAGGTGATATACTTGGATCCATGACCTCAAGGAATAACTTACAAAGAGTTGATATGTGCATATAAGACCCTAATTACAATTAACAGTGGGAAAGTACGAGGATCAATTAAATGGTACAGCAGGCTAACCATATTGATCTCAACCGAAGCTGAGTCCATTGTAATCTGCTCGATTTTCTTCAGTCCCTCTAAAAAAATGAACCCAACAAGACATACAAGCTTCAATACCCAAACTTCACAAACAGAACTAACGTTAAGTTGACAAGCAAGCCAATTTGCAAACATCGTCAGTTGTGGTTATCTAAATGAAAGTGAATTTTGCGAAGGAGGTCATTGTTGCTCTCTTTGACCAGTAAGAAGTGCTGGCTGGCGACAAATGCAGCCTCAGGAATGGCGCTGTTTCCGTCAGACAGTAGGGGGCACAAGAGTCACATGGAGTGACCATGTACAAGAAATTCAAAACCTGGAAACGTATTGAAGCCTAAAGTTTGGAGTGGCAAATTGTCAAATTTCAATCATCTTGATGTAGTTTGCAAAGCATACAGTAGGCTCAATTAGAGAAGATGGTTAAGTTACTACATGAAACAAGATGCAATTAGGGGTGGTAATGGGATCTAAAGTTTACACTATAAAATTTAAGGGTCAGATCATATTAGGATTGGGCTCTATTTCTATTCATTTTTAGAACTAAAATTAATTAAGGGCTCAAACGAATCGTGAAGAAACATTTGGATGATGATCCATTACCACCCCTAGAGCCTAGATGCAATGGAGCAAACAGCGGTCAAACATTTGGAAATAAAAATAGTAATCCTCTCTCTGGTACTTAGTACTTACCATATTGATCCTTCAACATCTTCTTATGATAATCATAAAGGTACACTATTTGATCATAAATAGGATATTTAACCTGCATCAAAAGTATAGTAACATGAAACACCTTTGAGAATTTATTTAAGACTAATTTGACATAGGGAAGAATTGAGTCATTACAGAGGACACTGCTTCACATCTAGCTGCACATTCTTCCCGATGAACAGCTAGATATTCATTAAGCTTTGGAAGATCCTACCTGCAAAATACATCCCAGACAGCACCAGCCAGGAATCCTTCTGAATTATTAGTGTTTGGCTCCTCGATGTGTGAAATCGAGTGTTTGTGTGATTGCTCTTCAATATCCAGATTCAAATTTTGAACAGGAGTATGAGTATTTACATGAACACTAGTTCCATTAGCAATCCTTTCAATACATCAAACTGTACTCTTACCCTCTTGGGACATTGGTAATGCACTTCAGTTGCATGCATTAACATGTGAACCTACAAGAGGAAACAGATAGCATTAGCCATCTGGTGTTTGTAACTTTTGTCATTAAAAATACTCAAGTTACTCAGCCGACCTTCATGAAAAACAAGCGCTCAAATCTAACCAGAACTTTGAAGTGAAAACTGAGTAAGACCAAACTTACAACATTGCACATGTTAATCATTAGATTTGTCATTGAATCACCTTTACCAAGTTCTTGGTGACTTCCATGTGCAATTAGCAGTTTCATCCCCAATTCAGGTTGTAAGGCATCTGGGGGTAACTTGGCAGCAAGGTTTAGGAGACCCCATCTAGGATGAATAAAATCAACAAGAGGAAAGTTGACAATAAATTTTGGCCTTTGGCACAACGGAAACGCCTCCAAGACATTGGGTCGGGGCCACTCTTTCAATTTCAGCATCAACAAGTGGTCATCTCCTCCTTTGCTGCCATCTAAGTAGCCTTTGATAAACTGTTTGAGCTCGATATCTACCTAAGCATATAAAACAAGATAGGATATATAATTTTGAAGATAAGAGGTACAACAAACATTTTCCACATACACGAAGCTTGTAATTCTTTACTTCCACAAATTGTTCACTTCTCCAAAATGCCACTTGTAGTACAAGTACTGGATGGCCAAAAACTCAAAATAAGTTAGCACAGGTGGTATCACAATGAATCAATGATCATGCATTCTTTTTAGCAATATATACCTCTAAGATCTAACAGTGGTATGTTAAACTAAATGAGACCAGTAATAGCAGTGTAACTAGTAACATGGCACAAGGGAATCCCTAAGCAAATGTCGCAACAATTTCTAACAGACAGAAACGTCTTGTTCAGAAATATAAAGCAATAACTAGCACTGATTTATCACCTCTGATTGGTTCGAGCAGTCCACAGCCTTGACTATGGCATCTTCATCCATTTCTTCATCCATGATCTCCTGGATATATCTCCAAATATAGTGAGTCTTAAGAATAAGGGGGCACAGATGACACAACTACAGTTGAAAATATCAATGCTACCTCCAAACAGAAATACAAAGTATCAGGGTAAGTATCCGATTGCGTTGTGATGTAATATGATCATAAGATCCTGTAGACCCTTACCAATCAAATACCAAAGCATTAAGGTCACATCTAAATTTTGAAGGACCCATTATGGTTATGATATGCGGATAGAAGATGGATCTAACATAATAGTTTTTCTGTTCATAGCTATGGTGTGACTTGCAAATGTGGCAAAAAGGCTTGGTATATAGTTATAGATGTGAAAAAAAACTGAAGCTCATTGATATCGTTGACAACAAAAGGGTTCTATTGCACATCCTTAATCCTAGGATATGGTCTGATCGATTATGGGAAAAGCTACAGCCTTGTCACGATCCAGACAAACGCTGATCTTAGTTACTTTATGAAATACAAATTTTGGCTTAGCCAATGACTACATTTGGAAGCACTCCAGTTAGAACCACTCATTAAAAACTATTAGACATAAGACCAAGTTTAGAAAACAGGAACAATAATCTATGAACAGGTCATATAGTGTAACACAAACAAAATACTGAAGATAGACATGACAAAAATCCATTTCCAAGGAAACCAAGATAGACATGTCATTGGGGAGAGGAGGAAGGCGAGGAGGAGTGAGAGGTAGCAGACGGACCAGAAGGCGAGCTTGGAGAGGGGCAAGGTCGGCAAATGGTGGTGGTGGTACAAGGTTTAGAGAACATAGACCCATTGATCTAGGATATAAAACTAACACATGTGGAAGACACAATACAACAAATTTAAGGAATAGTGCATGCCTCAGCTGCCTCCTAGAAACTTTCAAGATAATGTTGCAAAGGAACAAGAAGAAAAACATCTAATATGACAGGAAAGATCACTCGATCAACTCAATAGCAATCTTACCTCAAAGGAAGCATGCAGCCTACCAAGGTATATGTAACTGCAGTTTGAATAATATAAACTTACAACTTACAAAGGTAAAACAAACCTTTTGAGCAGAAAACACAACACTTTGTTCACATATGAAGCCAAAATTGGCCCTCTCTGGTCTCAAAAAAAGTTGCCCTTCTCTATTGATAGAACAAGTATTTCTCTGATATCTATCGATTATTCAAATGTAGTGCCTCAATATTATGTCATTAGAGACTGAACCAGACCTTCTCATAACTGAAGAGTTTTACATATCCTAAGTAGGGGAAAGCTTGAGCATAGTTTCAAAGTTGATTAAATACGGGATAAACTGTAATGGTTCTAGCAATGTCCAGTTATTGTGTTCATTATCGATCAATACTAAAAACTAAAGTACTAATAATGACCACAAAGTGAAAATGCAACATACCTATCCTAATTTGTACAAATATAGCTAGAATCAAACAACGTTACATCAATATGAGACCACTCGCGCTCAAGAAAATTGTAATCATATATAAAACGCACGAGCATAAAAAACGAACCAAGCTGATTCCCTCGAGTACCTCGCATGATGCCATTTGTACATAGACTACTCAAACGGATCGATCTATCAAGATAGGAAGGGGCCATCGCAGGAAGAGTGCCAGCAGATTTGGAAACCATATGTTAGATCAGTCCAAGGGGAGAAGAAAAACAAGATCATGCACCTAGGAGAACTTGGTCTGGAGCAAGTGGTTGACATCCTCGAAAGCACGACGGAGGATAGCAAACTCCTTTCACGACTCGTCAGAGACAAGCAACTTGGCCATGTTGTCCCAGTTGATCACCTTGCTGGCCCTCACCGCCCCATCGACCACCTTCTTCATGTCGTTGCTGCTCGTATTCTCTAGCCCATCGCTGACTCTCTCCTCTCTCCTTATCATCGCTGCCGCTATGCTGCATTCTGACCGAACGAGGAAATGGTTATAGGGGGATGACCTAGTATTCTTATCCACACACAATTGGTTATACATGTCCACCCATAGGTTTTAACCACATAATACATAAGTCTTAAACACATGGTTGTTTATTCACATCCACAAAAAAGTTTCAAACATACAAATACATAAATCGATTTGTCACATAAAGTTCCCGGGCATGATACATAAATATTATATATATACTAAAGGACTAAAGGAGTGAAAGGCATGTATGCAGTACATTGATGCCTGTCCATGGTCTGGATACGCCATGAAATAGTAGAATCCAAGCAAGCTTAAGAGAAATAAACAAAAGAGTGGGGGAAATGATGTGTTTAGTTTTGGACTGCTGGACTGCATACGCCATGGTCTGCAAACGCTATAATAAAGTTGTAGTTTATCGGATCCGATTACATATAGCTTACATTAGGGATTAGGGTTTGAGTGCTAGCCTAGTCGCACAAGAGAAAAGAGATGAAGACGTGTTGTACTGCTGTTGGTGTAGGTGTCGGTTGGCGGGCATACCTGGTGGTTGGTGGCGCCCCTGGGAGCCTAGAGTTGAGAGCGGTGGCGTTGCACCTGAAGGCTTCGCTGCTTCGCAGTGGTGGCGCGCCTTGCGCTTGAGGCTCGACCTGGCTTGGGGCCTTGGGGAAGGAGATGACCGGAGAAGGTTGGCCCTCGTCGGCGCCTTCCGCAGCCGTAGTGGCTTGCCGATCTTTGGCTCTCCACTCACAAGCGCACATCCATGGAAGGGACAGGGGAGGGCGATACTACGATAGGGCATTTGGGCGTGTCTCCGCTCATAGGGAGGTGCTGGAGGCTGGTTGTCTGGCTAGCCGTGTGGCTGTGGCGGGCCGGTAGGCCTACTGCAAAGTGCCAATAATTTTAGGCAGTTGGGTTGTCGTGAATGGGCCAAGAAAATATTGTAAAAATACAGAAATATAGTGGATTTTTCTGAAATTTCAAAAACGGACGGTAAAAATGTCTCACCGTTTTCTATATATACTGATAAATCCAAAAATGATTGGGAAAATCCGATAAGTGTTACCGGAAATGTACTGGATCGAGAAAATTTGTTAAGTGGTACAAAAAATTTAATAGATTTTACTGACTGTTTTCATCTTTGCTGGTGATGCTCGTGGAGTGGAGAGAAGAGTATTTGCTGTCATCGTGTGTTCAAACAGTCCGTGAAGACGGATGCCTTGTTCGATGGACTAAAATCGTCTGCGTCTGAAGATTGTTAGGTTGGGTTGTAAGCCATGCCTAAAGCCTCTTTTGTTCTTTCGGCTAAAGAAATCTCAAGTCTATATTGGTTTTTCGGAACTTGACAATGTAAATGTATATATCCAGCATAGGATGGGTATACCTTCCTATATCCCTTAGTACGTAAATGATAGGAAAAAAGCAAAATGGTGACTTAGGTCTGTTATGTGACACATTAATGATCGGGTCGCATGTTGGTCTATTTTACCATCTACATGAAGTTGTAGAGATAAGTTTAAGCGGAATTCACTATTTATTATATTTTCTTATAACATGTCTTATTAGAAATATCATACAAAGACGTTTCATACCTTGAAGTGTCTAGTATACTCACTAACATCTAAGACAGTTTTTATAGTCTAGACGACTCTAATAATATTTTTATTTGAGATGGTTTCATATACATAAGTGTCTAATATACTAACTTGAATTTAAGGCAATTCTTGCAATCTTAATGACTCAAAAGGTATATTTATTTGAGACAGTTTTCAATAACTATCCGTCTTAACTCAATGTAAGACAATTTTTACGATGTAACCGTCTCAAATCACTTTTTTATTAAAGACGGATCTCCAAAAAATTGTCTTATCTTACTCATCACCATATTATAATAGACACTTTTATAAAATGCACCGATATCCATCTTAAAATGTGCGTCTTAAATAAGCATATCTATAGTAGTGGTGGAAGGGTTTCCCTGAATAGGGACTCAGGTTTCCTTGAAAAAGGATTCACCCACTGTGCAGCAGTTACCTTTTCGCATTCTCTTCCAATCGACTGCGCCTCTTTGCCTTCGTGCTCTTCTGCTCTACGCCCGCACCGCCACACACGCCATGGCTTCGCTTGGTCATCCTGACCGCTTTCAGTCTGAGGAAGCATGTAATCTGGTGTGTGGCCTGCTTGGGTGGAGCGCGCCAGGGCTCGCCGGAAGAATCCATGTCGGCGCTGCCCCCCTTGGCGATCTCGCCGCCAGGGAGTTCGTGTTGTTCACCTCCTACATCTCTTGTAGGTTGGCACTGCCGATCTCGCCCTTCTTCCTGCTGCTGCTGGAGGAGTTCGGGCTTCAGCTTCAACACCTCACGCTCCACTCCATCCTCCAGGCAGCCATCTTCGTCCACCTCTGCGAGATGTTTGTAGGTGTGGCCCCCTACACTTCCCTCTTCCACTACTTATTTGTGCTTATCAAGTCCGGGAAGACTAGGGACCACATCGGTGCCTACTACTTCTAGATGAGGCCAGATCCGGCCGTAGTATACATTCCCACCTTTGGTGGAGCGAGGTGGGAAAACTGGCGCAGCGACTGGGTGATTGCCAGCATCAAGGCCAACGACCGCCTCGTCCTGCCGTCTAATGGACCGGCCCTCGACCGCAAGCAATGGAGGGCCAAGCCGCCCCTCTCGCCAGAGTTCCTGCCCATATTGGACAGGATCAAGGTCTTGGCCATGGGCGGCCTGACCTCAATGCACGTGGTCGATGACCTCCTGAAGCGCCGAATCATGCCGCTATAGAGGAGTCCACGCCTGTGCTGCTGGTTCACCTGCTCGAACGACATCGGTAGGATCCAGCGCGAGCCTGACATCGATCTGTCCTAGGATGAGCTGGCAGTCCTAGTGGGAGGGATTACTAGGGAAACTTTTGTCCTTGAGTCCCTGATACTCCCCAGAGCATCTCGGCACTCTACGATGACCCAGGGCTAAGGACGGCGATCCTGGCCATGCTGTCGACCCTCGACAACGGTGGCATGGCAGTTCGCCAGACCGGTGGCTGGGACCCCCTCCGCGGGATCTGGATCTCCGATGCACCGGCTGGAGGTCCCCAGCCCACTGGTATGGCTCCCAGCACCAATCCCGCCATGGCCCTCAGCCCCTTGGAGAAGGGCAAAGGGGCTACGAGTAGTGCCTCCGCCCTAGGTAGCTCCGGGGGGTCAGAGGAGGAGAGACGATGCAGGCTGCGTCGCGCTGACGGGTCGCTTGTTTCAGACCCCCCCCCCTTAGAAGCGCCAGAGGACTGCTGGTGGGGCTGAGGAGGCTAGCTCCCAAGCCCACGGTGCGTAGAGGCATGTCAGTCCTCCGGTCCCGCTGCCACCACCACCATCTAGGGGTGATCACCCCTAGGGGCACCAGCAGCAGCAACAGCAACAGCAGCGGTCGCCCCGCTTCTAGGGTCACTAGAAAGTCTAGGGCCCCAAGTAAGTGTAGCCCCTTTTTCCATGAGTCTAATCATCATGCCGACAAGTATTAACCCGTCATCTATTCGCCAGGGCTTCTTCCTCCTCCGCTCCTAAGGTCACGCCTCCTCCGCCAGATACCAGGACCACCGACAGGTCTAGCTCTCAGCAGTAGAAATCTGCTGAGAGTGGTGCTGGCGGACCGCCCAGCTGCTGCCAAGACAGCGCCAGCGGCTTCCCATGCCCCAACCGGGGGTCCGGCGCAGCGTCAGGCGGCATCGCAGTGGCGGAGGAGATCCCAGCCAGGGGATCCGCGCCCACTCTCGACATAGGAGGCGCATCCAGCTCCAACCCCCCGCCTACTCTGGAGGAGATGGAGGTGGTGTTTGGGCGGCGACTCCAGTCGGGTGCCGAGCAAGAAGCGATGCCAGTCCCCGTCCCCCGCATGCTGTCCCGTGCCCACCAGGTCCTTAGTGACACTGGGGCAACAATCTTGTGGGAGTGGGAGGCGCTTGAGGCCGACGACCAGCGCCTCAGTGACTGGCGCACCCATTTGGAGGAGTGCACCAAGACGGCGTCCTGCTAGTTCATCTCCGAGCGGTCCCAACTCGAGCGGGACCGCAACGAGTACAAGAGGGACCTCCATAGGGTGTGCGCCAGGGAGCCGGAGGTGCACCGGAGGGAGAAGAAGGTGGCCAGGAGGGAGGAAGCCATGTCCTAGAGGGAAGCCCCCACGACAGAGTTCTAGGCCAAGCTGAGTGCCCTGGACCAGACACTGGAAGCCCAGTGGGCCTAGCAAGTCAAGGCTATGGAAAGGCTGCAGAGATGGCAGCAAGAGCTCGAGGGCAAGGCCAGCGACACCGCCCTTGCTGAGGAAAATCTGAAGGCGAAGGAACAGTCCTTGGACAGGCGGGAGACGGACCTCGCTAGGCGAGAGATGGATCTCACCTTTAGGGAAGAAATGCTCACCCGGCGAGGCGAGTTGCTGGCCGAGCACGAGCTCGAGGCGGAGGAGAAAGAGAGGAAGCTGGAGGAGCAGATCCGCCAGTTCAATGCGGCGCAGGCGGCGCTGGGCCCACAGGCCATGGAGGCCACCAAGAAGGCCCTTGAGGATCTCTAGGCAGAGCACCACGCTGGGGTCCAGCGCATCGCCAAGTGGGCCGGCGAGGCAAGCACAACACTGTTGCCACTAGGGATGAGCCCTATCCCAGTGTCGGAGCTACCGGTGTCGATCTCCGATGCCGTCCCAGTGCTGGACTCCACCACTGATCGCCTCTGATGCCTGGATCAGATCCTTGGTGCCCGCCTAGAGGCAGAGGGCAGCAAGCTCTACCAGGCGGTGGTTGAATATGTCCGGACGTGCTTCCAGAGTCATGACCCCGCCATATCCTTGGCGCCAGTGATCGCTGGTCCGGTAGCCGCCACAGAAGACGTCGCCCGGGAGAGCGTACAAGACGTCGTGGAGCTGGTGGCCGAGCGCTTCCAGCGTGATCCTGCTGACGACGAGTAGCCGAATCTGTAGAGACAAGGCGAGGGTTCTGCTGGGAGGCGGCTGTAATAATTTATGGTCTTGTAACATATTATAAGAACCGTTTAATCAAGTAAGACTGGAACTTATCTTATATGTTATTTGTCCTTGCTGTGTGTAGCATTATCAACTTCTCCCTGGTGCTTGTACTTGGCCCCCCTGGGAGGTAGGCTTGACGTGTCTAGGCTAGATACCAGTATACCAAAGAGAAAACTGGTTGCCCGGTCCCTAGGAGGTAGTCTCTATGGTTTGAGACTACCTACCTCTGGACTGGGACCTGGACCTGCACGCAGCTTCGGCTTTGAAGTGTTATGAGCACACCCATAGGACCCATCATCTGGTATCTGTCATCCTTTGATTCATGCTACAGGACCTGCAGGATTTAGCCTAGGAAGCCAAGCCGTATGCCCAGACCCACAGGATCATAGCTCCAAATACTAGGGTACCCGTTGCAGAGTGGTGGAGCATGTAGGCTTAGGGTACGGAACCAGGCCAAGCGACTACACAGCTCTGGACCACTCCAGGAAACGAGCGCCCATTCTCTAGAACTGGTCCACAGGTTGCCAGACCCCCTGTAGCAGTAGAGGGGTCCTGAACTGCAAGCCTGGCTACTCAATTTTGATGTCATCATACCAGCAAGGGTGGGAACTATATGGGTGGATTAGATAAAAAATAATGCTTGTAAACTAAAGTAGAATGAACCATCACAAAAGCACTTCTGGGGGGTAAATCCTTTCCTTATAACTCGATATACATGGGTGCAGACCAATAGGCCGGGCTTACGAGGACGGACCTCACCGGATTGACGTACACATATGCGCAACCTAGTTACAAAGGAAGAGAACTCAACCCCCCAGTTTTGCTTTTATGGATATAACTTACGAAGATGCTCTATATTCCAGGGATTAGGAAGAGGTACTCCTTCTGTTGTGGCAAGGCGGACACACCTGGGTCGGCATATTTCCGTCACCTTGAAGGGTCCTTCCCAACTAGGGGAGAGTTTGTGTAGCCCTTCTCGGTTCAGTACTCGCCTTAGGACTAGGTCTCCAACCCTAAGCTCCCTACTATGCACAAACCGTTGGTGGTAGCGCTTGAACGCTTGGTTGTACCGTGCATTTCGGATCGCCGCTCGCCATCTAGGTGTGGCAGAACCACCCGAATTATTCCAGCTTAAGTGCCTAAGTCGTGCCTCAAGGGCCGTGACACACATAAATCGGAATAACCCGTCAGTCCTTCAGATCTAGTCTGATAGAGCCACTTAACCAGGATCAAATTCCACAATCTCACTCGAAGGTGAGTCACAGAAGAATTACAATAAAACAGGAATCCTCAAATTAAGTACTGAATTATTACATAAATCGGAGTTTTGGAGTAGCAAATAAAGTTCATTAAGTAAAGTGCAGCGGATAATCGATGTCGTCGGTAATGAGGAAATGAGCAAGGCCTAGCCCACTACTCCTCATGCTCCTCTCCTGCCGGAGCAACGTCCCACTCGACCGTCCAACCCGGTGGCAGGGTGGTAGGCCAAGTCACACCATCAATCAAATCATGCATGGTACCTGCAAAAATGGTGCCACAAGCAAGGCTGAGTATACTAATACTCAGCTAGACTTACCCGGTGTGAGGAGTCTACTCCTCTACCTCTAGACTATGCAGCTGTTTTGGCTGAGGGGTTTGGTTTGCCAAAAGCACTAGCTGTTTCTAAAATCATCTTTTAGCTTTTCAATTTCTACCATCATTAACTTAGCTAGATTTGCTCCTTCTAAGCATACATGGTAACAACCAATTAGTTCAATCAACAAGTTATCTCATGTAACCACATTTCACTTCTTACTCGATGCAGTACAAGGAATCAAGCAGTCTCATTAGCTGCGAGAAGCAGACGATTCGAATCGAGTTTTTAAACCTTGCAAGGTAAACCTAAACACACGGCATGTCAGGGTACTCCGACCCTACACATGACAACCGTCCCCATCGATTCCCCGTTCGCGTCCAGGCCTCACCGCCTTGGCATACTGACCCCGGCTGCCGCCGTGCAGTGACCGCACTTGTACCCACCATAGCTAGCATGGGAGAACCAGTCTCAGGTCGCATGAGGGATAAAGTCCGCGCCCGGCTTCACTCAGGTACTAGGTTTACCGGTTACCATTTTTCCCGGCATGTGTTTAGTACGTTCAAAAGCTTGACTCAGGTATCCACACATTAATCCTTAATTCATTTTCCCGTCTCATGGACAAGGCATCCTCCCTGGATCCAGTCCATAGACCAACATCTATCCCGTTATCAAGATGAATACAATCAATTCCTGACCTCGCGCGAGTGCTAGAAAAATCACTCGACTTCTACCGAGATCCTGATTAGCAAGCAGCTACTCGACCTAGCATACTAGTATTCATCTCAAAAAGGAATCCTAAGTTCATGCAACTAGAGGTTTCAAGCAATTCCTACACTTAAGTGCACATTACAAACCTACAAGCATTAAGTGTAGTAAAGTAGCATATAATAATAGGTTATGCATAAAACCGGGGCTTGCCTTCAATTGCTGGGGCTGCGGGGAGATCCTCAATGGCAGCCTCGGAAGCCTGCTACTGGTCCTCCTCTTGGACAGGTCCTTGCTCGGGGATGAGCACGTACTCTCCGTCGGCTAGATTACAATCTAACGAATGCAATGCGTAAGATATATGCATGATATGATATGTGCTTTTAGAAATCACAACTTAAAAGGTGTATGATCTTTCTTGAGTTAAACAAAGTTAACTTTACTTATGCAAGACCCTTGGGTGGTATACTTGGTAAACTAGTTCAAATTTAGCTAAGGTAAATGGTAGGTTTACTTTTGGGGTTCCACTGAATTCTTTTTAAGTTTTTAGGGACAAATGATAAGTACTCAAGTTAGACTGATTGAGGTGGGGTTGATTTCTTCTTTCCTTTTTCTTTATTCTCTTTATTGTTTTGGAGTAGGTTTGAACTACAAGTTGCCTAAAAAAATTCTAAAAATTCTGTAAAAATTACAGTGGCTTGCTACTGGTGTGTGTTTTTCTGTCTTAAAATTTGGGGATCCGAAAGTGAATAGTTTTCTCTGCACAAAATTACTAAATTCTAGGGTAGAAGGGGTGCTTTGAACTACAACCATTATTTAACAGTGGGTAATTCTTCAGAACTTATTTTTGCTGGCTTTTAGGTGTTATAACATGACTTGATACAAATTTCTAGCCATTAATACCTTTTAATTATTTTTCTATGGTTTTCTCAAGTTTCTAGCCACATAGGTGCTTTCTACTACCACTATATTTGAAAAATATCAAACAACAGAGTTCTTATTTTTCTTAGTTATTGTTTTGTGCAAGAGCAATCATTCTGAAGTTTGGCATCTTTTTGCTTAAGGGAAGGGGTGGTATGCATTATTTGAATTAAATGACTTTTCTCTTAAATCATTAGCAATTGGTAAGAGTTTGCCTCCTATTCAGGGGTTTGCATTTTTCTCTGGTAGTTCACCTCATCATGGACTTAGCTAATTTTTGGTTGCCCATTATCACAATATTTGAGGTTGTTCAAGAATTATTGGGAAAATGCCTTATTTTCATCATGTATTTATTTCCCTTACTTAAAAAGTTGGGCTGAGGTGCTCTGTATTTTTGTAGTGGGGTTCTGGTGGTTATAAGTTCACTGGATTTTTGTTAAGCATTTTGGTTATAGTTTTGCCTCTTTAATAATTGATTTTCAGTCTTATTTAGGCTAAACAAATCATCTTAATTTAACCTTGATCCAAATTAATGGTCTCTGTATTTTTCCTAAGTTCTCTGTTACATAAGTAAACTAGGAAAAATAATATTAATCACTGTTCATTAATTTCTGATACCTTTCTGATTTTCTCCAAGTTTTGGACAAAACATCATTAAATGAGGAACTACATAATAATTTCTAATGCTGGGGTTCCCATTATTTTTAAACAGTGTCTAAATAGGGTATAAACATCTACAAATTTTTTTAAGTCTAGCACAGAAGAAAAACTAATTTTCCTTGATTAAATAAGGTTTAGTGGGTTTCTGTTTTTAATTTTAAACTCTAAAATTTTGAACGGAAGGCATAGGGTCTACTATTTTTAAATGATAGATTATAATATACAGGGGCTAGCAAAATTGGTTTGACATTTTTTTGATTAAGAATTCATCAAGTTATGAATTTTACAAGTTCTTTGGTTATTTAAAAAGAATATCAGAATCGATTTAATTGAAAATCTACTTTGCACTGGGGTCCCTGGCGGTTTTCTAAGTTTTTCCTCGCGAATCAGTCCTTAGGCTACTATTCACCAGAGTCTCTGACATTACAGAAAACCCCTCGGGTTCTTCACCTCCTAACCCGAGGTCCTTAGTTTAACGTAAACAGTAGCCACGGCGGGGAAAAGGGCGGAGGGGCTTACCGGCGGCGAGACTGGTCCGGTGAAGAGGTCGAGGATGAAGGGGAGGTCCTGGGGATCACAACGGTGAGCGGAACGCCGTCGGAGATGGCCGGAGTCGGTCGGTCCACGCACGCAGGCGGGGATGCTCGTCGGCGGCGAGGAGACCGGCCTGGTCACGGCGAGACAGTTCAATCAAATGGGTCAGGGAGGTCCACGGGATGCCAGAGAAGACATGAGCGAGAGGAATTGGGCGGAGACTCACTGGATAGCTCGGTCCACGCGCGGCGGCGGAAGACCGAAGTCCGGTGAAGTCGATCTCGGGCCTCCGGTGAAGTCCGGCTGGGTCCGAGGGCTTGGCAAGCTTCACGGGCTGCTGGTGGAGCTGGCCGAAGCACTAGCTTGACTTGAGGGTGGCTGGAGGGAGCTGGCCACGGTGGCCGAAGCTCGGGCGGCAATGGCGGGCGGAAATCAAGCTCGCCGGAGCTAAGGAAAGCGGCTGGCCGACGAGGGTGAGTGCAGGGCGAAGTGAGGCGCGCCTGGGGAGGCTTTATAGGCGCGGGCGGGCACGGCCGAGGGCGTGAGCGCGCGGCGGACTTGACCGAACGCCGGGGAGCGCGCGCGCGCGGGTTGGGCGAGCTCTGGCGTGCCGACCAGGGTCGAACACGTGGGAGCGCACGTTCTGCCCAAGCTCTGGCGCGTGTAGTCGCTCATCCGAGCCTGCTCTCGCCTTGGTCAATGCACAAAACCTCTTCCCCTCCCTACAAGCTACCAATCTTGTGTGGGGGTCATAGGATTTTGCCTACTGGTTGCAGAGATATGGAGCCAGGAAATCTGGTCTGTCTCCCTGCGCAAATCCGAGGCAAATCCAAGGTTTAGTCATGTCTAGGGCTCGCGTCCCAATGCCATCTTCTGGTACACGACAGAGGGGTTAGTTAGGCACATTTTTGTCAATGGGGCCATTAGGATTTGAGTTAGGGATCAAGGTGAACATCCCTGATCTTTGGCTCAAGGTCTGATCTTCAGAAATCTGAAATTCAGAATTCTTATTAAGTCCACTCATGGAAAGCTTGATTTGGGGTTTTATTTGAGTTATTTTGGCTAAGCTTTCTCAATCTTTCTTGTTGCCATTAAATATACTTCAATTTTTATAATTGGCTCAACTCAAAATTTTAAACTTTTCACCCCCTTTTTCTTATTTTTTTGAATTTTGCTCATGGGGCTCATTTAGGATTTTTAAACTAGGGTTGTACAATCTGATCTTTTAAGGGACTTAATTGCTTTGATCATGACACTTTTAAGTATGAACTTGGTGACTTCATTATTACTTAAGTTATTTTGATGCTCATGCTTACTTTGGTTCACATAAAATGATGGCTCTTGGTTTGGCTTTTTGAGAAAAACCCTGAGTGACACTGGGGTGTCACAGCCTTCCCCCCTTAAAGGAATCTCGTCCCGAGATTCGGGCCAGAGTCCTCTCGGGGTAAAGCGAAGGGTGAGACTGATAGGAAAAAGGGTGATGATTGCTATTATTAGGATAAACTGCTCTTCGAATGTCATTCTCTTTGCAACTTCAGAAGGAAGTCCTTTTAAGTTTTACTTTATAGTTACTTCATTCTGAATTAAGATCATATTTTCGGAAATTAGATTCGAAAGGCAGGAGGAGGGGTTGGGGGTGATTACGTACCAGCTTCCTTAGGTAGGCAATCGGGGAAGTTGGATCTCAGGAATTCCTCGGTTTCCCAAGTAGCTTCCTCCTCTGAGTGATTACTCCACTGGACCTTGAACATCTTGATCGATTTAGCCCGAGTTGATCTTTCCTTGCAATCCAGAATCTTGGAGGGGTACTCTTGGTACGATAGATCTGGCTCTATCTCCAATTCTGGCTCTGCTAAGATTTCAGTCGGCAATCGAACACACTTCTTCAGTTGAGATACATGAAAAACATTGTGAATGGCAGACATCCCCGAAGGTAACTTCAGCTTGTGTGCCACGGGTCCACATGCTTCTATGATCTCATAAGGTCCAATGTAACGAGGGGCTAGCTTGCCTTTGATCCCAAACCTCTGCATTCCCTTGGTGGGTGATACCTTGAGGTATACAAAACTTCCCACCTCGAACTGGAGAGGTTTCCTTCTTCTATCATGATAACTCTTCTGTCTGGCCTGAGCAGCTTCTAGATTCTTCCTGATTAGCTTGACCTTCCTTTCGGCTTCAGTCACTAAATCAGGTCCAAAAACTTCTCTTTCACCAGACTGAGACCAATTGAGTGGTGTCCTGCACCTTCTTCCATAGAGAGCTTCAAAAGGTGCCATCTTTAGGCTGGATTGATAACTATTGTTATAAGCAAACTCTGCCAAGGAGAGGTGCTTATCCCAGTTCTTGCCACAATCGATCGCACAAGCTCTCAGCATATCTTCCAGAATCTGGTTTACCCTTTCCGTCTGACCATCAGTCTGTGGGTGGTAAGCTGAACTCCTGATTAGCTTGGTTCCCAAAGACTTTTGCAATTGTTCCCAAAATCTGGCAACAAATTGGGCTCCTCGGTCAGAAACAATGGTCCGAGGTAATCCGTGCAAACACACGATCCGGTCGATATACAATTCTGCATATTTCTGAGCCTTATCAGTGGTGTGCACAGGAAGAAAATGTGCCACTTTCGTCAATCGGTCCACAATAACCCAAATTGAATCATGATGACGAGAGGTGTTGGGCAGACCCACAATGAAATCCATGCTGATGTCGTCCCACTTCCACGAAGGTACGGAGAGTGGTTGCAAAGCTCCAGCCGACTTCAAGTGGCTTGCCTTTACCCTCTGACAGGTGTCACATTCTGATACGTACTGGGCTATCTCCCTCTTCATTCTGGTCCACCAGTATAAGGGCTTCAAATCATGGTACATCTTGGTGCTTCCCGGATGCATAGAGAATTTGGAGAGATGAGCTTCATCCAAAATCTTCCTCTTGAGATCCTGGTCTTTAGGAATTACCAATCTACTTTTGAACCATAACACACCCTTCTCATCCTGGCGAAAACAATTATACTTCTCAACCTTCTGATGGAGATTCTTCTTGATAATCTACACTCCCTTGTCACTGAGCTGGGCCGTGATAATCTGGTCTTGCAAAGCTGGCTCAACAGGAATATGAGACAAAGAACCAGAAGAAATCACTTCAATTTGCATCTTGCTCAACTCATCACACAAGGTGTTAATGCGAGAATCCATCAGAACACAGTTGCACTGCAACTTCCGACTCAAGGCATCAGCTACCACATTAGCCTTCCCTGGGTGATAATGTACCTCCAGGTCATAATCCTTGATCAGCTCTAGCCATCTTCTCTGCCTCATGTTAAGATCAGCCTGAGTAAAAATGTACTTAAGGCTCTTATGATCAGTGAAGATGTTGCAGTGGGTTCCCATTAGATAGTGCCTCCACATCTTCAATGCATGAACCACTGCTGCTAACTCAAGGTCATGAGTGGGGTAATTTTGCTCGTGAGGCCTGAGTGCTCTTGAAGCATAAGCAATGACTCGGTTGTCTTGCATCAAGACACAACCTAGCCCGGTGCCCGAGGCATCACAATATACATCAAAAGGTTTGCTGCTGTCGGGTTGCGCCAATACTGGTGCCGTGGTCAGATGTTGCCTTAATGCATGGAAAGCATCTTCGCACTTCTGACTCCACACAAATCTGACTTCTTTCTTCAGCAACTCAGTAATAGGCTTCGCAATTCGAGAGAAGTCCGGAATAAATCTTCGGTAATAACCAGCTAATCCCAGAAAACTCCGAATCTGACGAACAGTCGTTGGTGGCTTCCAGTTCATCACCTCTTGCACTTTATCAGGATCAACAGCTATTCCAGCTTGAGAGATAGTGTGACCCAAGAATTTGATTTCCTTTAGCCAAAAGTCACACTTGGATAACTTGGCATAAAGGTGGTGCTCTCGCAGACGTTGAAGCACTACATGCAAATGCCCGGCATGTTCTTCTTCGTTCTTTGAGTACACCAGAATATCATCGATGAAAACCACCACGAACTTATCCAATTCCGGCATAAAAACAGAATTCATCAGATACATGAAATATGCTGGTGCATTCGTCAGCCCGAATGACATCACCAAGAATTCATATAGCCCATATCTGGTTGAGAATGCCGTCTTCGGAATATCACTCGCTCGTATTTTGATCTGATGGTAGCCAGAGCGAAGGTCTATCTTGGAGAATACCTTGGCCCCGACCAACTGGTCAAAGAGAACATCAATACGAGGCAAAGGATACTTGTTCTTGATAGTTACCGCATTAAGAGGGCGGTAATCTATACACAGCCTCAAGCTTTCATCCTTCTTCTTCACAAACAGTGCTAGACATCCCCAAGGCGAAGTGCTCGGGCGAATAAAACCCTTATCCAGCAACTCTTGCAATTGCTTCTTCAACTCTGCCAACTCAGCGGGTGGCATTCGGTAGGGCCTTTTGGAAATTGGGGCCGTTCCCGGTTGCAACTCGATGGCGAATTCAATATCCCGGTCCGGTGGCATTCCTGGCAATTCATCAGGAAAGACATCTGCATACTCGCAGACCACTGGGATCTTCTTCAGGGATATCTCCGTCATAGAGAAAGCACATGACTGAGAAGAACCCTGACTAGGCAAAATCAAAGTGAAATTCCCGCAGAAAGGAGAATTAACTTCCACGGTACGGTTGGCTACATCAAGCACAACTTGGTGCAAGGTCATCCAATTTGCCCCTAGAATAATGTCCACATTTTCCAATCCCAACACAAGAAGAGTGGTTTTGATAATGTGGCTTCCCAGTTGAATAGGCACACTTTGGTTTAATTGATTAGTTGCAATTTTACCCCCAGGTGTGACTATCATGAATGACCCTTTTGAGTGAGAGAATGGCAGTTTGCAATTAGCACTGAACTTTTGGCTAATGAAACTATGGGATGCACCAGAATCAAATAGAATTAAAGCAGGTTGATTATAAACTGAAAAGGTACCAGTCATGATAGGAGCTCCTTCTGGCACTTCCTCAAGAGCAGTGAAGTTGAGCTTCCCTTGCCTGACTTGCACCTTCTGCTTTCTTCCCTTGTCTTGATTCGGTGCTGGCATCTGCCTCTGCTGGTTCCTGGGACAATTCTTGGCATAGTGGCCCACATTGCCACAAGTGAAACACTTGTTCCCATTGCCCTGGCGGAACTGCTGCTGCTGCGGAGGCTGATTGTTCCTTGGGGCGGGAGCTGGGTAGCGGTTGGGTGTCGGCTGCTGCTGCTGCTGCTGAGGTGGCCTGATCACCCATCTGCCTGCCTGCTGCTGAAAACCCCTGCTCTGGTTGTGGGAAACAATCCGGAACCTCTGAGCCTGAGCGGATGGTGCTGCCATTGGTGCCTTTCTCTTCTTCTCTGCCCGGTGAGCAACAATGCAATCCTCCTGGGAGATGGCCATGTTGACCAACTCATTGAAGCTATCAGCCCGGACAGTGTTGAGTCGTTCCCGCAGTTTGGTATTGAGACCCCTGCGGAAGCGATCCCTCTTCTTCTCATCAGAATCAGCATGATACCCTGCATACTGGCATAAGTCATTGACGGCTTGCGCATACTGCAGTACCGTGCGGGTTCCTTGATTGAGGGCCAGAAATTCATTCAACTTCTGATCAAGAATGCCAGCTAGAATGTGGTGTCCTCTGAAGGCAGTCTTGAATTCCTCCCAAGATACCTCACGATCAGCGGGGAGCATAGCACGGAAGTGATCCCACCAAGTCCGAGCAGATCCGCGAAGCTGCTGCGCGGCGAAGCGGGTCTTGGTAGCATCAGGGCAGTCTCCCGTGAGGAGGGGAAACTTGGACTCGACGACGCGAAGCCATACGTCGGCGTCCAACGGATCCTCTGCCTTGGCGAACAAGGGCGGCTGCGTGCTCAGAAACTCCTGGTATGTTGCCATAGCCGGAGGTCGCTGAGGCTGGCCTCCACCATGCTGCTGGGGGTGGGGCTGGCGCTGCAAGAGCTGTCGCAGAATCTCATTCTGCTGGGCCATCAGCTCCTGCACTGTGGGAGCTGGGGGAGGTGGCGGGGGAACCTGCTCGTTCTGCCCGCGACGCTGCCTAGCTGCCATCTGAAAACAGAGATTGTCGCCATTGTTATCCCAACTCACAATTTCGAACGGCAAAATATCATTTCATATGGAAGGAAAAATGCCATAATCATAATATTAGGTTCGAAATGAAGATAACATGGTGACAAATATCCCACAGATTTCAAAAGTTCACAGGGTTACATTAATCAGGGGAAAGTACCCACAAGCCTAGTCCAAAATGTGATACTACTAAGCTCGCATAGGTTTCTATCCACCTAAAAATGTCGAAGCGACTGCTTAACCCTGAGCGGTGGAAGCGACACTGGATACGGGTGAAGGGGGCATCGCGGAGGTAGTCCCATTGGCACCAGGGGCTGGTCCTAGCTCCTCGGGAGCCTCTTCTCCCTCGCTTCCTGCTTCATTGGCCTCCATCTCCAGGTGGTGCATGTCCAAGTGGTCGTTTGCTTCCTCGAGTTCCCTCTGCACATCGTGAAGTTGGTTCTCCAAGACATCAATAGTGTTGTCTCGGATCTCCACTTGCTGCTCCAGGGTAGCGATACGCTGGTTCAGCCTCTCCACCTGCAGATCCTTCTCCACCAACTCTGGGGATAGGTCGACCACAAAATCTTCCCGACTGTCGAGAGTGAGCTTGGCAGTCCGAGCGGTGTTAGCAAGAAGTGTCATAGCATCGCTCTGAAGGGCCTGAAGGCGGTACAGCGCACTCATGCACTGAACAGTGACCCTCCCAACCAAGTCAGGATACATGGCCCACACGTCCTTCACATGGCTCACGCGGTTACACCACATGGGATCATCCTTCCTCTCAGCAGGGAAGAGCCCCAAAGGGTGCATCACCATCTCCAGGGGATGGTAGCCACAGAAAGTCGTCAGAGCCTTCATGGCTGCTGCCTCCACGGTGTCGTCCGTCCTGAGTCCAATCGTCTCAGAGTCAAGAGAACGCCAACCCGGCTGAAGGGGATGAGCCTCCAAAGTCAGCCAGACCCGACAACGAGGTACCCGATGCTCCTCATACAACTGCACCGTGTACAAAGGGGGCGTAGGGTAACCGGCGGAGTTAAGCACTTCCCACAAGATGGAAGGAAAGACATCGCGAGAAAGGAAGTCAGAACTGAAACGAGAGTCTCCTCCACTAGCGGGGGTGGGTGAATTCATCTGCGGAAGGGAATCAAAGATAAAGATTATGGTGGAAGGAAAAGAAAAAGAGAGCCCGAATGGTTTTAAGGAAAAAGGGGTTAGCTCAAATTTTAATTCCTCTTCATGTTTTATAATGCATGCATGCTGGAAGAAACGTTGCCTCTCAAAAAGAAAATAGGGTGCCTTTTTAGGGCATCCTAAAATATAAGTATTGGCCCACGGGGCCTAATTAATTAGCCACCTATTTCCCTCTATGCCTAAGGCCTTTCGTCCTAGGTCTAGCGGTCTAGTCCTGACGATCCTTAGCAGTTTCTAAGCAAGTTTTAGGTTTTGAAAATTGGTATTCATGGTTTATTGTCCTTCTCTGTGGTGGAATTTGCTCCGATACTAGCTGTGGCAGAACCACCCGAATTATTCCAGCTTAAGTGCCTAAGTCGTGCCTCAAGGGCCGTGACACACTTAAATCGGAATAACCCGTCAGTCCTTCAGATCTAGTCTGATAGAGCCACTTAACCAGGATCAAATTCCACAATCTCACTCGAAGGTGAGTCACAGAAGAATTACAATAAAACAGGAATCCTCAAATTAAGTACTGAATTATTACATAAATTGGAGTTTTGGAGTAGCAAATAAAGTTCATTAAGTAAAGTGCAGCGGATAATCGATGCCGTCGGTAATGAGGAAATGAGCAAGGCCTAGCCCACTACTCCTCATGCTCCTCTCCTGCCGGAGCAACGTCCCACTCGACCGTCCAACCCGGTGGCAGGGTGGTAGGCCAAGTCACACCATCAATCAAATCCTGCATGGTACCTGCAAAAATGGTGCCACAAGCAAGGCTGAGTATACTAATACTCAGCTAGACTTACCCGGTGTGAGGAGTCTACTCCTCTACCTCTAGACTATGCAGCTGTTTTGGCTGAGGGGTTTGGTTTGCCAAAAGCACTAGCTGTTTCTAAAATCATCTTTTAGCTTTTCAATTTCTACCATCATTAACTTAGCTAGATTTGCTCCTTCTAAGCATACATGGTAACAACCAATTAGTTCAATCAACAAGTTATCTCATGTAACCACATTTCACTTCTTACTCGATGCAGTACAAGGAATCAAGCAGTCTCATTAGCTGCGAGAAGCAGACGATTCGAATCGAGTTTTTAAACCTTGCAAGGTAAACCTAAACACACGGCATGTCAGGGTACTCCGACCCTACACATGACAACCGTCCCCATCGATTCCCTGTTCGCGTCCAGGCCTCACCGCCTTGGCATACTGACCCCGGCTGCCGCCGTGCAGTGACCGCACTTGTACCCACCATAGCTAGCATGGGAGAACCAGTCTCAGGTCGCATGAGGGATAAAGTCCGCGCCCGGCTTCACTCAGGTACTAGGTTTACCGGTTACCATTTTTCCCGGCATGTGTTTAGTACGTTCAAAAGCTTGACTCAGGTATCCACACATTAATCCTTAATTCATTTTCCCGTCTCATGGACAAGGCATCCTCCCTGGATCCAGTCCATAGACCAACATCTATCCCGTTATCAAGATGAATACAATCAATTCCTGACCTCGCGCGAGTGCTAGAAAAATCACTCGACTTCTACCGAGATCCTGATTAGCAAGCAGCTACTCGACCTAGCATACTAGTATTCATCTCAAAAAGGAATCCTAAGTTCATGCAACTAGAGGTTTCAAGCAATTCCTACACTTAAGTGCACATTACAAACCTACAAGCATTAAGTGTAGTAAAGTAGCATATAATAATAGGTTATGCATAAAATCGGGGCTTGCCTTCAATTGCTGGGGCTGCGGGGAGATCCTCAATGGCAGCCTCGGAAGCCTGCTCCTGGTCCTCCTCTTGGACAGGTCCTTGCTCGGGGATGAGCACGTACTCTCCGTCGGCTAGATTACAATCTAACGAATGCAATGCGTAAGATATATGCATGATATGATATGTGCTTTTAGAAATCACAACTTAAAAGGTGTATGATCTTTCTTGAGTTAAACAAAGTTAACTTTACTTATGCAAGACCCTTGGGTGGTATACTTGGTAAACTAGTTCAAATTTAGCTAAGGTAAATGGTAGGTTTACTTTTGGGGTTCCACTGAATTCTTTTTAAGTTTTTAGGGACAAATGATAAGTACTCAAGTTAGACTGATTGAGGTGGGGTTGATTTCTTCTTTCCTTTTTCTTTATTCTCTTTATTGTTTTGGAGTAGGTTTGAACTACAAGTTGCCTAAAAAAAATTCTAAAAATTCTGTAAAAATTACAGTGGCTTGCTACTGGTGTGTGTTTTTCTGTCTTAAAATTTGGGGATCAGAAAGTGAATAGTTTTCTCTGCACAAAATTACTAAATTCTAGGGTAGAAGGGGTGCTTTGAACTACAACCATTATTTAACAGTGGGTAATTCTTCAGAACTTATTTTTGCTGGCTTTTAGGTGTTATAACATGACTTGATACAAATTTCTAGCCATTAATACCTTTTAATTATTTTTCTATGGTTTTCTCAAGTTTCTAGCCACATAGGTGCTTTCTACTACCACTATATTTGAAAAATATCAAACAACAGAGTTCTTATTTTTCTTAGTTATTGTTTTGTGCAAGAGCAATCATTCTGAAGTTTGGCATCTTTTTGCTTAAGGGAAGGGGTGGTATGCATTATTTGAATTAAATGGCTTTTCTCTTAAATCATTAGCAATTGGTAAGAGTTTGCCTCCTATTCAGGGGTTTGCATTTTTCTCTGGTAGTTCACCTCATCATGGACTTAGCTAATTTTTGGTTGCCCATTATCACAATATTTGAGGTTGTTCAAGAATTATTGGGAAAATGCCTTATTTTCATCATGTATTTATTTCCCTTACTTAAAAAGTTGGGCTGAGGTGCTCTGTATTTTTGTAGTGGGGTTCTGGTGGTTATAAGTTCACTGGATTTTTGTTAAGCATTTTGGTTATAGTTTTGCCTCTTTAATAATTGATTTTCAGTCTTATTTAGGCTAAACAAATCATCTTAATTTAACCTTGATCCAAATTAATGGTCTCTGTATTTTTCCTAAGTTCTCTGTTACATAAGTAAACTAGGAAAAATAATATTAATCACTGTTCATTAATTTCTGATACCTTTCTGATTTTCTCCAAGTTTTGGACAAAACATCATTAAATGAGGAACTACATCATAATTTCTAATGCTGGGGTTCCCATTATTTTTAAACAGTGTCTAAATAGGGTATAAACATCTACAAATTTTTTTAAGTCTAGCACAGAAGAAAAACTAATTTTCCTTGATTAAATAAGGTTTAGTGGGTTTCTGTTTTTAATTTTAAACTCTTAAATTTTGAACGGAAGGCATAGGGTCTACTATTTTTAAATGATAGATTATAATATACAGGGGCTAGCAAAATTGGTTTGACATTTTTTTGATTAAGAATTCATCAAGTTATGAATTTTACAAGTTCTTTGGTTATTTAAAAAGAATATCAGAATCGATTTAATTGAAAATCTACTTTGCACTGGGGTCCCTGGCGGTTTTCTAAGTTTTTCCTCGCGAATCAGTCCTTAGGCTACTATTCACCAGAGTCTCTGACATTACAGAAAACCCCTCGGGTTCTTCACCTCCTAACCCGAGGTCCTTAGTTTAACGTAAACAGTAGCCACGGCGGGGAAAAGGGCGGAGGGGCTTACCGGCGGCGAGACTGGTCCGGTGAAGAGGTCGAGGATGAAGGGGAGGTCCTGGGGATCACAACGGTGTGCGGAACGCCGTCGGAGATGGCCGGAGTCGGTCGGTCCACGCGCGCAGGCGGGGATGCTCGTCGGCGGCGAGGAGACCGGCCTGGTCACGGTGAGACAGTTCAATCAAATGGGTCAGGGAGGTCCATGGGATGCCAGAGAAGACATGAGCGAGAGGAATTGGGCGGAGACTCACTGGATAGCTCGGTCCACGCGCGGCGGCGGAAGACCGAAGTCCGGTGAAGTCGATCTCAGGCCTCCGGTGAAGTCCGGCTGGGTCCGAGGGCTTGGCAAGCTTCACGGGCTGCTGGTGGAGCTGGCCGAAGCACTAGCTTGACTTGAGGGTGGCTGGAGGGAGCTGGCCACGGTGGCCGAAGCTCGGGCGGCAATGGCGGGCGGAAATCGAGCTCGCCGGAGCTAAGGAAAGCGGCTGGCCGACGAGGGTGAGTGCGGGGCGAAGTGAGGCGCGCCTGGGGAGGCTTTATAGGCGCGGGCGGGCATGGCCGAGGGCGTGAGCGCGCGGCGGACTTGACCGAACGCCGGGGAGCGCGCGCGCGGGGGTTGGGCGAGCTCTAGCGTGCCGACCAGGGTCGAACACGTGGGAGCGCGCGTTCTGCCCAAGCTCTGGCGCGTGTAGTCGCTCATCCGAGCCTGCTCTCGCCTTGGTCAATGCACAAAACCTCTTCCCCTCCCTACAAGCTACCAATCTTGTGTGGGGGTCATAGGATTTTGCCTACTGGTTGCAGAGATATGGAGCCAGGAAATCTGGTCTGTCTCCCTGCGCAAATCCGAGGCAAATCCAAGGTTTAGTCGTGTCTAGGGCTCGCGTCCCAATGCCATCTTCTGGCACACGACAGAGAGGTTAGTTAGGCACATTTTTGTCAATGGGGCCATTAGGATTTGAGTTAGGGATCAAGGTGAACATCCCTGATCTTTGGCTCAAGGTCTGATCTTCAGAAATCTGAAATTCAGAATTCTTATTAAGTCCACTCATGGAAAGCTTGATTTGGGGTTTTATTTGAGTTATTTTGGCTAAGCTTTCTCAATCTTTCTTGTTGCCCATTAAATATACTTCAATTTTTATAATTGGCTCAACTCAAAATTTTAAACTTTTCACTCCCTTTTTCTTATTTTTTTTAATTTTGCTCATGGGGCTCATTTAGGATTTTTAAACTAGGGTTGTACAATCTGATCTTTTAAGGGACTTAATTGCTTTGATCATGACACTTTTAAGTATGAACTTGGTGACTTCATTATTACTTAAGTTATTTTGATGCTCATGCTTACTTTGGTTCACATAAAATGATGGCTCTTGGTTTGGCTTTTTGAGAAAAACCCTGAGTGACACTGGGGTGTCACACTAGGTTCGTCGATGAAGTCCACGTCCTCACTCCATAGCTGTTCCTGCATAGATTCATCGAAAGACTAGACCCGTGGCGAGCCCATAATTATTTCTGGGGGGAAGACAGACTTCAGCCCCGTTGACCAGGAAGAACGGGGTCTCCCTGGTAGCTCGACTAGGTGTGGTCCGGCTCCCCCATAGTACGCATGGAAGCTCGTTGACCCAATTTGCACCATGCTTTTTTAAGCGGTCATAGGTGCGTGTCTTGAGTCCCCTAAGGATTTCTGTGTTTGCCCTCTCCGCCAGGCCGTTGCTCCTAGGACGTGCCACAGACATAAAGCAGAGCTGGGTGCCGATGCCCTCGCAATACTCCTGGAAGAGCCGACTTGTAAATTGGGTCCCATTGTCCGTAATGATACGGCTTGGGACCCCAAATCTACAGACAATCGACTTGAGGAAGGCAATAGCAGCACCCTAGGTGATACTAACCATAGGGGTGGCCTCTGGCCACTTTGTGAACTTGTCGATAGCGACGAAGAGGAAACGATACCCGCTGACAGCCCTGGGGAATGGTCCCAGGATATCCACCACCCATACGGCGAATGGCCAGGAGGGTGGAATCATCTGCAGAGCCTGAGCTGGTGTGTGTATCTGCTTTGCTTGGAACTGACATGCTTTGCAGGACTTTACCAACTCAGCTGCATCCTGGAGAGCGGTTGGCCAATAGAAGCCGTGCCGGAAGGCCTTACCAACCAGTGTGTGGGATGATGAATGACTTCCACACTCACCTCCATGGATCTCCATGAGCAACTCACGACCCTCCTCCTAGGTGATGCACCGCATGAGAATGCCATTGGCGCCACGGCAGTATAGATCCCCTTCTACCACCATGTATCATTTAGCCAACCGCACTATGTGCTCTACGGACACATGATCTTCAGGAAGGATATTTTCTTTCAGGTAGTCCTGGATCTCGGAGATCCATGCATTGGGACCACTCTGAGCTACTGGCTGTGGCGCTAAGAGGTTGGTAGGACCCTCTGTAGCACACACAATCCTTGGTGGGTTCTACTGATGGTACACCACCGGGACCGCTAGCTTTGAGGTGCTAGTCTCACCCCCTTCGCCCGGTTCGGTAGGCTGGGCGGTAGGTCTCAGCAGCCGTCTTTCGAAGATGCCCTCGGGCATGGGTGCCCAAGTTGATGCCCTCGTGGAGAGTTCATCTGCCGCTGAGTTGTTAGCCTGAGGAACATGTTGCAGTTCCAGGGCAATGAAGTCCTTTTCCAACTTCCTTATGTGAAGGAGGTAAGCTGCGAGCCTAGGCTCGTTGCAACTACATTCTTTACGGACCTGCTTGATAATCAACTAGGAGTCCCCTTCACGAGGAGCTGGCGGATCCCTAGGGATAGGGCCGCGGACAAGCCGAAGATCAGTGCTTCACACTCTGCCATGTTGTTGGTGGCCTTGAACTCAAGGTGCACCATGTACTTCACTTGATCTCCGCTTGGGTTGACGAGGACCACCCTAGCACCGCCACTCTGTTGGCGGGCGGACCCATCGAAGAAGAGAGTCCAGTGGGGCTCAGTGAAGACTGAGACCCTGGGCTCCGCAGGTGTAGGGTCCGAATCGGGACCCGGAACCCCAGGAGTGCTCGGAGGAGGGGTCCATTCCACGATGAAGTCAGCCAGAACCTGGCTCTTGAAAGTGTGGCGAGGCTGGAAGTCCAGTTGGAACTCATCAAGCTCCGCGACCCACTTGGCGATGTTGCATGTGGTGTTAGAGTTGTGGAGGATTGCCCTTAACAGGAAGGAGGTCACCACCACGACCCTGTGTGCCTGAAAATAGTGGCGCAGCTTCCTGGACGCAACAAGTACAACATACATAAGCTTGTGCGTCTCAAGGTACCTGGCCTTTGCCTCATGGAGGACCTCGCTGACGTAGTAGACCGACTTCTAGATGGTTCGGACCCCTGCGGTTGGTCCCGAGTCCTCAAACTCTTGACCTTCCATCAGCATCATGGTGGCCGGACCACCACCTTCTCCTAGGGGAACTTTTTGACTCCCCTGGGGGTGTTGTGCCGTCCTTTCGATGACCAGCACCATGCTCACCGCCTCTGCAGCCGCTGTAATGTATAAGTACAACGGCTCCCTTGGCTCTAGAGCTACCAGTATTGGTAGGGATATAAGGTGCTGCTTCAACTCTTGGAAGGCACGTTCTGCCTCCTCGGTCCAAGAGAATAGGCCGGACTTCCATAAGAGCTTGAAGAAGGGTAGCGCCCTCTCAGCCAGCCTTGAGATGAAGCGGCTAAGGGCAGCCAGTGAACCCGTAAGCTTCTGGACGTCCTTGATTCGGGCCAGAGGCCTCATTGCCTCAATTGCCTTGATCTTCTCCGTGTGGCGGAACCGCCCGAATTATTCCAGCTTAAGTGCCTAAGTCACGCCTCAAGGGTCGTAACACACTTAAATTGGAATAACCCGTCCATCCCTCAGATCTAGTCTGTTAAAGCCGCTTATCCAGGATCAAATTCCACAATCTCACTCGAAGGTGAGTCACAGAAGAAATACAATAAAGCAGGAAACCTCAAATTAAGTACTGGAGTTATTACATGAATCGGAGTTTTTCAAGTCGCTGATAAGAGTTCATAAAATAAAATGCAGCGGATAATCGATGTCGTCGGTAGCAAGAAAAAGGGCAAGGCCTAGCCCACTACTCCTCATGCTCCTCTCCTGTCGGAGCAGCATCCCACTCGATCGTCCAACCCGGTGGCAGGGTGGTAGGCCATGTCACACCATCAACCATATCCTGAAGCGTACCTGCAAAAATTATGCCACAAGCAAGGCTGAGTATAATAATACTCAGCTAGACTTACACGATGTGAGGAATCTACTCCTCTACCTCTAGACCATGCAATTGTTTGGTTGAGGGGTTTGGTTTGCCAAAAGCACTAGCTGTTTCTAAAATCAAGTTTTAGCTTTTCCATTTTTAACATCATTAGCTTTACTAAGTTTGCTTCTTCTAAGCATACATGGTAACAAGCATTTAGTGCAATCAACAAATTGTCTCATGTATCCTTATTTCACTTCTTACTCAATGTAGTACAAGGGGTCAAGCAGTCTCATTAGCTGCGAGAAGCAGACGATTCAAATCGAGTTTTATCCTTGCAAGGTAAACCTAAACACACGACATGTCAGGGTACTCCAACCCCACACATGTCAACCGTCCCCATCGATTCCCTGTTCGCATACAGGCCTCACCGCCTTGGCATACAATGCTCCACTGACCCCGGCTGCTGCCGTGCAGTGACCGCACTTGTACCCACCATAGCTAGAATGGGAGACCTAGTCTCAGGTCGCGTGAGGGATAAAGTCCGCGCCCGGCTTCACTCAGGTACTAGGTTTATCGGTTACCATATTTCCCGACATGTGCTTAGTACGTTCAAACGCTTGACTCAGGTATCCACACATTAATCCTTAATTCCTTTTTCCCATCTTATGGACAAGGCATCCACCCTAGATCCAAGTCCATAGACCATCATAGATCCCGTTATCAAGATGAATACATTCAATTTCTTACCTCGCACAAGTGCTAGAAAAATCACTCGACTTCTACCGAGATCCTGATTAGCATAGCAGCTACTCGACCTAGCATACTAGTATTCATCTCAAAAAGGAATCCTAAGTTCATGCAACTAAGGTTTCAAGCAACTCCTACACTTAAGTGCACATTGCAATCCTACAAACATTAAGTGTAGTAAAGTAGCATATAATAACACGGTTATGCATAAAACCGGGGCTTGCCTTCAATTGCTGGGGCTGCGGGGAGATCCTCGCTGACAGCCTCGGGAGCTTGCTCCTGGTCTTCTTCTTGGACAATTCCTTGCTCGGGGATGAGCACGTACTTTCCGTCAGCGAGATTACAATCTAATGAATGCAATGAGTAAGATACATGCATGATATGATATGTGCTTTAGCAATTAAACTTTGATGGTGAATGATCCACTTAAATTAGATAGAGTTAAATCTTGTTACACAAGATTTTTTGGTGGTATACTTAGTAATTTAGATCACACTCAGTTAAACTAAGTGGTAAGTTCATTTTGGTGTTCCACTGAATTCTTTTTAAGTCTTAGTGAGAATTATCAAGATTTCAAGTTGGACTTATTGGGGCGAGGTTTATATTCCCTTTCTTTCCCTTGATTTCCTTTATGTTTTTAGAGTGGGTTTGAACTACAAGTTATCTTAATAAATTTCCAAAAATTCTACAAAAATTATAGTGGCTTATTATTGGTGTATAATTCTCTGTCTCAAAATTTAGGGTTTAAAAAGTAAGGGGTTCTCTCTGTACAAAATTATCAAATATTAGGGCAGAGGGGGTGTTTTGAACTACAACTCCTTTTTAACAGAGGGTTATTCTCTAAGACATATTTTTACTGGCATCTAGATGTTATGACATGACTTTGCACAAAGTTTTAGCTATTAATACTTATTAGTTATTTTACCATGATTTTCTAAAGTTTCTAGCCAAAGGAGTGCTTTCTACTACCACTATACCTGAAAAATATCAAACAACAGATTTCTAATTTTTCCTAGCTTCTTCTTTGCGTAAGAGCAATCATTCTGAAATTTGGCATCTTTTTGCTTAAGGGAAGGGTGGTAGGAATTTCTTGAACTAAATGGCCTTTTTCATGAAGTATTGGTAATGGGTAGTATTTTGCAGCTATCAATTGGGTTTTCAATTTTCTCTGGTGGCCTACTTCATTACCTTTCTGGTAAAATTTTATTTGCCCATTATTGCACTATTTTTGGTTTGCTCATGATTTATTTGAATTATGGCCCAATATCAAATTTTATTTGTTTATCCTACTTAAAATAATGGGCTGGGGTGTTTATTATTTTTGTAGTGTGGTTCTAGTGGTTACAAGTCCACTGGATATTTATTAACAATTTTGGGTCTGATTTTATAACTCCAATAATTATTTTCTAGTTGGAAAAATGCTAAATAAAACATTTCACTTTGAATCTGTTCTGGACTAGGGGTCCCTTTATTTGTCCTAGGTTCTCTGTTACATAAGTAGACTAGGAAAATGATTTCATCCACTGGTCATTAATTTCTAAGGCCTTTCTGATTTTCCTAAGTTTTGAGAAAAAATGGCTTTTAATAGATATCCCCACTAAATTTTTCAATACTGGGGTTCTCACTATTTTTAAACAGTGTTTAAATGGGGTTTGAACATTCACAAATTTTCTTAAGTTCAGCACAGAAGCATAACTAATTTTCCTTAATTAAACAAGGTTTGGTCAGTTTCTGTATTTAATTCTAAACTCTAAAATTTAGAACACGAAGCATGGGGTTTAGCATTTTTAGTTGGTAGTCCATAATATTTAGAATCCAGCAAAATTGGTTTGACAATTTTTGGTTAAGTATTTCTCAAGTTATGAATTTCCTAAGTTTTCTGTTCATTAAAAAGATTAAACAGAAATGATTAAATGGAAAACTACTTTTTAACGGGGTCCCTGGCGGGTGTTTTTAAGTTTCCTTACAGACTAGTCCTTGGGCTACTATTCAATTGAGTCACTAACAATTCAGAAAACCCCCTGGGTTCTTCTAATCCTAACCCGAGGTCCTTCCCCCAATTTAAACAGTACCTGCGGCGGAAGAAAGGGCGGAGGGGCTTACCAGCGGCGAGACTGCTCCGGTGAGGCGACCGTGGGTGTAGGGGAGGTCCTGAGGGTCACGATGATGTGCGGGTCGCCGTCGGGGATGGTCGGAGTCGACTAGAGATGGCCAAACGGGCCGCCCGACCAAAAACCGGGCCGGGCCTGCTGAGCCCGCGGGCTTAATTTTCTGTCCAAGCCCGGCCCGCAGCGGGCCTAAACGAGCCGGGCCAGCCCGTTTAGCACAAAAAAACGGGCCGAAAAGCGGGCTAAACGGGCCGGTAAGCACGTTTTAGTGTAAAAAAACGGGCTTAATGGGCTTAGAGGTAAACGGGCCGTGCCGGGCTAGCCCGCCGTGCCTAGTTTCCTGTCCAAGCCCGCCCGCTTATTCGTACCGTGCCGGGCTCAGACCGGGCCCAAAAAGCGGGCTTCGTGCCGGGCTCACGGGCCTCGTGCTTATTGGCCATCTAGGGCACAATTGACCAATTAAACGGGTCAGCGAGCTTCACCAGGGATCAAGGAGGGTGTGTGCGCGAGGAATTGAAGAACGGCTCACCAAATTGCTCGGTCTACGAGTGCGGGCGGGCGGTCGAAGTCCGGTGAGGGCGATCTTGGCCTTCCGGTGAAGTTCTGCCGGGTTCGAGGGCTGGGAAAGCATCACAAGCTAATGGCGAAGCTAACTGAGCGGTTGGCGCGGCTTGGAAGTGATGGAGTGGGCTGGCCACAGTGGCCGAGGCTCTGGCGGCAATGGTGGGCAGAAAAGAGCTTGCCGGAGCTAAGGAGGGGCGTCTGGCCTGCGAAGGTGAGCACGGGGTGAAGTGAGGCACGCTCGGGGAGGCTTTATAGGCGTGGGTGAGCACAGCCGAGGGCGAGGGTGCGTGGCGGACTTGTCTGAACGCTGGGGCGAGCGCGCACGCGGGTTGGGCGACGACCGGCGTGCCGACCAGGGTCGAACACGTGTGCCCTTTTGTTCTGCCCAAGTTCTGGCGCGTGTGGTCATTCATCTGAGCCTACTCTCGCCTTGGTCAGTGCACAAAACCTCTTCTCCTCCCTTGAAGCTACCGATCTTGTGTGGGGGTCATAGGATTTTGCCTACTGGTTTCAGAGATTTGGAGCCCGGAAATCCAGTCTATCTCTCTGCTCAAACCCGAGGCAAATCCAGGGTTTTGTCGTGTCTAGGTCACGCGTCCCAATGCCATCTTCTGGCATGTGACAGAGGGGTTAGCTAGACACGTTTTTATCAATGGGGTCATTAGGATTTGAGCTAGGGATCAAGGTGAACACGCTTCGTCTTTGGCTCAAGGTCTGAAATTCAGAATTCTGAATTTCAGAATTCCCTATTGAGTCCCCACTTGAGAAGCTTGCTTGGGGTTTTATTTAAATTATTTTGGCCATGCTTCCTTAATCTTTATTGTTGCTTATTAAATATACTTCAATGTTTATATTTGGCCCAAGCCATGATTCTATATTTTTCATACTCTATTATCTTTTCTCTTCAACTTTGCTTATAGAGCTCAATTAGGGTTGTTATTAGGGTTTCAACATTTTGCCCTTTTGAAACTCATTTGTTTTTGAACATGATGCTTTTAAGCATAAACTTGGTGGATCCTTTATTCTTAAGTCAATTTGATGCTCATGCTCAATTTGGTTCACATAACATGATGGTTCTTGGGTTAGCACTTGAGAGAAACCCTAGGTGACACTGGGGTGTCACACTCCGGGTTTTCTTCAATGCCCCGATGCGAAACCAGGAATCCCAGCAACTTCCCAGCGGAGACACCAAAGACGCACTTTTCCGAGTTCAGCTTCGTGCGTGTTGCCCGCAGCTTGTCAAAGAGCAGGGTCAAGTCTTCCACTAGGGTTGACCCTCTCTTAGTCTTGACCACGATGTCATCGACGTATATCCCTATCCTGTCCCTAATCAGGTCACCAAAGGTCTTACTCATCGCCCGTACAAATGTTGGCAAGGCGGCTTTCAGACCGTAAGGCATTACAACATAACAGTAAAGCCCATCCACTGTTACAAAAGCGGTATGTTTCCTATCTTGCCTAGACATCTAGATTTGATGGAAACCAGAGTAAGCATCTAAGAAGGACAGGAGGTCGCACCCGAAGGTAGAATCCACAATTTGATCTATTCGTGGAAGTGGATATGGGTCCTTGGGACAGGCCTTATTGAGGCTGGTGTAGTTGATGCACATCCGAAGCTTCTCGTTTGCCTTTGGAATGATGACTAGATTGGCCAGCCATACGGGGTGATGGACCTCTTCGATGAAGCCAGCGTGTAGCAGCTTCCGGACCTCCTCACGGATGAAATCCTGCCGCTCAACGGACTGTCTCCAAGGCTTCTGACTCACTGGCTTGGCATTAGGGTGGATCTTCAGATGGTGCTCAATCACATCCCTGGGGATCCCAGGCATCTGCGATGATTCCCATGCGAATACGTCGGCATTTGCCCGGAGGAAGGCGACGAGCGCGATTTCCTATTTTTCCTCCAGATTGCCCGCGATGCGGGTGGTCTGGGAGGAATCCACGCTAACCTGGATGGTTTTGACGTGACTGCCGTCTGCTCCAGATGGCTGCACCTTTGGCACCTTAGTAGGCACCCTGGTACAGGAAGTTGAGGGGTCCCCTCGTCATCTGGGCGAGCAGTTTCTGCCGCTAGGGCATGCAACTTCTCAACAGCCGCAAGCGCAGCGGCACGGTCGCCCCGCATGGTGAGGACCCCAACAGGGGACGACATCTTGAGGACCAAGTACCTGTAATGGGCAATGGCCATGAACCGGTACGGGGCCGGTCTACCAATGATGGCATTGAAAGGGAGGTTAACCTCCGCAATGTCGAACTAGACGTTCTTTGTGCGGAAGTTCTGCTCGGTCCCAAATGTAACCGGGAGTGCGATGCTCCCAAGGGGATACACTGGTTGAGGGCCCACTCTAGAGAATGGTTGAGAGGGTCCCAGTCGGGATCCTGGGATCTGCAGCTGCTTGAACACAGCATGACTGATGAAGTTGAGCCCAGCCCCACCGTCAATCAGGACATCATGCAGCCTCATGTTGTCCATGACAGGGGCGGTGATGAGTGGTAATATACCGGCCCCTGCCATGTTTTTGGGGCAATCGGATGCCCGAAGGAGATAGTGGTGCTCCTCCACCACTGATGTGGAGCAGCCTTCGGGACCCCTGGGGTCGCCGAAAGGACCTCTCGACGCAGGGACTTCACGTTCCTACGGGAGGTGAGCTCCCAGCTCTCGCCGTACATCACGTACAGCTTCTTGCGGCGGTCGTTGTCGCCACCGGAGTCGGAGTCTCCAGTGAAGACGTCCTTAAGGACGTGCTCGGGGAACTGGTACCCGAGGTCCCATTCTCCCGCGGCCGCGTCACCTTCATCGACCTTCTCCTTGCCAGGTCGGCGACAAGGGGGCGAGCCATCTTTAGAGGCCTACTCGCGCCGCTCGCTGACGCGCTTCACGAGCTTGAGGATCTCGCGACATTTCGAGGCGCTGTGGTGACTATTGGGGTGGACAGGGCATGACCCACTATTGCCTCCCTATTGTCGTGCGCGCTTGCTGGGTTCGCCCCGGCCCCCAGCCGCGGTTGCGGCGACCGTAGCAGTAGACTGTGGCCTATCATGGACGTAGTTCTTCTTCTTGTTGTTGTTGTTGCCGCCCTGGGTGGCGGCACCTGAGCCACCCATCTGGATAACTCCGGTCTGCGGTGCCGAGTGCCATGCATGGCCCTCGGCAGCTCTGGCACACTTATCAGCCAGAGCAAAGAGCGTGGCGATGGTTTCCACGTCATGCGTCGCTAATTTCTCCAACATCTTCTGTCGGAAAGCAGTGATAATGGAGGCATCAGAGACACGAGGTATAGAGCCCCGTACCTTGGTGAAGCGAGAGATGAAAGCCCAGAGAGTTTCCCCGGGTTCCTGCCTTACAGCATGGAGATGAACCTCCAGACCATGCTGCTGGTAAGCACTGGCGAAGTTTGCTGTAAACCGCGCGCAGAGCTCTTCCCAGGACTAGATGGACTTCGGGGTGAGATTCATGAGCCAGGTCCGGGCTGGACCGGTCAAGGCTACATGGAAGTAACTTGCCATGACGGTAGTGTTTCCATCAGCTGCCATAATGGCGGTGACGTAGACCTGCAAGAATTCCGACGGGTTTGACGTACCGTTGTACTTCTCCGGCAGGTGTGGTCGGAACTTGGGTGGCCAAGTCACCGCGCGGAGGTGATCCGCTAGTGCGGCACAGCCCAAGCCGACCAATGGGACACCCGCCTAGATTTGGGTGCCCCTTGGAGTTTGTGGCACAACTGGAGCGAAGTCTTGGTCAAGGTTGCGACCCTCGAAGTTTTGCCGGCGCTCACGCGCTCTCTCCAGAGAGACTCGAGCATCCTCGCCCGCACGCCTATGGTTGAGCTCTTCCCGCAGGTCGTCAGCCCTCTCCGGAGAGATTCGAGCATCCTTGCCTGCACAACTGCGGTTGAGCTCTGCCCACAGGTCGTCAGTCTGTGGAGCCCTCACTGAGGGTGAGCACACAGACGTCGATGCCTCACGTTGACGCCGAAATGACCGAGGCCTGGGCCTTGCCGAGCCAGAATGTGCCATGCCAAGGAGACGGTCAACATGTTCATGCCACTGCCTTAGGGCCCCCGGCGAGGCCGTGGAGATTGGAGGGTTGTGTAGCAACTCCCTAGCTGTAGACAATGCCCCACCAGGAGCCGCCCTTGACAGGGCCCTGGATGTCTACGTAGGCGTGTGCTACTGAGCAGCGTGCATAGCAGGAGCACCAGGAGTAGGGCGGTAAGAGCCTCGCGGCACGGAAGATGCTGCCCCTTCCTCCATCCAGAAGTCCTCAGGAGACAAGTCGCGGTGCTCGACGATCTAAACCATCATGTCGAGCAAGAAAACAGGCAAAAAACCTAAAGCCAAAGCCCCCTACCTGGCGTGCTAGATGTCGGAGAGAAAAATCCTCCGGCCGGGTGGCGGAATGCACCCGCCTTAATCCTAAGATGAGGAGACGGCCTAAGCGTTTTGCCTATTAGGTGGATTCGGGATGAACACAAGAACACGCGAGGGTTTATAGTGGTTCAAGCCGCCGGAGCATAATACCCTACCTCCACTTATGTAAGTTGTATTGAGAGTGTGTGTAAGCATGTGATTGAGTCCGTGTGAGCTTGTCCCTTGTAACGTTGTGTCCCTTCCCTTTTATAGTTTAAGGGAGGTACATACAAAGATGTTGAGCCCCGATGTGACAGAACCTCCCAAGTCATTAGGTCCACCTACAGTTGTCCTTGTCCAACGGACCTCAGACAACCCTATAGGTGCCCCTGAATCACTTGACAAGTTCGGTATCCGCTTTTCTTACCTTTCCCAAGAGCGTTTCACCCGTCACGCAGACATTACAAGCATCGGAGATACGAAAATGCAGAAGCAATTACATTAATTTACCTTTATTGAAAAGTAAGAAGAGTTATAATATTACAGACCAGAAATATAATATATATGAGTGCTGAGTATTATTATTACAAACCATGGGAGGCAAAAACCCCTCCCGATAAGTATTAAACAAAAGTTTTATGGAGGATCCTTTCCTCCCGCAGCTTCACTCCTGGTGCTCTTCCTTTGGTACTGTCGGGGACCATAATTAGGGGTACCCTCAAGACGCCTAATTCTCAGCTGGTAACCCCCATCAGCATAAAGCTGCAGAGGCCTGATGGGTTTGATTAAGTCAGGGATCAGTCCATACGAGTGACTTGACCACGCCACGCCCGAGCCTAGCCTCGGGCGAGGGCAGCCGACCCTAAGATGACTCCGTCTCGCCTGAGGCCTCCTCTTTCACGGCAGACGCATCTCCGGCTCGCCCTAGGCCCCGCCTTCGATAAGAAGAAACCCTGACTAAATCACCGCGCCAACCGACCGAGTCACCGGGGCGTTTAACGCAAAAGGTAAGACCGACGGGCGACCAGACTTCGCCAGAGGTGCCATAAGAGGCTCCGCCCGACCCAGGGCTCGGACTCGGGCTAAGGCCCCGGAAGACGGCGAACTCCGCTCCGCCCGACCCCAGGGCTCGGACTCGGGCTAAGGCCCCGGAAGACGGCGAACTCCGCTCCGCCCGACCCAGGGCTCGGACTCGGGCTAAGGCCCCGGAAGACGGCGAACTCCGCTCCGCCCAAGGGCTCGGACTCGGGCTAAGGCCCCGGAAGATGGCGAACTCCGCTCCGCCCGACCCCAGGGCTCGGACTCGGGCTAAGGCCCTGGAAGACGACGAACTCCGCCTCGCCCGACCCAGGGCTCGGACTCCGCCTCGGCCTCTGCCGAACGATCTCCGCCTCGCCCGACCCAGGGCTCGGACTCTGTCTCTGTCTTGCAGGACGGACTCGACCTCGGCTTCGGAGGAGCCTCCACGACGCCCGACCTAGGACACGAGACCGCCACGTCGACAGGAAGCGTCATCATCACCCTGCCCTGAGCCGACTTGGGTCGCAGAGAACAAGACCGGTGTCCCATCTGGCCAGCTACGCCAGATAGGAAAATGATGGCGCCCCGCTAGACCGTGACGACGGCGGCTCTCAGCTCCCTTACGAAAGCAGGAGGACGTCAGCAAGGGTCCAGCCACTCCGACAGCTGTCCCCCCGTCCGGCTCCGTTACTCCTCCAACAGCCACGACGCCACACCAACAGGGTGCCAAGATCTCTCCGGCTGCCACCTAGGCATGTACTTAGGGCGCTAGCTCTCCCTCGCTAGACACGTAGCACCTTGCTACACCCCCATCTTGTACACCTGGATCCTCTCCTTACGACTATAAAAGGAAGGACCAGGGCCTTCTTAAAAAAGGTTGGCCTCGCGGGGACGAAGGGCAGGGGCAGGCGCTCTCTAGGGGCCGCTCGCTTCCCCTCACCTCGCGCGGACGCTTGTAACCCCCTACTGCAAGCGCACCCGACCTGGGCGCGGGACGAACACGAAGGCCGCGGGAATTCTCCGACTCCCTCGCAACCCGGCTCCGGCCACCGACCTCTCTCTCTCTGTTCCCCCCTTCGCGCTCGCCCACGCGCTCGACCCATCTGGGCTGGGGCACGCGGCACTCTCACTCGTCGGCTCGGGGACCCCCCGGTCTCGGAACGCTGACAGTTGGCGCGCCAGGTAGGGGCACGCTGCGTGTTGACGAGCAGTTTCCCGTCAAGCTCCAGATGGGCAGTCTCCAACAACCTCTTCAACCCGGGACGGTGCTCCGTTTCGGGAACCTCGAGTTCATGTCTCTCGACGGCAACTACGACATGGTACTCCTTCCACCGCCGCGCGGCAGCGACAATGGTGGCGGACAGCCCGCCCGCCGGCGGCGGAATCGACGACGTCTTTCCCGCGTGGGGGAAGGACAACTTTCGAGCTCGCCCCATCCTCTCCCTCGCCATCGGAGGAGGAGGAGGCGGGGCAACCAGGGCCGAGCGGGAGGCCGCGCTCCGACGGCTGTCGAGCAAATCACATCCCCGGCGCCTCAACGGAGGACACGCCAAGCGTCGCCCTCGCGTTCGAGGCAAACGCGAGCGCCATCCCCCCGCAACACGTCGACCCCGAGCAAGTGGACGACGCCAGCACGCTCACGGAAGGCCTGCAGGACGTCGCCCTTGTACCCAAGACGACGGCGCGGTCAGCCCCCGACGTGACTTCATCGCCCCTCGTCGACAAAAAGGTACCGACTGCTCCCCATCTTTCGTCATTTCGACTCGGCCTCATCCCGCCTGGCGACCTCGCTTTGGCGGGCGCTCACATTGAGGCGAGTGCAACCTCTCTGGGGTTTCGTGTGCGGTCGCCTTGGGACCGATTGACGGGTGTCTCGACCTACGGACCCTCTGGGTCCGAGGAAGATGACGACCCCAGCATCTGCTGGGATTTCTCCGGATCTGGCAACCCTAGTGCCATGCGGGACTTCATGACTGCATGTGACTACTGCCTCTCCGACTGTTCCGACGGCCGCCGCAGCCTTGGCGACAAGGACTGCGGCCCGAGTCGCGAATGTTTCCACATCGAGCTAGGGGATCCCTCCGGAGGCGGCTGTCTCGGCATGCCGGAGGATGGTGATCCCCCTAGGCCAGCGCCTCGCGCCGACATCCCGCGGGAGCTAGCTGTGGTCCCCGTTCCGGCGGGGGGTCACGACCCACAGCTCGAGCAAGTCCGCGGGGCGCAGGCCGGGCTCGATGAGGAAGCAGGGGCGCTCGAGGCAATCCGCCAGAACATCGGGCAGGTGTGGGCGAGCCAACCCCCGGCCAGAGGAATACGTCACCTGCCCCAAGGTCTCCAGCACCGCATCGCCAACGATGCCAGGGATAGACCGCCACCCGCATCCAGCGGAACCGGTCAGGACCTGGCCGCTGCAGCGATGCTCCTCCGCGCGATGCCGGAGTCATCAACCACCGAGGGTCGGCGAATCCAGGGAGAACTCAAGCATCTCCTGGAAGGCGCTGCGGCCCGGCGGGCCGAGAGCTCTGCCTCCCGAAGGCAGGGATACCCCTCGGAACCTCGTGCCGCGACTTCCCGACTCACGCGGGAAGCCTCGGTCTTCACCGGGCGCACGCGCAATACCGCGCCTGCGGCCCCGGGCCACCTCGGCGACGAGCACCCTCATCGTGACCGTCGGGCACGCCTTGACGAAAGGGTGCGCCGAGGCTACCACCCCAGGCGTGGGGGACGCTACGACAGCGGGGAGGATCGGAGTCCCTCGCCCGAACCACCCGGTCCGCAGGTCTTTAGCCGAGCCATTCGGCGGGCGCCGTTTCCGCCCCGATTCCGACCCCCGACTACTATCACGAAGTACTCGGGGGAGACGAGACCGGAATTGTGGCTTGCGGACTACCGCCTGGCCTGTCAACTGGGTGGGACGGACGATGACAACCTCATCATCCGAAACCTCCCCCTGTTTCTCTCCGACACCGCTCGTGCCTGGTTGGAGCACCTGCCTCCGGGGCAGATTTCCAACTGGGAAGATTTGGTCCAGGCTTTCGCCGGGAACTTCCAGGGCACGTACGTGCGCCCCGGGAATTCCTAGGACCTCCGAAGCTGTCGGCAACTGCCGGGAGAGTCTCTCCGAGACTACATCCGGTGGTTCTCGAAGCAGCGCACCGAGCTGCCCAACGTCACCGACTCTGATGTCATCGGCGCGTTCCTCGCCGGCACCACCTGCCGTGACCTGGTGAGCAAGTTGGGTCGCAAGACCCCCACCAGGGCGAGCGAGCTGATGGACATCGCCACCAAGTTCGCCTCCGGCCAGGAGGCGGTAGAGGCCATCTTCCGAAAGGACAAGCAGCCCCAGGGCCACCCGTCGGAAGATGCCCCCGAGGCGTCCACTCCGCGCGGCGCCAAGAAGAAAGGCAGGAGGAAGTCGCAAGCGAAACGCGACGTTCCCGATGTAGACCTTGTCGCCGCCGCCGAGAACAAGAACCCTCGGAAGCCCCCCGGAGGTGCTAACCTCTTCGACAAGGCACTCAAGGAGACGTGCCCCTACCATCAGGGGCCCGTCAAGCACACCCTCGACGAGTGCGTCATGCTTCGGCGCCACTTCCACAGGGCCGGGCCACTCGCAGAGGGTGGCAAGGCCCGCGACGACGACAAAAGGGAGGATCGCCAAGCAGGAGAGTTCCCAGAGGTCCGCGATTGCTTCATGATCTACGGAGGGCATGCGGCGAATGCCTCGGCTCGGCATCGTAAGCAAGAGCGTCGGGAGGTCTGCTCGGCGAAGGTGGCGGCGCCAGTCTACCTAGACTGGTCCGACAAGCCCATCACCTTCGACCGGGACGACCACCCCGACCACGTGCCGAACCCAGGGAAGTACCCGCTCGTCGTCGATCCCGTCATCGGCGACGTCAGGCTCACCAAGGTCCTGATGGATGGAGGCAGCTGCCTCAACATCATCTACGCCGAGACCCTCAGGCTCCTGCGCATCGACCTGTCATCCGTCCGAGCAGGCGCTGCGCCCTTCCACGGGATCATTCCCGGGAAGCGCGTCCAGCCCCTCGGACAGCTCGACCTCTCTGTCTGCTTCGGAACACCCTCCAACTTCCGAAGGGAGACTTTGACGTTCGAGGTGGTCGGGTTCCGAGGAACCTACCACGCAGTGTTGGGAAGGCCATGCTACGCGAAGTTCATGGCCATCCCCAACTACACCTACCTGAAGCTCAAGATGCCAGGCCCCAACGGGGTCATCACCGTCGGCCCCACGTACAAACACGCATTCGAATGCGATGTGGAGTGCGTGGAGTACGCCGAGGCCCTCGCCGAGTCCGAGGCCCTCATTGCCGACCTGGAAAGCCTCTCCCGAGAGGTGCCGGACGTAAAGCGGCATGCCGGCAACTTCGAGCCAGCGGAGACGGTTAAGGCCGTCCCTCTCGACCCCAGTGGCGACACCTCCAAGCAGATCCGGATCGGTTCCGGGCTCGACCCCAAATAGGAAGTAGTGCTCGTCGACTTTCTCCGCGCAAACGCCGACGTTTTTGCGTGGAGTCCCTCGGACATGCCCGGCATACCGAGGGATGTCGCCGAGCACTCGCTGGATATTCGGGCCGGAGCCCGGCCGGTCAGACAGCCTCTGCGCCGATTCGATGAGGAAAGGCGCAGGGTGATAGGCGAGGAGGTCCACAAGTTGATGGCAGCAGGGTTCATTAAAGAGGTATTCCATCCCGAATGGCTTGCCAACCCTGTACTTGTGAGGAAAAAAGGGGGGAAGTGGCGGATGTGTGTAGACTACACTGGTCTCAACAAAGCATGTCCGAAGGTCCCCTACCCTCTACCTCGCATCGACCAAATTGTGGACTCCACTGCAGGGTGCGAAACCCTGTCTTTCCTCGATGCCTACTCAGGGTATCATCAAATCAGGATGAAAGAGTCCGACCAGCTCGCGACTTCTTTCATCACGCCCTTCGGCATGTACTGTTATGTCACAATGCCGTTCGGGTTGAGAAACGCGGGTGCGACGTACCAGTGGTGCATGAACCATGTGTTCGGCGAACACATTGGTCGCACGGTCGAGGCCTACGTCGATGACATCGTAGTCAAGACGAGGAAAGCCTCCGACCTTCTCTCCGACCTCGAACTGACATTCCGGTGTCTCAAGGCGAAGGGCGTCAAGCTTAATCCCGAGAAGTGCATCTTCGGGGTGCCCCGAGGCATGCTCTTGGGGTTCATCGTCTCCGAGCGGGGCATCGAAGCCAACCCGGAGAAGATCGCAGCGATCACAAACATGGGGCCCATCAAGGACTTAAAAGGCGTACAGAGGGTCATGGGATGCCTCGCGGCCTTGAGCCGTTTCATCTCGCGCCTCGGCGAGAGAGGCCTGCCCCTGTACCGCCTCTTAAGGAAGGCCGAGTGCTTCACTTGGACTCCCGAGGCCGAGGAAGCCCTCGGGAACCTGAAGGCGCTCCTCACCCAGGCGCCCATCTTGGTACCCCCAGCTGATGGAGAAACCCTCCTGGTCTACGTCGCCGCAACCACTCAGGTGGTCAGCGCCGCGATCGTAGTCGAAAGGCAGGAAGAGGGGCATGCTTTGCCCATTCAGAGGCCAGTTTACTTCGTCAGCGAAGTGCTGTCCGAGACCAAGATCCGCTACCCACAAGTCCAGAAGCTGCTATACGCAGTGATCCTGACGAGGCAAAAGCTGTGACATTACTTCGAGTCCCATCCGGTGACTGTGGTGTCATCCTTCCCCCTGGGGGAGATCATCCAGTGCCGAGAAGCCTCGGGGCGGATCGCGAAGTGGGCGGTGGAAATCATGGGCGAGGCAATCTCGTTCGCCCCTCGGAAGGCCATCAAGTCCCAGGTACTGGCGGATTTCGTAGCCGAATGGGTCGATACCCAGTTGCCAACGGCTCCGATCCAACCAGAGCTCTGGACCATGTTTTTCGATGGGTCGCTGATGAAGACGGGAGCTGGCGCGGGCCTGCTTTTCGTCTCGCCCCTCGGGAAACACCTGCGCTACGTGCTTCGCCTCCATTTCCCGGCGTCCAACAATGTGGCTAAGTACGAGGCTCTGATCAACGGATTGCGAATCGCCATCGAGCTAGGGGTCCGACGCCTCGATGCACGTGGCGACTCGCAGCTCGTCATCGACCAAGTCATGAAGAACTCCCTCTGCCGCGACCCAAAGATGGAGGCTTACTGTGAGGAGGTTCGACGCCTGGAAGACAAGTTCTACGGGCTCGAGCTTAACCACATCGCCCGGCGCTACAACGAGACTGCGGACGAGCTGGCGAAGATAGCCTCGGGGCGAACGACGGTCCCCCCGGACGTCTTCTCCCGGGATCTGCACCAACCCTCCGTCAAGATGGATGACACGCCCGAGCCCGAAGCACCCTCGGCCTCGTCCGAGGTAACCTCGGCCCAGCCCGAGCCATCCTCGGCTCACCCCGAGGAACCCTCGGAGCCCGAGGGCGAAGCACTACGCATCGAGGAGGAGCAGAACGGGGTCGTGCCAGATCAAGATTGGCAAACCCCGTACCTGCAATATCTCCGCCAAGGAGAACTGCCCCTCGACCGAGCCGAGGCTCGGCGGGTAGCGCGACGCGCAAAGTCGTTCGTCTTGCTGGGCGATGAGAAGGAGCTCTACCACCGCAGCCCCTCGGGCATCCTCCAGCGATGCATCTCCATCGCCGAAGGTCAGGAACTCCTGCGGGAAATACACTCGGGGGCTTGCGGTCACCATGCAGCACCTCGAACCCTCGTCGGGAACGCTTTCCGCCAAGGCTTCTACTGGCCAACGGCGGTGGCCGACGCCACTAGAATTGTCCGCGCCTGCGAAGGGTGCCAATTCTATGCGAAGCAGACCCACCTGCCCGCTCAGGCTCTGCAGACGATACCCATCACTTGGCCCTTCGCTGTGTGGGGTCTGGACCTCGTCGGCCCTCTGCAGAAGGCGCCCGGGGGCTACACGCACCTGCTGGTCGCCGTCGACAAATTCTCCAAGTGGATCAAGGTCCGACCCCTGAACAGCATCAGGTCCGAGCAGGCGGTGGCGTTCTTCACCAACATCATCCATCGCTTCGGGGTCCCGAACTCAATCATCACCGACAATGGCACCCAGTTCACCGGCAAAAAATTCTTGGATTTTTGCGAGGATCACAACATCCGGGTGGATTGGGCCGCCGTGGCTCACCCCATGTCGAATGGGCAGGTAGAACGTGCCAATGGCATGATTCTACAAGGGCTCAAGCCTCGGATCTACAACAACCTCAACAAGTTCGGCAAGCGGTGGATGAAGGAACTCCCCTTGGTGGTTTGGAGCCTGAGGACGACGCCAAGCCGAGCCACGGGTTTCACGCCGTTCTTCCTGGTCTACGGGGCCGAGGCCATCCTGCCCACGGACCTGGAATACGGCTCCCCGAGGACGAGGGCCTACGACGAAGAAAGCAACCAAGCTAGCCGAGAAGACTTGCTGGACCAGCTGGACGAGGCTCGGGACAGGGCCTTACTACACTCGGCGCGGTATCAGCAGTCCCTACGACGCTACCACGCCCGAGGGGTCCGACCCCGAGATCTCCAGGTGGGCGATCTGGTGCTTCGGCTGCGGCAAGACGCCCGAGGGAGGCACAAGCTCACGCCCCCCTGGGAGGGGCCGTTCATCATCGCCAAAGTTCTGAAGCCCGGAACGTACAAGCTGGCCAACAGTCAAGGCGAGGTCTACGGCAACGCTTGGAACATCCAACAGCTACGTCGCTTCTACCCTTAAGATGTTTCCAAGTTGTTTATATACCTCGCACCCACGCAAAGTTTAGTCAACAAGGAAGGGTCAGCCTCGCCTCGGCAGAGCCCGACCCTCCCTCGGGGGCTAAAAGGGGGGAAACCCCCTCTGCGTCAAAATTTTCCTCGAACAAAAAATCTCTTTCACCAGAACATCTTTCGTGCTTTTTGATTACTTCGAGAAGTGGGCCCTGGAAACGACGGAGTACACGTAAGCAGTCAAGGCTGACCGAGCCGAGGGACTCCTACGCCTCCGGGATACGGATACCTCACTCATCACCTTCTGCGATAAGTAACTCGCGCTCGGATAAGGCGAATCCGCGGATCGAACGAGTCTTTACGTACGAGAGCTCTTCTGTCGAAGCGATTCTTCGAGCCTTCTCGACCAAGTCGGTGACAGGGCTTCATGGGCGGGTAAAAGTACGCGTAAGCGGCAAGGCCGACCGAGCCGAGGGACTCCCACGCCTCCGGGATACGGATACCTCACTCATCACCTTCCGCGAGAAGCAACTTTTGCTCGCACTAGCATCCCTGCTACCGACAAAAAGTCCAGATACTCGAAACGAGAGGAAAAGAGACGCAGCTTTATAACGCAACAAGGGTATGTGTTCTGGCCTCAACGGCCGCGCAAGGCCCACGCTACAAGACGATTCGACCCTGCAGGCTCGGATCTTGACGCTGGAAGAGGGCGATGACACCCTCGGCGTCGACAACGCCTTCGGCGAGGCCCGACCTAGCCTCGGACGGCGACGCGGTCCGAGGGCCTCCGCTCCGAAGGACGACGTCATCACCACGCTCGAGCAATCCCTGCCAGGGACTTCTCCGAGAACCCGGCCCGAGCGGACGGCTCGGCCGGCCACCTCCGGGGCCTCGGCCGACCTCCTTCCGAGGGCGCCAGCTCGGTCCGAAGCCTCGGCTGAACAGCTCCGACATCGATCCTGCCAACGGACAACCCGGCTAGGCTCCGACCGGCCAGGTTACATTTCCGAGCCAACAACGCCTCTGCTCATGCTGATATCGCTACCCCTGGCCTCGGCTCGTCGAAGAGCGGCCGAGGGGTCACTTTAACTAAGCTAGAGGAGCCTCGGACAACAGGTCCGACCGAGCCGAGGGATTCCTACGCCTCCGGGATACGGATACCTCACTCGTCACCTTGACACGGGGCAACTCACGCTTGGTGAAGCGGTTCAGACAATCAACAGGCGAGTCTTAGTGCTCGAAAATGAGGAAAAAACCCGGCACTCGAAGTGCCATTACAAACGGAACTCCGGTTCCGTCCCTGCGGGTACGGACAACCTCCCCGCCAGGGAAGCCCGTGGAGCGACAAGCTCCGGGCGAATCACCAGCAAACGCGGGACACCTCTAAGCACCCCGGCAGATCCTCGCTGCCGTCCTCGCCGCGAATGCGAGGAGGAAGACGGAATGTTGCATCCTAGCTGGGCAGCAACAGTTCTCCTTCCCCGGCGTGACTGGAGGGTGTCTCCGCCGTGGGGCTAAAAGGCGATTGCCACCACCAGAAGCTGGAAGATGAGGTGGCCCGCCCCACCCGCGTAGAAGGAGCAGCCCCGGCTCGCCTCGCTCCCCGCCCCGGCGAGGATGACGAACACCCTCAACACTGAGGGCGGGGCCGGGACCGCAGCCCGGTTTGCCCCTCCCCACCCAGGAGCTGGTGGTCACCGTCTCGGGTGACCCCCAGCCGAGGGGGGCAACCGGGCTGCCTGATGAAAATCCTTGAAGCCGAACGATGGCTGAAAGGTACCAACTCCCACGGAGTTGCGCTCCTCCGGCGATGGAGCGAAAAGACGGCGGTTCCCCCCCATCCGGGGGCTCGGAAGATGGAGAGACGCAATGCATTGGGGAGGAAGGAGACATGGTCACCTTGCGAAAGGGGTCGCCCTCCTTTTAAAGGCACCTCCCCCTGCTTGCGCCCTCAACCGTCACAAACTGAGTCTTCTCCAACACGCCTCAAAAGTCCTCCCCGGCGGCGCGGGGGCTGGGGCCCGCCTGTCATGCAGACCGGCTCTAAGAAGAAGCCGAACCGTCGCGCACGACGCACGCAACCACCCAGCGGTTACAAGTAACCCTCCACTTTTGCCCGGACCAGCGGGCGAAAGGGGGCAGGCGGCCATGCAGGCGGCGTGCAACCGCGCCAAGTGGACGCGCCTCTCCGACTCCTGACAGGCCGGCGCGACGGCTCAAGCCCACGCGTCGTGCAACTGGCGCGCCGGGCGCTGCATGCGAACCGCTATGCCACTCGCTCCACCACCGCACCTCCTCGATTGCGGAACCGATACCGCGATTCGAGGCGACCCAGCCCGCGACCCGGCAGCGCCAGCCTGGCGCAGCGGTCAAAAGCGGTCAAAAATGGGCCGGCAGTAATGACGGTGGCAGGCGCGCGAGAGCAGCGGTCACGCCATCTGCCAAGCTCATGTCCCATCCGGAGGCAGCAAGAGAGCCCCCTCTCACGGCGTGAAGACGACGCGCCCGTGACCCGTACCTCGAACGGCTCGCGCACGCGCAACGGCAACCTCGCCAACCACTCACCCCGGCGCATTAACTCCGCGACTCGACGGACAGCGCTACGGGCGGAGCGGCTGGTGACGTTTCGCCTTCGCCAAAACAACCACGCCGAAAAAGGTATGCCACGACATTCAATTTCGAATCCTTTTTCCCTTTTCCTTCTTTCTCTATCTCTTGCAACAGGGACCGAGAAGGGGGATAACCCCAAAGGGATCCTTCCCCGTGAAGGAACTAGGCTCCGAGCCTCCCTACTGATCAGGGGTTCGAAGGCTGGCCCCCCGAAGGGTTCAACAGCCGCCTCAGATCGCGTGGGCCCGACACCCACTACTGGTCAGGGGTTCGAAGGTCGGCCCCCGAAAGGTCCCACGACCGCCTCAGGCTACTCGGGCTCCGTGCCCCCTACTGATCAGGGGTTCGAAGGCTGGCCTGTCGAAGGGTTCACAGTCGCCTCAGACGCCGAGCGAGGGATGACCAGGGGTACGTTCGATACATAACCAAGGCTCGGGCTGCGCTCCCGAGGTACCCTAGGACATTTCCGAGACCAGCGGGAACGACTCTGTAACGGAATCCCATCGGAGGGAGGCAACGAGCCCTCGGACCCCGTCGCTAGGGGACCGGGTCCGGCAGATCACCCGCAGGTACTTTTGGGCGTGCCTCCGGGCCCCTAGCCGACCCCCAACGAACGGGGCACGGACGTCCACTCGGATTACCCGATCGCAGCTCACCGGAGACACCATGTTCGGTGCCCATCGAGGGTAACATGGCGCACTCCCCCCCTCCTCCTTGCGGAAAGGCGACGTAGGGGCGTATATAAAAAGTCGAGTCTGTCCCTGATCGTCCTCTCGCTCCGTGCGAAGGCTCAGGGGCTGCTCACGCAAACCCGGCTCCGGCCGAACCGTTGACAGCGTCAACATACCAGCCCGAGAACTTGGGCCCCGACAGTGCACCTGGGTTACGCCCTGCTCGCATGAGGGAACCGCCAGACCAGCCGAGGCATTACGCAAGGCATTAAGACCTCGAAGGAGTGAAACCACTCCTCCGAGGCCTCGGGGGCTACACCCGGCGGGTGCGCTCGCGCGCACCCACCGGAACAAAGTACCACCGAGAAAGGCTGGTCCCCTTGCAAAAAAGTGCGACGCAAGCCTCCAAGCGAGTGTTAACACTCTCTTCGAGGCTCGGGGGCTACTGTCGGGGACCATAATTAGGGGTACCCTCAAGACGCCTAATTCTCAGCTGGTAACCCCCATCAGCATAAAGCTGCAGAGGCCTGATGGGTTTGATTAAGTCAGGGATCAGTCCATACGAGTGACTTGACCACGCCACGCCCGAGCCTAGCCTCGGGCGAGGGCAGCCGACCCTAAGATGACTCCGTCTCGCCTGAGGCCTCCTCTTTCACGGCAGACGCATCTCCGGCTCGCCCTAGGCCCCGCCTTCGATAAGAAGAAACCCTGACTAAATCACCGCGCCAACCGACCGAGTCACCGGGGCGTTTAACGCAAAAGGTAAGACCGACGGGCGACCAGACTTCGCCAGAGGTGCCATAAGAGGCTCCGCCCGACCCAGGGCTCGGACTCGGGCTAAGGCCCCGGAAGACGGCGAACTCCGCTCCGCCCGACCCTAGGGCTCGGACTCGGGCTAAGGCCCCGGAAGACGGCGAACTCCGCTCCGCCCGACCCAGGGCTCGGACTCGGGCTAAGGCCCCGGAAGACGGCGAACTCCGCTCCGCCCAAGGGCTCGGACTCGGGCTAAGGCCCCAAAAGACGGCGAACTCCGCTCCGCCCGACCCCAGGGCTCGGACTCGGGCTAAGGCCCCGGAAGACGACGAACTCCGCCTCGCCCGACCCAGGGCTCGGACTCCGCCTCGGCCTCTGCCGAACGATCTCCGCCTCGCCCGACCCAGGGCTCGGACTCTGTCTCTGTCTTGCAGGACGGACTCGACCTCGGCTTCGGAGGAGCCTCCACGACGCCCGACCTAGGACACGAGACCGCCACGTCGACAGGAAGCGTCATCATCACCCTGCCCTGAGCCGACTTGGGTCGCAGAGAACAAGACCGGTGTCCCATCTGGCCAGCTACGCCAGATAGGAAAATGATGGCGCCCCGCTAGACCGTGACGACGGCGGCTCTCAGCTCCCTTACGAAAGCAGGAGGACGTCAGCAAGGGTCCAGCCACTCCGACAGCTGTCCCCCCGTCCGGCTCCGTTACTCCTCCAACAGCCACGACGCCACACCAACAGGGTGCCAAGATCTCTCCGGCTGCCACCTAGGCATGTACTTAGGGCGCTAGCTCTCCCTCGCTAGACACGTAGCACCTTGCTACACCCCCATCTTGTACACCTGGATCCTCTCCTTACGACTATAAAAGGAAGGACCAGGGCCTTCTTAAAAAAGGTTGGCCTCGCGGGGACGAAGGGCAGGGGCAGGTGCTCTCTAGGGGCCGCTCGCTTCCCCTCACCTCGCGCGGACGCTTGTAACCCCCTACTGCAAGCGCACCCGACCTGGGCGCGGGACGAACACGAAGGCCGCGGGAATTCTCCGACTCCCTCGCAACCCGGCTCCGGCCACCGACCTCTCTCTCTCTCTGTTCCCCCCTTCGCGCTCGCCCACGCGCTCGACCCATCTGGGCTGGGGCACGCGGCACTCTCACTCGTCGGCTCGGGGACCCCCCGGTCTCGGAACGCCGACAGGTACCACCTTAGGACAGAAGCAACAAAAGTTGGTTGCTTCCTCACCTAAAAACAACATGGGACAAAGCCCTGAGTATGGAATTAGTCAGCAAGTCTTACCCGACTAAACAAAAGACTCTCAAGGGTATGCTGGCTTTTAGGGATTCAAGGTAAGGCCTAACAATAGTCAATGACTCTATTTGTAGAAATGCTTACTAAGAGTGGATCCTTAAAAATCCAGTTTTATTTGTTCGGTTAAGTAGAATTACCTGTAACTAGAGTTCATTCTACCCTAGTTCAATCACTTGACCTGCACTAGCCAATTTCTTAACAACCCTTCATCTTCTCTGGATTTGCTACGTGTAAGTCAGTGACCAAGTCTTCATAACCGCGAAGTTACGGTGATCCGAATCGATTATACTCAGCCGAGGATCTCCAATCACATGACATATGTAGCACTTAACCCTTGTATATGTCAACTCGCCACCAGGGTTCTTAAGACCAGATCAGGTTCGCGCCAACCGAGAGCACAGATACACCACTGTCCAGCCTCTTGCCACGGAGGGTACACGCTACTCTCGCCATCTCTCCACTCCCATTATGTGGTATCTTATTTTGGTATTAGTCTAGCCGAGGCAAAGCTTACCCATGACGAGGCATGTGACCAGTTAAAGGGTCCTCAGTCACCAGGCCTACATAGAGACAGTCCTTAATCGACTCAGACAGAGACACTACACCAAGACTCTCTTCTCGTGCAAGTAACCCGCCCGGTCTCAGCTTAATCATTTCAAACCCCAAAGTTTGGTACATAGCAGAGGTACATCTTTTCCGATGTTGAACCCATCATGGCCATGATGGATCCACCATCAAGTTTTATTTTCAAAAACATCCCTCCCACTTTGCAACATCATTTTTGAGAAAACAAAACATTTTGTTTTGCTAAAGTAGGACTAAGCATAAGAAAACTTTTTGTAAAACAGGGATTAGGGAATAATCCAAGGAAGGAAATGCATCAACGGTTTAGCACACAACTTCTATCACCTAATGCATCAAACAAAGTGATAAAGATTGTAAAACAACAAGGAGGTGGCAAATGCACCGGGGCTTGCCTTGTTTTACTGGTGAATCAGGCTCAGTTCCATAGATGTCAAAATAAAAGCAGTTGCCTGCCTGATGTTCCTCAAGTGGTGGTGAGTCTTCTCTTCTTCTACTTCTTCGTTTTCTAAATATAACCATACATAATAATGAATGCTCATGTAATGCTTATGAGAGTGCAAAGATAATAAGAGTTTATTATCTAAAGTCTTGAATACAATTTTCCTTCACGGATCTCCGAGAACTTAGGGTTTCTGGAGTTAACAGTGAAGTTCACAGGGCAGGGGGGTAGGGTTTTGGGTTCTAAGTAACAAACATGGCCCAAATCATACCAAACTTTACACAAGGCTTCTAACTAATATATAAGGGTCATCCAAAAAGTTTAGAGATTTTTGGAATCATTATATATTTTCTAAAATCCAGAAACAAGATTTTAGCCTATTTTAAATACTCTATAATTTTCTATTTGAATTAAAAATCATGAAACTATTTTTATTAAATTCTATAGGAAATTAGGAATTTAGCAAAAATTGGTTTGGTATTTTTACTATTTTTCTGCTATTTTCTAGAATTGTTTTAGTTTTGGCAGATAAAGAAAAAGAAAAACTGTGAATAGTGTTGGACCAAAACCGGCCCAGTCCACATAGGAAACGGGGACGCGCCCGCGCGCGCTTGGCAGATTTGCACAGAGGTCCTGTTGGAACTTGTGCTCCTGTGCAAGTTGATTCAACAGGGGAGTGAGATAGATGTAAACACGGTTTAACTCGAGACGACAATTGCTCTATTAATCCAGCCTCTCAAGGGCACTGTAGGGGGTATTCATCGGTGGCTGAGCGCCCAACGTCTTGATGTAAGGACGCATGTGCCCTCAGACACCTGGACTATCCTCAAAATATTCTTATAAGGGAGGGTTACAGACTGTCATTACAGAAAAGCCATTACAAATCAGGCCCGTAACACACTCCTCCGCGCGGGGCCTGTTAAAATGGGCCGAATCCCACGTGGGCCTCTAGGTTGGGTGAGGGCAAGGGAAGGGGCGACTCCGTCATAGGCCTTCATCTTGCGGTATAGAGGACGAAGGGTGGACCTTGCCGGTGGACCTCGCCGGTCGTTTTGCTTCCATTGGTGCAGCGAGGTTGATGAAAGCTTGGAGCGAAGGGTAGCGTCTTCGCCTTCGCCCCAACAGGTCCCCGAAGACTTGAATAACTGGTTAAGAACCCTAACTACTATTTAAATGAGTCATTGACACATGCAGAAAAGGCCTTGGACTTTTATTTCTTCACAGTCTGAAACCCACGACGGTGACCGGCGGGGAGTCGAGCTCCGGCGAGCTAATACTAGCCGGATTACACTAAGATCGGTGCTAATCTTTGGTTTAAACCTAATTCCAGCTCTGAGGAGTGTTTCCCCTCAACTAATTTCTGGATTGATTCCCAAAAGAATCTTCAGACGAGGACTTGGATTATTTTGCAGCGTTAAATGTGGCTGCAGCGAAGCCTTCGCCACGCGCGGAGGGTTCCGAGGAGCTCCCAGGCGCGAGTACTGGGTATAGGCGGCGAAGGGCGGTAGCAAAACGGAGAGTGAGTAGATTGGCGCGAAGCGATAGGCGTCATCGTAGTGAGATGGATAGTGGTCGTCTTCGCGTGGACGGGACTGGTAAGCGAAAACTGTTATCCTCGCCGATCGGGGTGAGTGTAGGTGAGGGGGAGCTGCGAAATCTTTTTGAGGGTGAGGAATTGAGGATAATGCTGTTCAACTATAGGGAGATGGGTATCATCCCGAAGGTTGAGCCAATGTGATGTATGATGCCCTCGCTGTGTATGTAACCGTGATTTATATGATAAGGCTGCGCGCTTCGTTGATCCAGCCACGTCCGTAGGCGACTTCTGCATAGATTCTTTTGGGAACGACTTTGATCTTTGCGTACTTGTGTTGTTCAGGCCGCGCCCATAGGCGACTTTTGCACGAAGAGTCTTTTGAAAAAGACTTTGATTTTGCGTGCCCATTACTCTGGCTGCACCCTTAGGCGACTTCTGCACGGGGAGTCTTTTGGAAAAGACTTCGATTTTGCGCACTTGTTGTGCTATTCCAGCTGCACCCTTAGGCGACTTTTGCACGGAGAGTCTTTTGGAAAAAACTTCGATTTTGCGCACTTGTTGTGCTATTCCGGCTGCGCCCTTAGGCGACTTTTGCACGGAGAGTCCGGTTGCACCCTTCGGCGACTTTTGCACGGAGAGTCTTGTGGAAAAGACTTCGATTTTGCGCACTTATTGTGCTGGTCCGGCTGCACCCTTAGGCAACTTTTGCATGGAGAGTCCGGCTGCACCCTTGGGCGACTTTTGCACGGAGAGTCTTGTGGAAAAGACTTTGATTTTGCGCACTAATTGTGCTGGTCCAGCTGCACCCTTAGGCGACTTTTGCACGGAGAGTCCGGCTGCACCCTTGGGCAACTTTTGCACGGAGAGTCTTGTGGAAAAGACTTCGATTTTGCGCACTTATTGTGCTGGTCCGGCTGCACCCTTAGGCAACTTTTGTGCGGAGTGTCGCACGCGAGGGTAGTTAGCGTAGTCCCTCGCGGTGACTTCGATTTGGTCGAATGCCGAAGACCGTCGATGTGGTCTTTTTCGACATGTTGTGCCTTAGTTTTTGCGGGGGATTTTTGCGGGTATATTACATGGCTCCGCCTCAATAAAACCTCACCCCCTGGAGGAAAAGAGTGCGGGCCGGAATGATACTGTTTGGTGAATTACAAGGGCGTGTTGGCCTTGAGGATTCAAACAAAAAATTTGCGGAGATTATCGATATTCCAGGAATGCTCTAGGTCTTCGCTGGATGGCGTTTATAGCCTGTACGCACTGGGGGACGCCTTCGTCTTGACGATGAAAGGACCCTCCCATTTCGGCTCCAGCTTGCCTCATGACTCTATCCGAGTTGTCCGGACGAGTACGAGGTCCCCTTCGTCGAATTCTCTTGGGACGACTGCGTGGTCGCGCCAGGCCTTCGTTTGAGCTTGGTATTTGTTGAGAGCCTGCAGGGCGAAGACACGGTCTCCGTCGATGAGGTCTTTGGAGGTTGGTTCATCTACGTCGGGGATGGCTGAAGCGCTTGTCCGTGGTGACCCATGTTTGATTTCCTGCGGGGTCATGGCCTCTGATCCGTATAGCAAGAGAAAAGGAGTGAATCTGGTCGCCCGGCATTCGGTCATGTTCAGTGCCCAGACTGCTTTAGGTAGCAGATCAGCCCATTTACCCTTTTTGTCGTCGAGAAGCATTTTCTTGATGGCAGTGAAAATCTTGTCATTGGCGCGCTCCATGACACCGTTAGATTGTGGGTGATATACTGAGGCGAAGACAAGCTTGGTGCCAATGGAGAAGCAAAAATCCCTAAAGTTCTGGCTGTCAAATTGTTTGCCATTGTCGACTGTGATCTCAGATAGGACTCTGAATCGGCAGATAATGTTTTGCCAGAAAAAATTCTGGGCAGTCTTCGACGTTATTGTGGATACTGCCCTTGCCTCAATCCACTTGGTAAAATACTCGACGGCGAAGAAGGTGAACTTAAGGTTCCCTTGGGCTGTGGGTAATGGCCCGACAATGTCTAGCCCCCAGCGTTGAAGTGGCCATGTGTAGGCGATCAGCTTGGTGAATTGCGAGGGGTTGCTCGAACGGGGTGAGAACTTCTGGCAGGCTTCACACAACCTCGTGACTTGATTTGCGGCACAGATTATAGCGGGTCAGTAGAAACCTTGATGGATCACCTTGCCAGCGAGGGCCCTGGGCCCCGAGTGGGAGCCGCAAGTGCCGCTGTGGACTTCGCGCAGGATCTGGAGGCCTTCGGTCTCTGTGACACATTTGAGCATGGGTTGAATGATCCCTTTCTTGTATAGCTGGCCCTCAACAAGTGTGAATTCCCAGCTTCGGTGTTTGAGGCGCTTGGCCTTGTTGACATCACCTGGATGGTAATATCCTTGCAAGAACAGGGTTATTGGGGCCCGCCAGTCTTCGGCCATGATGAGGTTGACGATGCGATGGCCCTCGATGTTGGTGGTTATTTGCAGACCCTCTGGGTTGCGGACGGCTGGTGTGCCAATGACATGGTAGAACACGTCGGAGGGCAGGGCTTCACCTCTGGCTACTGCTTTGGCTAACATGTCGGCTTCTTCGTTCCTGGCGCGGTCCACATGCTGCAGGGTGAAACCCTTGAATTGTTTCTCAAGACTGCGAACGGCCGAAAGGTACTGCAAAAGTGCGGGGTCTTTTGCTGAATAGTCTTTTTTGATCTAACCAGCAACGACTTTAGAGTCTGTCTTGATTATGCAAGTGGTCACGCCGAGTGCTTTCAGCTTGCGAAGGCCCAGGATAACGGCTTCGTATTCTGCTATGTTATTTGTGCACCTGTCGGATTCCAGAGCGAAGCTGAGGCGTGCTGCGTATCTTTGCTTGACGCTGGAGGGTGATGTGACAATTGCAGCCGCGCCTGCCCCCGCATGGCACCATGCACCGTCACAGTGGATGGTCCTCACCTTCTCTGAGGGCTCTTCTTGCTGTCGTGCCAGCCCTATCCAGTCGACGATGAAATCTACGAGGACTTGCGACTAGGGATGGCAACGGGTACATACCCGTCGGGTAGTGCCATTCCATACCCGTACCCATCAAAAAAATTTCTACCCGTCGGGTTACCCATATATGCTCGCGGGTATAAAATCCTATCCATACCTGTACCCACGCGGGTAATTTTACCCGTCGGGTAACCCATACCCGCTAGGAAAGTCTTAAATTTCAATATATCAATCACTCAAAACATTAAATAAACATAAAAAACAAGTCCAACTTCACATATAACAAATCATATGATTACATAACTTGGTAGCTAGACAAATGATATCTAGAGAAGAGTTTTATTTTAGCTAAGATGGGCTCTATTAGATGATTATAGTGGTATTGTTGCGGGTATATTCTACCCATGGGTAGATGGGTATGGGTAGTACCAACCCGTACCCATACCCGTCTACCCAACGGGTAGAGGATCTTGCCCATTAACATACCAGTGGGTAGAGAAATCATCCCATACCCGCCTTCATATCGGGTAAAACCCGTCGGGTAGTCGGGTTTCGGGTACCCATTGCCATCTCTACTTGCGACTTGATTGCTGTCCTGGGCTCGAAGGTGATGTGGTATTCAGAGAGTTCGACTGCCCATTTGGCGATACAGACAGACGCCTCCAGATTTCTAAATAGTTCGCCGAGTCCCCTATCCGTGGTGACCCGCACCTTGAACGCTTCGAAGTAGTGGCGCAATTTGAGCGATGCCATGACGACGGCGTAGGCAATTTTTTCCAACTCCGTCATGTTGCATTTGGAGGTCGTGAGGACTTCGGAGACATAATAAACTGGACACTGCCGAGTTGTGCCCTCTCTGTCCTACTCTTGGACCAATGCTGCACTAACTGCATGTGGCGAAGCTGCGACGTAGAGCAACAGAGGTAGCGAGGGGTCGGGGCTTGTAAGGGTTGCCAGTTCTGACAGGTGCTGTTTGAGTGATGCGAAGGCTGCCGCTTGCTCTGGTCCTCATGCAAAGTCTTTTGCACCGCGTAGCGTCTTGAGGAAGGGTAGGCTTCGCTCTGCGGACTTGGAAATGAATCTGTTGAGGGCGGCCAATCTGCCTGTCAGGCGTTGGACGTCTCTGGTTGACTACGGAGGCGTCATGCTGATGATAGCCTCGATCTTGGTTGGGTTGGCCTCGATCCCGCGATGCGACACCAGGTAGCCCAGTATCTTCCCCTGGCAAACTCCGAAGACACACTTTTCGGGGTTTAGGCGAAGTCGTGCTTCTCGCATGTTCGTGAATGTTTCTGCGAGGTCGGCTAGATGATCCTCTTTGTTTTTGCTGGCGATGACGATGTCGTCCACATATGTGAAAATGTTCCGGCCTACTTGGCTCTCGAGCACCGTCTTGGTGAGGCGAGAGAAGGTGGACCCATCGTTCTTTAGTCCCTCCGGCATTCTGACGAAGTAATACGTGCTGAAGGGTGTGATGAAGCTGGTACTAGCCTTATCTTCCTCCTCCATATATATTTGGTGATAGCCAGAGAAGCAGTCGAGGAGCGACATGACTTCGCATCTGGCTGCACTATCGACGATCTTGTCGATCCGAGGCATCGGGAAATTATCCTTGGGGCAGGACTTATTGAGGCTGGTGAAATCGATGCACATCCGCCATTTGCCACTCTTCTTTTGCACCATGACTATGTTAGCGAGCCACTTAGGGTAGGCGACTGGCTCGATGAAATTGGCCTCAAGCAGGCGGTGAACCTCGGCTTTAGCGGCTTCTATTTTTTCATCAGACATTTTGCGTAGCCTCTGCTTCTTCGGCCGCACCGAGGGGTCGATGCCCAGACTATGTTCGATGATAGTGCGACTGACTCCGACCAGGTCAAGGGCAAACCAGGCGAAGACGTCCTTATTTCTGGAAAGACAGATGAGTCTCTCCTCGTCTTGCGAAGTCAGGTCTTCGCTTATAATGACTGTTTGCTTGGGCGTCGCTGGGTCGAGGGGAACTGTCTTTGTTTGATCATTGCTTTGCAGCTATGCCTTTTCATGCTCGTTGGCGGTTGGGCGGGTAGCCGCGGGGGCTTCGCGCTGCGTTGTAAGACAGTGTACATTCTGTTGCCCTGGAATGAAGTCTCTTTCAATGTTGTGCGTGGTCTGCTGGTTGCCATAGACTGTGATCACGTCGTGCGGACCTGGAATTTTCATGCACAGGTAAAGTCCGTGAATGGCCACTTCAAACTTGTTGATGGAGCCTCGACCCATTATGGCGTTGTACGGGTATACCATGTCGACGATGTCGAAGGTGACATGCTCACTTCGTGCATTGGGTGCTACACCGAAGGACAACGGTAGCTCTATTTTGCCCACAGGAAAGGTGCCCTTGCCGCCGAAGCCATATAGGGGGTTGTCCGAAGGCTTAAGCAAACTGTGGCTGATGCCCATGCGGTCGAAGGCGTGGAGGAAAATGATGTCCGCCTGGCTGTCGTTGTCAACTAAGACTTTGTGTAGGTCCCAGCCTGCCACGCTGTAGTTGATTACCATGGCATCAATGTGGGGTGCGCTGCGTAGGTCGACATCTCTAGCGTCGAAGGTCAACGGCACGTGGGACCACTTCGTTTGCACGACTGGGCCAGTGATGGCGACGTGGTTGATGCTTCAGTAGTGGTCCCTCTTCTGTCGCTTCGTGTCGAAGTCGACGCTGGACCCCCCTAGTGATCATGTGAATGACTCCTCGATATGGCTGATCAGCGAAGTCTTCTAGTTTTGGTGGTTGGGGGTGAATTGGGTGGTGGATGTTTGGCTGATGCGGGTGCAGAGGCGGTAGTGGAGGTGGTATGACTTGTACCTCCTGGTGGTGTTGGTATGCGTGGTTATGTGGATGCTGAGCGGGGCCGTGGTTGTATGGTTGTGGGAGGTGGTGTTGATATGTGGGCGCGACAACTCTTGGGTTGTCGGCTGGTTGTGCCTGGGACATCCTGTCCCTGGTGGCCTTTGTTTCCGGGCAGTCCCTCGTTGGGTGCGCGCAGTCTTCGCTGTGAAACAGGCAGTAAAATCTGCGCGGCTGGTGCGCCCGTCCTCAGCCCTGACCATGGGTGCCGTTGCCGCGTCCCTGGGGGGGTGATCTTGACGGTGAGGGGCCTCACTGGCGGGGTGCTGGTTGGCAATGTTATGCACTTGCTGCTGACTGTGGCTGTCCCGACCGAAGTCTGACTGCGAAGGTCTTGTCCAAGTTCGGTAGGACTGTGGAGGGTCCTTAGGTTTCCTCTAGGACTCGACCTTGCGCTGGTGGAGGTCTTCGGATCTGGCATATTTTTCAAACAGCTGATAGAGCTCTTAGAGGTTCTTGGGTGGGTCCCTGATGCAGTGACTATAAAGGACGCTAGCCCGAAGGCCACTGATGGCGTAGTGAATGGCAATTTGGTCATCGACCGAAGGCAGTTGTGACTTAAGAGTCAGGAACTTGTGGTAGTACTCCCGCAGGGTTTCTTTCTCCAGCTGCTTGTAGAGTGATAGTTCGGCTAGGGCATCGGTGTCTGGGCGGTACCCTTGGAAGTTGAGCAGAAATTTGTCTCGGAGACTTCTCCAGGAGTCGATGGACAACGGGGGCAACCTGGTGTACCAGGTTAGGGCCGGACCCTCGAGGGCGATGATGAAGGACTTGGCCATCATGGCATCGTCCCCTCCAAATGATGCTTCAACGACTTGATAGCTCATGATGTACTGTGATGGGTCAGTGCTGCCGTTGTACTTGGGGTAGGTCCCTGCCCTGAAGTTGGCGGGCCATGGTGACACCTGCAGTTGCGGAGCCAGGGGGCTCCGCTCATCAAGGTAGTTGATGCCTTGGAAAGCTGTGGCATGCGGGATGAAGGGTCCATGCTGAGGAACGAATAGGTCTCCGACTGGCATGCGCTGCTGGAGGGGCGGGCCATGCTGCAGATCATGTTGGCCTTCGCGCTGCATGAGCACAATCTCCTGCTCAAGCTCTTGAGCCCTCTGCTCCTCATCTCGTATCATTTGGCGCACCTTGGCCTGCGCAGAGACACGTTGGCGCTTGGCCTCGAGGATTTCTTTCTGCTTCTAGAGGTTGTGGTTTTTGAGGCGCAGGGCCCGTAGCTGTAGCTGTTCTTCTGCGGAGACGTCGAGGACGTCGCTGTCCTCTGCTGCGTCCTCGCCCTCTGGTGGAGCGAAGCCTGGGGGTGGCACTTGTGGCTGCCCTTCGGAGCTGTAGGTGCGGAGGGTGCCTTTTGGAGTGTGTTGATCGTTGCGATGTCTCTTACTGTGTGCTTCGTCTTCGCCAGCTCCTTGGTGGGTGTTGTCGGCGAGGGCCTTGCCCTTTTTCTCAGCTAGCAGTGTTGCCTTCGCTGCTTCGTCGATGGATGGGGCTGCCTCCGAATTAGCTCTTTTGTGTGCCATCGCGGGTGGTTTGCTCGTAGCACGAACGGTGGGCGCCAATGTTGGAACTTGCGCTCTTATGCAAGTTGATCCAATGGGGGAGTGAGATAGATGTAAACACGGTTTAACTCGAGACGGCAATTGCTCTGTTAATCCAGCCTCTCAAGGGCATTGTAGGGGTATTTATAGGTGGCTGAGCGCCCAATGTCTTGATGTAAGGACGCATGTGCCCTCAGACACCTGAACTATCCCCGAAATATTCCCATAAGGGAGGGTTACAGACTGTCATTACAGAAAAGCCATTACAAATCAGGCCCGTAACACACTCCTCTGCGTGGGGCCTGTTAAAATGGGCCGAATCCCATGTGGACCTCCAGGTTGGGTGAGGGCAAGGGAAGGGGCAACTCCATCGTAGGCCTTCGTCTTGCGGTGTAGAGGACGAAGGGTGGACCTCGCCGGTCGTTTTGCTTTCGTTGGTGCAGCGAGGTTGACGAAAGCTTGGAGCGAAGGGTAGCGTCTTCGCCTTCACCCCAACAGGTCCCCGAAGACTTGAATAACTGGTTAAGAACCCTAAATACTATTTAAATGAGTCATTGACACATGCAGAAAAGGCCCTGGACTTTTATTTCTTCACGGTCTGAAACCCACGACGGTGACCGGCGGGGAGTCGAGCTCCAGCGAGCTAATACTGGCCGGATTACACTAAGACCGGTGCTAATCTTTGGTTTAAACCTAATTCCAGCTCTAAGGAGTGTTTCACCTCAACTAATTTCTGGATTGGAGCCCTACAGTGCTCTGCCCACGGTGACAGTGGCAACAACGGACCACTAAGAGTGTTCCCGATGATCTAAGGCAGCTCAGTTCAATTGGGTGGGTCGGTGAGCATCTAGAGCATGCAAGGGTATTGAAACAATAACACAGAGGGCGAGATCGAACCTGAATTTGGCTGGCCACGGCGAGATTAAAACCGGGCGGTGTTCTTGAGTAAATTGGGGAAATCCTAAATTGAAGCTCTCTGGTGATCGATTGAGGACAATACTTGGTGGCTAGGGGCGTGATGATCCTACAGAGCTCATGGTGGCCTCAATTTCTAAGAGGCAAGAGCGGTGGCCAGGAATTCGAGCGACGACGCGTGGAGGTCGAAGGAGTGGAAGGTTACTGGCGCAGCGGATTGGTGTCCTATTACCGTGGCAGTCATTCCAGCGATCAACAAAGAGTTACAACAAGTCACGGCGATGCGGTGGAGGTGCCAAGGCACGTGGCACTAGATTGTGAGGAGGCAATCACCGGCGAGGTTATCCGAAGTGACTGTGGCAAGCTCAGTACGGTGGCTGGAGTAGTTTAAGGGCCGGAGTTTATCCACGGCGAGGATTCTTACTCGATCCCAGGCACTATCCACACGATCCGAGCACGAATCACAGCGGCATGAGCATGAATCTGTGCGCGGCTCGTCAGCAGCGAGTTTCTGAACTTGTTTTCCCCGGTGCACTGTACCATGGCGAGGTGGGTTTAGTTGACCTGACAGATCAAATTCAGGGCAAATTTTCTCTAAATTTTGTATGGCAACACATCCAAGGCTCTATAGCAAAATTGTAGCCCAACATACCATCTTCATCTTTGTTATAGTATTCCAAAACAAATTTTTACTAGATCATGCTTAGAATCGAGCTCAAAGTTTGCTCAAACCCACAGGCAGTCCAAATTCAGACTTCAAACAGCCTGAAAGGCTAACTTTGGGTGTATTTATCTCCAAATTCCTCATAACAACAATGTTTAACTCTTTAAACAAAGTTGTTCACCTTTGATAGATCTACAAAATTGTTGTGGTGACCTAGGGCAAAATCCCTTTTGTTTGAAAGTTACAAGGCCCCAAAGTTGAACCCATTTTCTGAAATTCAGACTTAGCCATATGGTTACAAAAATGGTGTTTTTGCAAATAGGCCCAAAACCTAGGGTTTAAGTTGCAAATCTTCATACTTGTGAACCATGTGACTTAAGACACCTTATTATTATGATTTTTGCACTTTAACCCAAAAGTGCACTCATTTTGCACTTTGCCCCCTAGGCTTTAGGTTTAGGGCTTTCCAGGGTTTCAATTAGGGTTTCTTGCACTCTTAGGGTTTGGATCCCACTTGAGTTCATCTATGGAGATACTTTATGACTTTTTCAATTGAATTTTGAAGTTTTCTATTGTTTAGGCCATGTTTGCTCTATTATAGCCAATCTAGGGTTCAGTTCCCTACTCTAGGGTTTTATTTGCAAAAGGTCATATCAATACAACTTGTTTGAAATTTTTGCCTAGTGAATGCACTCTAGGTGTGTCAAACATATAAAATACCAATGCTTATGATGTTATGCTCAAGTTTTAGTGACAGTAACACTAGGGGTGTTACATCCTTCCCCCCATAAAAGAATCTCGTCCCGAGATTAAAAGTTCTAGGGTAGGTAATGGAAAAGGAAATGCTTCACTCTTTTATTTCCTTATTCTTGGTACAAGGTAGGGGTGGTTTGGGGCTCACTCCTTTATTACAACAATTGTACACACTTTACAAACTACATGAGACTAAAAAGCCTGGGAAATTCTTTTCTAAAAAGTCTCGAGTTTCCCATGTAGCCTCATCTTCTGAATGTTGGTTCCACTGTACCTTGTAAAACTTGAGAGTTCTCCTTCGAGTAATTCTATCCTTTTGATCCAAGACTTGGATAGGATGTTCTGAGTATGTCAAGTCTGGCTCTAAGGAAACATCTGTTACTTCAATGGTTCGATCAGGAACCCGAAGACATTTCTTCAGTTGAGACACGTGGAACACATTATGTACAGCAGACATGGTTTCGGGTAGTTGAAGTCGGTATGCCACTGGTCCATACCTTTCAAGAATTGGAAAAGGACCAATGTATCGGGGTGCAAGCTTCCCTTTAACCCCGAAACGTGATACACCCTTCATCGGTGAAACTTTCAGATAAACATAATCCCCGACCAAAAAGTATAAGGGTTGTCGTCGCTTGTCTGCATAACCTTTTTGACGAGCTTGGGCTTTCTTTAGGTTATGAATTATTCGTTGAACTTTTTCTTCGGTCTCTTTTACCATATCTGGTCTGAAGAAACTCCTTTCATCTGGTTCAGACCAGTTTAATGGAGTGTGACACTGTCGGCCATACAAAGCTTCAAAGGGTGCCATCTTGATGCTTTCTTGATAGCTTTTATTGTATGAGAACTCCGCTAACGGTAAACAATCATCCCATTTCTGTGGGAATTCCAAAGCACAAGCCCATAGCATGTCTTCAAGTATTTGGTTCACCCTCTCAGTCTGCCAACTGGTTTGAGGATGATAGGCTGAACTATGGAGCAATTTAGTACCCAAAGATTTGTGAAGTTCTTCCCAAAATTTGGATACGAATTGAGGTCCACGATCCAACACTATGGTCTTCGGAATACCGTGCAAACTGAGAATGCGAGTAATGTATAATTGGGCATAAACAACAACTGGGTGATCTGTCTTGACTGGCAGAAAATGAGAAATTTTCGTAAGCTGATCAATGATAACCCAAATAGAATCATACCATTTGGTAGTCCTGGGCAATCCCATAATAAAGTCCATACTAATGTCCTCCCATTTCCATGTAGGGACAGGTAAAGATTGTAATGGACCGGCAGTCTTCATATGTATGGCTTTGACACGTCTGCAAGTGTCACATCTTGCCACATAGCGTGCAATCTCGATCTTCATCTTAGTCCACCAATAATGTTGTTTTAGATCATGATACATCTTAGTGCTTCCGGGATGAATAGAATAGCGACTAAGATGTGCTTCATCCAAAATTTGTTGGAGGATTTCTTCATTCTTTGGCACAACTATGCGGTCGTTGAACCATACAATGCCTTGATCATCTTTTCTGAAACATTTGGCTTTTCCAGCCTCTATTTTCTCACGGATGTGCCTCATACCCTCATTTTCTTTTTGAGCATCAATTATCCTTTGTAAAAGGAGTGACTCAAGCTTTAGTTGATTTAAAGTTCCATGCTGAATCATTCCCAGGTTCAAATTCTCCATTTCTTGGCATAACGTAATGTCAGAAGCTTCCATTGTAAGACAATGACAAAAAGTCTTGCGACTCAAGGCATCTGCCACTACATTAGCTTTGCTTGGGTGATAATGAATCTCCAGTTTATAATCCTTAATAAGCTCGAGCCATCGCCTTTGTCTCATGTTCAACTCTGACTGGGTGAAGATATACATCAGGCTCTTATGATCTGTATAGATGTGACAGATATTTCCTAGTAGATAATGACGCCAGATTTTTAGGGCATGAACCACTGCAGCTAACTCCAGATCATGAGTGGGATAGTGTTCCTCATGCCAGCGCAACTGCCTTGAGGCATAAGCTATCACTCGGCCTTCTTGCATTAAAACACAGCCGAGACCACTGCCTGATGCGTCACAATACATATCAAAGGGTTTTTCAATATCCGGTTGAGCCAATACCGGCGCAGTGGTTAATAATACCTTCAATTGTTCAAAGGCTTCATTACACTTTGAAGACTAATTGAATTTAGTATCATTCTTCAATAAACTTGTGATTAGTTTCACAAGCTTGGAAAAATCTGGTATGAATCGGCGGTAATAGCCAGCTAGCCAGCTAATCCCAGGAAACTTCGGACTTGATGTACAGTGGTTGGGGGTTTCCACTCTAAAATATCCTTGACTTTGCTGGGATCCACCGCAATCCCCTTAGCAGATAATACATCTCCCAGAAATTGGATTTCTTCCATCCAGAATGTGCATTTACTGAACTTAGCATATAATTGGTGTTCTCTTAAGCGCGTCAACACGATCCGTAAATGCTGAGCATGCTCCTCTTCATTCTTGGAATATATTAAGATATCATCAATGAATACCACCACAAATTTGTCCAACTCAGGCATAAATATTGAGTTCATCAGATAAATGAAGTGGGCAGGAGCATTTGTCAGTCCGAAAGACATAACCAGATATTCAAACAAACCATACCGCGTAGTGAATGCGGTCTTGGGTATATCTTTGGGTCAGATACGGATCTGATGATAGCCCGATCTGAGGTCAATCTTGGAGAAGACCCTCGCTCCAGTCAGTTGATCAAATAGAATGTCAATCCATGGAAGAGGGTACTTATTTTTTATGGTAACCTCATTAAGGGGTCTATAATCCACGCACATTCGAAGCGTTTGGCCCTTCTTCTTGACGAAGATGGCTGGACAGCCCCATGGTGATGAGCTTGGCCGGATGAATCCCTTCTCTAGTAGATCTTGCAATTGGGTCTTGAGTTCTGCCAGCTCATTTGGAGGCATTCGGTACGATCTTCTAGAAATGGGAGCCGTACCGGGCTTCAACTCAATTACAAATTCTACATCTCTTTCTGGTGGCAATGCAGGCAAATCTTCTGGAAAGACGTCTGGGAACTCACATACTACCGGAATATCTTTGATCTCCGGTATGATGGCTTCATATATTCTACCAAATGGTTTAGCTAGAATGGCTATGGGGATAGTCAAGAGAACCTCTTCTTGGCCATAACTCAATTTGATAGTTCTCAATTCAGTATTGAGAATAGCTTTATGTTGGGCCAACCAATTCATGCCCAAAATTACATCTATGTCTTGGCCTTTTAGAACAATCATATTAGTAGGAAAGTCCCGTCGAACCAAGGTTATGGGCACTTGGTAAGGCACTTCTTTAGTAAATATTTGTCCCCCAGGCTAATGAATTTTAAACCCCTCCCTTGATTCATGGTATGGAATGCAATGTTGCTCCACAAATTTCTTGCTTATAAACGTATGCGAAGCACTAGAATCAAAAAGAATAATTACAGGGTGGTTGGCCACTAGAAACGTACCCATCATAATCGGTTCGTCGTCCGGTGTTGTGGCCACTTGAGTATAATAAATTCGTCCTGTTTTCCTTGTATTCTTGCCCGAGGTATTGTTTGCCGCATTTCCCTTCCCTTGAGAGGAATTCCCAGAACCTTGTTGATTACTTGAGCGATTATGCTTCTGATATGGACAGTCCTTGATAAAGTGTCTGGACTTTCCACAGTTGAAATAGCCAGTTGAAGAGTTGGGGAGGGCAGGGAAACGAGTGCTAGAGGCACCCGGCTGACTTGTTGGAGTGGGGGCAATGGCGGAGCGAATAAAGACTGGTTGCTTAAAAGGGTAGGAGGGTGGACGTGGGGAAGAGCGATTTGGATTGAAAGATCAGATTACCAACCTTTGTCTTTTCTTGGGACCCTAATTGGGCCTGTCGCCTCCGTAACCCTTGGATTTTCCGAAACCTGCATATTTAGCCTCAACTGCCAGCGCTGTGCTAACAGCCCTTCCGTAAGTAAGGTCAATGCAGGTGGCCATCTTTCTTTGCATTCGATCATTCAAGCCTCTCATGAAGCAATTCCTTTTCTTCAAATCTGTGTTGACTTGATCGATTGCATATTGGGATAAGTGATTAAATTTATTGAGATACTGGGTAACAGTATCCCCACCTTGTTTCAACTTCATGAACTCCTCCTGCTTCATGTGGAGCACTCCTTCAGGTATATAGTGCTCGCGGAAAGCCATCTTGAACTCATCCCAAGTTATTTGATGACCGGCCGGTTGAATGGCTAAAAAATTTCCCCACCATGTGCTGGCAGGGCCGCGCAGCTGTTGTGCTGCGAATAGGGGCTTTTGAATCTCTGAACACCGAAGGAGCCCGAACTTCTGTTCAATGACGCGGATCCATTCATCCGCATCTAGAGGGTCCTCTGCTTTGACAAACAATGGAGGGCGCGTCTCGGAGAAATCCAGATAGGATGTTTCACGGGGGCCTTGCGGATATGCCCGCCCGCCTTGTTGTTGTAATTGTTGACCTGCCATCTCCCGCAGGAAGCGGGTATTGTCTGCTGTAGCGTTAACCAAGGCAGCGATAGCATCGGCTAACGTGGGAGGTATTGGAGGTGGATTTGGGGTTGCTTCCCTTCCACTGGAGGTCCCTGCTCCGTCCTGAGAACGAGTCTTGGAAGGCATCTGAGGCAATAAACATTGAAAAGAATATAATATGCCAAAGAAAACCATCCTTTTTTCATTACTAAAAAGGGTAATGTTACAGACTCGAACTTTACAACAGGATTACATTACCTATTACACATTATTACTACTACTACACTATACTACTCTTGCTTCTTGTCACTCTTAGTAGCCTCACTGTCGGGAGTAGGAGACCACTCATCCACCAACTTCATAGAGGGAGGGGGCCTAAACAAGTCTAGTTCACCACCAAAGGCTTCTCCCGCCATCCCAGAAGGTCTGGCTTCCGTCCCAACAGGATCCGCAGGTACATTGGGATGCAGTTGGGAATACAATACATGAACTTCTTCATGTAATGTATTACAATAAACCTGTAAGTTATCTACAGCTGAGCTAAGCTCCTCCACGTGGGCTCGAGCTTTTGCCTCCTTAGCCCAAGCAAGCGAACGAGAGTTAACTGCCCAGTCGAGCGCTAGATCTCGTTCCGCGAGCTGATCTTGTAGGTAGCGGATGTCGGCTCTTAATTCATTTATTCTTTCGCCATCCGCGACCCATATGTCGTTCCTACGATGGAGTTCTGTTTGAAGCTGATCCACTTGGGCTTCTAGATCCCCAATTGGATTATTGCTACCACTACTGCTATCTTCATGTCGTGGGGCAAGTTGATGACAGGGTACGCCAATCGGCCTGGTAGACTTACGCGCGGTCTTTCTTGTGCGTGGCGGCATTTCTTAAGGGGAAAAATCTTATTAGCACAGTTTTTAGCATGATGCATGTGTAATTACAGAATCAACCTTAGTCGATTCACACCTTCTATACATTGCACTCAATATCTGGTCTTTCAAATAAGTTCTCCAGAAGGAAGCTAGATAAGGAAGAAAGAAATTTTTCTAGGTAAGTCTTGGAAAATTCCTTTTGAAGATGTCTCATAAGATCTGCAGAGATGGGCTTCGCTCCGATAACAGCTGTGACAGAACCTCCCAAGTCATTAGGTCCACCTATAGTTGTCCTTGTCTAACGGACCTCAGACAACCCTATAGGTGCCCCTGAATCACTTGACAAGTTCGGTATCCACTTTTCTTACCTTTCCCAAGAGAGTTTCACCCGTCACGCAGACATTACAATTATCGGAGATACAAAAATGCGGAAGCAATTACATTAATTTACCTTTATTGAAAAGTAAGACAAGGTTATAATATTACAGACCAGAAATATAATATATATGAGTGCTGAGTATTATTATTACAAAACATGGGAGGCAAAAAACCCCTCCCGATAAGTATTAAACAAAAGTTTTATGGAGGATCCTTTCCTCCCGCAGCTTCACTCCTGGTGCTCTTCCTTTGGTACCACCTTAGAATAGAAGCAACAAAAGTTGGTTGCTTCCTCACCTAAAAACAACATGGGACAAAGCCCTGAGTATGGAATTACTCAACAAGTCTTACCCGACTAAAGAAAAGACTCTCAAGGGTATGCTGGCTTTTAGGGAGTCAAGGTAAGGCCTAACAATAGTCAATGACTCTATTTGCAGAAATGCTTACTAAGAGTGGATCCTTAAAAATCCAGTTTTATTTGTTCGGTTAAGTAGAATTACCTATAACTAGAGTTCATTCTACCCTAGTTCAATCAGTTGACCCGCACTAGCCAATTTCTTAACAACCCTTCATCTTCTCTGGATTTGCTACGTGTAAGTCAGTGACCAAGTCTTCATAACCACGAAGTTACGGCGATCCGAATCGATTATACTCAGCTGAGGATCTCCAATCACACGACATATGTAGCACTTAACTCTTGCATATGTCAACTCGCCACCAGGGTTCTTAAGACTAGATCAGGTTCATGCCAACCGAGAGCACAGATACACCACCGTCCAGCCTCTTGCCACGGAGGGTACATGCTACTCTCGCCATCTCTCCACTCATATTGCGTGGTATCTTATTCTGGTATTAGTCTGCTCGAGGCAAAGCTTACCCAGGACAAGGCATGTGACCAGTTAAAGGGTCCTCGGTCAGCAGGCCTACATCGAGACAGTCCTTAATCGACTCAGACAGAGACACTACATCAAGACTCTCTTCTCGTGCAAGTCACCCGACCGGTCTCAGCTTAATCATTTCAAACCCCAAAGTTTGGTACCTAGCAGAGGTACATCTTTTCCGATGTTGAACCCATCATGGCCATGATGGATCCACCATCAAGTTTTATTTTCAAAAACATCCCTCCCACTTTGCAACATCATTTTTGAGAAAACAAAACATTTTGTTTTGCTAAAGCAGGACTAAGCATAAGAAAACTTTTTGTAAAACAGGGATTAGGGAATAATCCAAGGAAGGAAATGCATCAACGGTTTAGCACATAACTCCTATCACCTAATGCATCAAACAAAGTGATAAATATTGTAAAACAACAAGGAGGTGGCAAATGCACTAGGGCTTGCCTTGTTTTACTAGTGAATCAGGCTCAGTTCCACAGACGTCAAAATAAAAGCAGTTGCCTGCCTGATGTTCCTCAGGTGGTGGTGGAGTCTTCTCTTCTTCTACTTCTTCTTCGTTTTCTAAATATAACCATACATCATAATGAATGCTCATGTAATGCTTATGAGAGTGCAAAGATAATAAGAGTTTATTATCTAAAGTCTTGAATACAATTTTCCTTCACGGATCTCTGAGAACTTAGGGTTTTCGGAGTTAACAGTGAAGTTCACAGGGCAGGGGGGTAGGGTTTTGGGTTCTAAGTATCAAACATGGCCCAAATCATACCAAACTTTACACAAGGCTTCTAACTAATATATAAGGGTCATCCAAAAAGTTGGAGATTTTTGGAATCATTATATATTTTCTAAAAATCCAGAAACAAGATTTTAGCCTATTTTAAATACTCTATAATTTTCTATTTGAATTAAAAATCATGAAACTACTTTATTAAATTCTATAGGAAATTAGGAATTTAGCAAAAATTGGTTTGGTATTTTTACTATTTTTCTGCTATTTTCTAGAATTGTTTTAGTTCTGGCAGAAAAAGAAAAAGAAAAACTATGAATAGTGTTGGACCGAAACCGGCCCAGTCCACACAGGAAACGGGGACGCGCCCGCGCGCGCTTGGCAGATTTGCACAGAGGTCCTCGAAGACTTGAATAACTGGTTAAGAACCCTAACTACTATTTAAATGAGTCACTGACACATGCAGAAAAGGCCCTGGACTTTTATTTCTTCACGGTCTGAAACCCACGACAGTGACCGACGGGGAGTCGAGCTCCGGCGAGCTAATACTAGCTGGATTACACTAAGACCGGTGCTAATCTTTGATTTAAACCTAATTCTAGCTCTGAGGAGTGTTTCCCCTCAACTAATTTCTGGATTAGAGCCCTACAGTGCTCTGCCCACGGTGACAGCGGCAACAACGGACCACTAAGCGTGTTCTCGATGATCTAAGGCAGCTCAGTGTTGGGGCGAAGGCAAAGACGCCACCCTTCGCTCGAGGCCTTCGCTGCAGTCGCTGGTCCGACGGAGACAAAGCAGGCCTTCGCTCGATACGGCGCCAGACGAAGGCCTGCGACGTCGTCATCCCACCGAGCGGCCTCGTCCAGCTCAGAGGCCCACGTGTGATCCGGCCCATTGTAACGGGCCCCGCGTGGCCGCTGCGTGTTACGGGCCTAATTTGCAAAGGCATTCCTGTAATTACAGTCTGTAACCCTGCTTTATGGGAATATTCTGGGGATAACCTAGGTATCCGAGGGCACATGCGTCCTTAACACAAGGCGCTGGGCGCTCAGACACCTATAAATACCCCCGCACAGTGCCCGTGAGAGGGCAGATTAACAGAGCTATTGCCATTGAGCGCGAGAACCCTATTGACGTCATTGTTCACCCTTGTTGGATCCCCTTGCAACTGAGAGCAAGTTCCAACATTTGGCGCCCACCGTTCGTGCTACGAGAAAACCACCCGCGATGGCACCCAAGAGAGCTAACCCGAAGGCTGACAAGGCTGCGAAGGCAGCACTGCTTGCTGCAAGAAAGGGCAAGGCCCTCGCCCTCACCCAATCCACCCACCAAGAGGCCACTGAAGACGACGTTCCCCGCACCTGCGAAGACGACACTCTCCGCACCTGCGGCCCTGAAGGACAATCGCAGCCACCCTCAGGCTTCGCCCCACTGGAGGGCGCGGACCTCACCGAAGACGGTGAAGCCCTCGGCGTCTCAGCGGAAGAACAGCTACAGCTGCGCGCCTGCGCCTCAAGTACCGCAATCTCTAGAGGCAGAAAGAGATACTGGAGGCCAAGCGCCAGCGCGTGTCCGCACTAGCCAAAGTGCGGCAAATGATACGCGACGAAGAGCAGAAGGCCCAGGACCTTGAGCGGGAGATCGCGCTGATGCAGCGCGAAGGCCACCTTGGCCTACAGCACGGGCCACCCCTCCAGCAGCGCACACAACTAGAAGACACGCGCGAAGGCCACCTCGGCCTGCAGCATGGGCCACCCCTGCAACACTGCGCGCAACCGGAAGACCCGCGTTTCCCCCAGCGCGACCACACCTTCCCGCACGTCGCGCCATTCCAAGGGGTCAACTATCTCGACGAGCGAAGTCCCCTGGCGCCACACCTGCAAGTGACGCCTTGGCCAGCTAACTTCCGGGCAGGGACCTATCCCAAGTACAACGGCAGCACCGACCCGGCACAATACATAATGAGTTATCAGGTCGCCGTTGCATCTTCCGGAGGGGACGACGCCACAATGGTGAAGTCTTTCATCATCGCCCTAGAGGGCCCAGCTCTCACCTGGTTCACCAGGTTGCCTCCGCTGTCCATTGATTCCTGGAGAAGCCTCCGGGACAAGTTCCTGCTCAACTTCCAAGGGTACCGCCCAGACACCGACGCCTTGGCCGAACTCTCGCTCTGCAAGCAACTGGAAAAGGAGACTCTGCGAGAGTATTACCGCAAATTTTTAACACTCAAGTCACAGCTGCCCTCAGTCGATGACCAGATCGCCATCCACTACGCTATCAGTGGCCTTTGCGCCGGCGTCCTTTACAGCCACTGCATCAGAGATCCGCCCAAGAACCTCCAGGAATTATATCAGCTGTTCGAAAAGTACGCCAAATCCGAAGAGCTACACCAACGCAAGGTTGAATCCCAAAGGAAGCCAAAAGACGCTCCACAGTCCAGCCGCACGTGGACGAGGACTCCGCAGCCGGACTCCGGTCGAGATGGCCGCAATCAACAGCAAGTGAATAACATCGCCAACCAGCATCCCGCTGCTGACGCCCCTCGTCGCCAGGAGTATCCCCCCAGGGCCGCGGAAAATGGTACTCGCGGTAGGGGTCGGGGGCGTGCGCAGCCGCCGCGCCGATTCTACTGCCTCTTCCACGGCGAAGACTGCGCCCACCAAACCAAAGACTGCCCAGAAACGAAGGCCACCAAAGACAGGATGGCACGGGCGCAACCAGCCGACAACCCCCGAGTCGTTGCACACACTTACCAGCAACCCCCTCCACCATATATCCACGCCCCCGCTCCGCATCCACCGCACCACGCTTACCAACACCATCATGAAGTACAAATCGTACCTCCCCCACCCTCACCACCACACCAGCAACATCAAAACATCCCCATGCTCCAAAGCAGGAAGACTTCGCCGATCAACCATATCGCGGAGTCATTCACATGATAACTGGGGGGTCCAGCACCGACTTCGACACAAAGCGGCAGAAGCGGGACCACTACCGCAGCATCAACCACGTCGCCGTCACCGGCCCAGTCGTGCAGACAAAGTGGTCCCACATACCACTAACCTTCGACGCACGAGACGTCGACCTGCGCAGCGCCCCCCACTGCGACGCCATGGTTATCAATTGCAGCGTGGCAGGCTAGGACCTGCACAAAGTCCTAGTTGACAATGGCAGTCAGGCGGACATCATCTTCCTCCACGCCTTCGATCGCATGGGCATAAGCCACAGCCTGCTCAAGCCTTCGGACAACCCGTTGTATGGCTTCGGCGGCAAGGGCACCTTTCCTGTCAGCAAAATAGAGCTGCCTCTCTCCTTCGGTGTAGCACCCAATGCCCGAAGCGAGCAAGTAACCTTCGATATCGTGGACATGGTATATCCATACAATGCCATCATGGGCCGGGGCTCTATCAATAAGTTCGAAGCAGCCATTCACGGACTGTACCTATGTATGAAGATACCAGGCCCGTTAGGTGTCATTACGGTCCACGGCAATCAACAGACTGCGCGCAACATAGAGCGGGACTTCGTGCCCGGTCAGAGAAACGTGCACTGCCTCACGGCCTAGCGCGAGGTCCCCGCGCCCGCCAGCCCAACCAATAAGCAGCACGACCAGGCACAGCTGCAGTGCAACGACGGGACCAAGACTGTCCCTCTCGACCAGGCCACGCCCAAGCAGACAGTCACTATCAGCGAAGACCTCACTTCGCATGAAGAGGAGAAGCTCCTCTGCTGCCTATCCAAGAACAAAGATGTCTTCGCCTGGTCAGCCCTCGATCTGGTCGGGGTCAGCCGTTCCATAATTGAGCACAGCTTGGGAATCGACCCTTCGGTAAGGCCGAAAAAACAGCGGCTTCGCAAGATGTCCGACGAGAAGACAGAGGCCGCCAAGGCAGAAGTGCACCGCCTCCTGGAAGCCAAATTCATCGAGCCAGTGGCTTACCCCACATGGCTCTCCAATGTCGTGATGGTGCAGAAAAAGAGCGGGAAGTGGCGAATGTGCATCGACTTCACCAGTCACAATAAAGCCTGCCCAAAGGACAATTTCCCGTTGCCGCGGATCGACAAAATAGTCGATAGCGCGGCCGGATGCGAAGTCATGTCCCTCCTCGACTGCTTCTCCGGTTACCACCAGATATACATGAAGGAGGAAGACAAGGCTAGCACCAGCTTTATAACACCCTTCGGCACATATTGCTTCATCAGAATGCCAGAGGGACTCAAGAACGTCGGGTCCACCTTCTCTAGGCTTACCAAAACAGTGCTCGAAGGGCAAATTGGCAGAAATATATTCACATATGTGGACGACATCGTCGTTGCCAGCAAGAGCAGGGAGGACCATCTCGCCGACCTCGCCGAGACATTCGCGAACATGCGACACGCACAACTCCGCCTAAACCCGGAAAAGTGCGTTTTCGGCGTTCGCCAAGGCAAAATATTGGGCTACCTGGTTTCAACACCACGGTATCGAGGCCAACCCAACCAAGATTCAGGCCATCATAGACATGACGCCTCCGTAGTCCGCTACAGACATCCAGCGCCTGATAGGCAGATTGGCCGCTCTCAGCAGATTCATCTCCAGTCCGCCGAGCGAAGTCTCCCCTTCCTCAAAACACTCCGTGGTGCAAAAGACTTCGCCTGGGGATTAGAGCAGGCGGCGGCCTTCGCCTCATTAAAACAGCACCTGACAGAGTTGGCCGTCCTTACAAGCCCCGACTCTTCGCTCCCCCTGTTGCTCTACGTCGCGGCTTCGCCGCATGCGGTCAGCGCGGCACTAGTGCAGGAGCAGACAGTTGAGGGTGTGGTCAGGCAGTGCCCCGTTTACTATGTCTCCGAAGTGCTGACACTGTCCAAGTGCAACATGACAGAGCTGGAGAAGATTGCCTACACAGTCGTCATGTCTTCGCGCAAATTGCGCCATTACTTCGAAGCATTCAAGGTCCGAGTCACCTCAGACAGGGGACTCGGTGAATTGTTCAGAAACCCGGAGGCATCGGTGAGGATTGCCAAGTGGGCGGCTGAACTCTCCGGCTACCACATCAGCTTCGAGCCCAGGACAGCCATCAAGTCACAAGTCCTGGCAGACTTCGTCGTCGACTGGACTGGGCCAACAACACAGCCAGACCCATCCGCAGAGAAGGTTTGGACGATCCATTGCGACGGCGCATGGTGCCATGCGGGGGCAGGCGCCGCTGCAGTCATCACCTCACCAGTCGGGGTCAAGCACAGATATGCAGCACGCCTCAGCTTCGCTCTGGAATCCGACAGATGCACAAATAATATAGCAGAATACGAAGCAGTCATCCTCGGCCTCCGCAAGCTAAGGGCCCTCGGAGTCACCACCTGCATCATCAAAACAGACTCCAAGGTAGTTGCCGGCCAAGTCGAGAAATACTATGCAGCAAAGGACCCCGCGCTCATGCAGTACCTCGCGGCCATCCGAAGTCTCGAGAGACAATTCAAGGGATTCACCTTGCAGCATGTGGATCGGGCCAAGAATGAAGAGGCCGACGCATTGGCCAAGGCTGCCGCCAGGGGCGAATCTTTGCCCTCCGACGTGTTCTTTCATGTCATCAGCACGCCAGCCGTCCGGAGCCCCGAAGGGCTCCAAATAACTAATGACAGCGAGGGCCACCGCATAGTCAACCTTATCATGACCATAGACTGGCGGGCACCAATAACCCTGTTCCTATAGGGGTACTATCATCCAGCCGACATCAGTGAGGCCAAGCGCCTCAGACATCGAAGCCGAGACTTCGCACTGATTGAAGGCCAACTCTACAAAAAAGGGGTCAGTCAGCCAATGCTTAAGTGCGTCACCGAAACCGAAGGCATCCAGATCCTACGCGAAGTCCATAGTGGCACGTGCGGCTCACACGCAGGGCCAAGGGCCCTAGCTGCTAAGGTGATCCGCCAAGGTTTTTACTGGCCCGCAATGATCTGCGCCGCAAATCGGGTCACAAGGTCCTGCGAAGCCTGCCAGAAGTTTTCTCCTCGGTCAGGCAGCCCCTCGCAGTATACAAAGCTGATCGCCCATACATGGCCTCTCCAGCGCTGGGCTTGGACATTGTCGGGCCCCTGCCCACCGCTCAGGGGAACCTTAAGTTCGCCTCCGTCGCTGTCGAGTACTTCACCAAATGGATCGAGGCAAGGGCTGTTTCCACAATAACATCAAAAACTGCCCAAAGGTTCTTTTGGCAAAACATTGTTTGCCGCTTCGGAGTACCGTCCGAACTAACAGTTGACAACGGCAAGCAGTTTGACAGCCAAGACTTCAAGGATTTTTGCTTCTCCATTGGCACCAAGCTTGCCTTCGCCTCAGTCTATCATCCACAGTCCAACGGAGTTGTGGAACGCGCCAATGGAAAAATCTTCACAGCTGTCAAAAAGATGCTCCTCGATGAAAAAAAGGGCAGATGGACCGATTTGTTACCCGAGGCGGTCTGGGCACTAAACACGACTGAGTGCAGGGCGACCGGGTTTACTCCTTTCCTCCTTCTATACGGATCGGAGGCCATGACCCCACAAGAAATAAAACATGGGTCCCCGCGAACAGTTCCGTCAGCCGTCCCCGACATGGACGAGCCAACTTCAAAGGATCTCATTGACGGAGACCGAGTCTTCGCTCTACAGGCCCTAAACAAATACCAAGCCCAGACAAAAGCATGGCGCGACCACACAGTCATCCCGAGGGAATTTAGTGAAGGGGACCTCGTACTCGTCCGAACGGTTCGGACAGAGGTCCAGGGGCAAGCTGGAGCCCAAGTGGGAGGGCCCCTTTATAGTCAAGACGAAAGCTTCCCCCAGCGCTTACAGGCTCACAACGCCAAACGGCGAAGACCTGGAGCACTCCTAGAACATCGACAACCTCCGCAAATTTTTTGTTTGACTCATCAGGGCTGATTCGCCCTTGTAATTTGCAAAAACAATCTTATTCTAGTCCGCACTCTTTTCCTCCCGGGGGGTGAGGTTTTTAACGAGGTGGAGCCATGTAATATATGTCTGAAAAATCCCCCGCAAAAACATGCGTCGAAAAAAGACCGCAACGACGGTCTTCGACATTCGACCAATACGAGGGTCACCGCGAGGCTCAGCGCTAGCCACCCTCGTGTGCGACAAATCCGCGCAGAAGTCAACCTAAGGGTGCAGCCGGACTAGCACAACAAGTGCAAAAAAACCTAAGTCTACCGCGAAGACTATCCGTGCAGAAGTCGCCTAAAGGTGCAGCCGGACTAGCACAACAAGTGCGAAAAAACCTAAGTCTACCGCGAAGACTATCCGTGCAGAAGTCGCCTAAGGGTGCAGCCGGACTAGCACAACAAGTGCGAAAAAACCTAAGTCTACCGCGAAGACTATCCGTGCAGAAGTCGCCTAAGGGTGCAGCCGGACTAGCACAACAAGTGCGAAAAAACCTAAGTCTACCGCGAAGACTATCCGTGCAGAAGTCGCCTAAGGGTGCAGCCGGACTAGCACAACAAGTGCGAAAAAACCTAAGTCTACCGCGAAGACTATCCGTGCAGAAGTCGCCTAAGGGTGCAGCCGGACTAGCTCAACAAGTGCGAAAAACCTCAGCCTACTGCGAAGACTATCCGTACATAAGTCGCCTAAGGGTGCAGCCGGACCAGCACAGCATAACAAAACACACCAGACCAAGTACATAACGCCTTCGCAAGCATAGCCAAGTGTGCGGGGGCACACAACCTCATCACACAAGCCTTTACACATGTACAAGCGAGGGCACCACACTCTACATCGGCTCACTCTACATCGGCTCAACCTTAGGAATAATTCCCATCTCCCTATAATTAAATAACATTATCCTAAGCTCCTCACCCGCAAAAAGACTTCGCAATTCCCCCTCACCTGTACTCACGACGGCTGGCAAAGACAACAGTTCCTGCCGGCCAGCCCTACTCACACGAAGTCGATCTCCCTCCGCCCCACTCACTCTACGCTTCGCAACCGCCCTTCGCCGCCGGCGCCCGGTGCTCGGACTAGGCACATCTTCTGTATCCACAGCGTGCGGCGAAGCTTCCGCCGCTGCCACATCCAAGGCCGCAAAATAGTCCAAGTCCTCCTCCGTCGACTCCTCAGTCCACTCAACCGAGCTCCCAGAGTCAGCAAAATCAGAAAATTCAGTTGCAGACCCATCACATTTATTACCACCATCCACGGTCGAAGCCGCCAAAAAATTAGTAGTGGCGGTTGCGTGCGCAGGCCCAAAATCTTGAACCTGCGCAGCAACCAAATTTCAGCAACATATCCAAAATTCCCTAACTATCTACACCCACTACGCCAACTGCGAGGACCCAGCCGTTGCGGGAGCCTCCGCCGTTGCCTCCGCTGTCGCCTCCGCCGCCACCGTCGGAAGATCTTCAGTCCTCGGCGCAGTGGCTACGGGGGCATTAGGCGCGCCTTCGGCGGTCTCTGGGGGCAGGTCCCCGCCGGCCGCAGCAGATGCGGGGGCATCCGGAGCGCCTTCCGCAGGCTCTGGGGGCGCCTCCAGGGCGGCCCCGGACACGGCTTCCGCCGGGATCGGCTCCGGGTCAGGCAGCGCGCTGTTCAACGCCCCGAAGTCATCCACCCTCTCGCCACGCGCCGCCTAAGACACAGCACACAAATTCAGCGAACCCACACATAGCCCACATCCAGCAAACGCCAAACAAACGCCAAACGTTACCTGAGCCCTCGCCGTCTCGGCCCGTTCCCTGACCACCTCGCAACCGTGCGGACCCCACATCCGGTCATAGATGGCTCCGGTGGATTCCTTCACTACGGGGTCTTCAACCTTGTAGATATCTCGCTCAAAGTCTTCATCAGCTTGGTCGAAGACCTCGAAGTGCCGGCACCCTTCGCGGGAGAACGCGTTCATCGCCCCATCGCAGGTGACCAGGGAGGCATACGACATGAACCCCTCCACAATAGTAGGGAGCGCCTGCAAACTCCTCCTGTACCCACTCCAAGGCAGCGAAGTCCAGGCTCTCGGTCCGGCACTTCGAAGTCACCGGTCCGCGCGCCCAGCTTATGGTACGAGTCCATAAGCTGTTTGCGCGTCCGCTCGGCCTCCGCGCGCGTCGCGGCCTCAGCCCTCTCCACGCGGCTCTCCAGGGCGATGAGCCGCTCCTACAGCTGCTCGACGCGCTCCCTGGCAAGATTGCCCTCCGCCCGCGCCAGATTGGCCTCCACCTGCGCAGCCTATGCCTTGGTGAGGGCCTCGTTGGTCTCCCTTCTCTCCCCCGCCAATTGGCGCCGGAGGTCAGTCTTCTCCCCCCTCCCAGCGCGGCCACCTTGTCTGCCAGCTTGCGGCACTTACTGTCGGCGGCCGATTTTTCACGGACGGCGTCCGCATGTTGCATCCGAAGTCTCTCGACTTCGGCAGACACAACTGCCGTGAGGGCCCCCGACGCTATGCGGTTGGTGAAGTCAGCCACCTGCAGAACACACGTAAGACCACAGCCCCCAAAAAAAAACCGGAGTCTAGCTCAACGAACCTGACTTAGTGCCTCCGTCACCTCCTTCAAGCCGGCGGGACACAGCGCCCGCTTCATCCCTCACAGCCATGAGTGCCGACATCTCGCCTCCGGCACTAAGAGCACCGCCCTTCACCTTTGGCACTCCGGCAGCCGCCATGGCCGCCGCGGCAGGCACAACAATAGCAAGCTGGCCTTCGTCCGACCCTGCGACGTATCAACGAATTAAAAAAAAACGAGCCAACGTCTTACCACCAAGATAGTCGTCCACACTAATATCGGTGGCAAGTCGGCGACGCGCTTCCCCGACGACGGAAACTCTCGGGCCGCCTTCGCGACCTCCGACACCCTGCTGGACGGCGGCACAGCCTTCGTCGATTTGGAACCACCGGCGCCTGCCGCTGCCTTCGGCGCCTTGCTAAGTACAGGGCCACCCGACTTCGCCGCTAGCGGCGGCTTTCCTCCGCCAGGGGCCGCAGCCTTCGCAGCCCCCCGCTGCCTCTTCGGCCTGGCTTCATGAAGCCTGACAACCGCCCGGCGCTTTTGTGCAGCTCCCTGGCGATCCTTGTCCATCACTGCCGACACAATAGCAGCAATATTCCGCCCGTAAGGAAACTTTCCATTCATGAACCATGCGAGATGTAAAAAGTCTTCGCCGGCCGCGCGGGGGATAGGAACATTCCTAGGCCACCAACCCCAGGTAACCCTCAGCATCCGCGCCGAAGACTCCCGGAGCTCGGGCGAAGACATCCTTCCCCCCGGGGCCGCGCAAGTCCTCATCAGCTCTCTAGCAAAACCATCGGAAACCCCGAGTCCTCCCATAGCATACCTAATTTCCTCTTTTTAGAGGATGGGGCGGCCGCCGGCAGGGTCGTCTCCGGTCTCCACCGCCGGCTTCTTCCCACGGTCCACATCGTCTTGGCCGGGGTAGCCGCCATACGGCAGTTGATTCAATTCAAAAACCCTGTTCAAACGGTCGTTCAACCCGCGGATATCCCAGCTACGCTGGCCCTCTGTCCTCGGCACGTACCGACCAACGAGCCGCACCGCCCCATCCTCCGCCTCACGCACAAAGGCGGCCGGATCGCGGTTTTGCAGATTCAGCGAAGGCAGGACTTCGCACCATCTTCCCACCATGGGAAGGCATCTGGCGAGGGCACACTTCGCCCAACGCCCAGCCATACGCCAAGGCCCATACCCCGTACGCCACAAATTCTTCAACCAAATCGCGCCCACTGCTCAGGCCGGCGGCGCACCGAAGGGCCCCTTCGTCCGCATCCCCCTCCGCCACCTCAAAGGACGGGTATGCTGAGTAAAAATGTGAACACATCTCGGACACGGGGAGCCCCTCATGGTCTTCGACGGTACCCTCAGCGACGTAAAACCAAAACTCATTCCAATTGCCCCATTTGTTGCGGGCGCAAGGAACCAACTCGACTACCTGCATCGTGGTCTTGCCGGTCTTCGGCGTAAACGTACAGACCCAAACTGGGCAACTTCATCTCCAATCATCCTCTTCTGCCAGTGCAGGCAATAGTACTTCGCAAAGACTTCGACTGATGGCTGTCCACCGTACGAAGTCATCGCCCAGACATACTTTGAGAGAGCCACCACGGCATTCGGAGTCAACTGATGTATCTGAACGTTAAACCTGCGCAGGACTTCGCCAACAAATCGGTGTGCAGGCAGGCGGAGACCGGCGGCGAAGAATGCCTCGAACACAACCAACTCGCCCTCCGGCTCGGGGACTTCCTCTGTCCCTGGGACACGAGCAACTCCCCCAAAGTAACCCAGCCGCTGCATATCTTGCACGCGGACCGACGACATCCGCGACACGCCAAAATTCACAGAATCGCCGGCGCGCAACTCCTCCGCCACCAAACTACTCAGCGTCTCCTCAGACGAGGCGTAGACCGGCGGCGAAGCGACGACCGGCGGCGAGGCTCGGCCGGCGGTGTAGCGGCAGCAGAAGAAGAGGAGGTCGGCATCGCTACGTACTGTCGGCGGCGGCGGGCGGTCTGCTTCACTCGAGCCAGATCTCCGGCGAACAAAAGCAAGGCGGGCAGACGAGCAGTAAGACGGTGGAAAAAGGCGGCTAGGGTTTGCACCGAGCGCGGAAAGTGAAGTTCAAAAAGCGCGACCCCCGCCCCCTTTTATAGACAGGGCGCGGCTCTTTGGGAAACCCGCAATCCGACAGGGCGCGGCGCTTCGGGAAACCCGCAATCCAACAGTACGGTGTCAATCAACGGTCATGTCAAAAACCCCCGCGGAACCACTTCGAGCGAGGGCAGCGTCTCCGCCATCTAGCGACGTCTTCGGCACCAGGTGACTTTGTCGAACTGGTCCCTCGGAGGGCAAATGTTGGGGCGAAGGCAAAGACGCCACCCTTCGCTCGAGGCCTTCGCTGCAGTCGCTGGTCCGACGGAACAAAGCAGGCCTTCGCTCGTTACGGCGCCAGACGAAGGCCTGCGACGTCGTCATCCCACCGAGCGGCCTCGTCCAGCTCAGAGGCCCACGTGTGATCCGGCCCATTGTAACGGGCCCCGCGTGGCCGCTGCGTGTTACGGGCCTAATTTGCAAAGGCATTCCTGTAATTACAGTCTGTAACCGTGCTTTATGGGAATATTCTGGGGATAACCTAGGTATCCGAGGGCACATGCGTCCTTAACACAAGGCGCTGGGCGCTCAGACACCTATAAATACCCCCGCACAGTGCTCGTGAGAGGGCAGATTAACAGAGCTATTCCCATTGAGCGCGAGAACCCTGTTGACGTCATTGTTCACCCTTGTTGGATCCCCTTGCAACTGAGAGCAAGTTCCAACACTCAGTTCAATTGGGCGGGTCGGTGAGCATCCAGAGCATGCAAGGGTATTGAAACAATAACACAGAGGGCGAGATCGAACTGAATTTGGCTGGCCACGGCGAGATTAAAACCGTGCGGTGTTCTTGAGTAAATTGGGGAAATCCTAAATTGAAGCTCTCTGGTGATCGATTGAGGACAATACTTGTGGCTGGGGGCGTGATGATCCTACGGAGCTCATGGTGGCCTCAATTTATAAGAGGCAAGAGCGATGGCCAGGAATTCGAGAAACGACGCGCGGTGGTCGGAGGAGTGGAAGGTTACTGGCACAGCGGATTGGTGTCCTATTACCGTGGCAGTCATTCCGGCGATCAACAGAGTTACAACGGGTCATGGCAATGCGGTGGAGGTGCCAAGGCAAGTGGACAAGATTGTGAGGAGGCAGTCACGGGGGTTATTCGAAGTGACCGTGGCAAGCTCGGTACGGTGGCCAGAGCAGTTTAATGGCCGGAGTTTATCCACGGCGAGGATTCTTACTCGATCCTAGGCGCTATCCACACGATCCAAGCATGAATCACGGTGGCATGAGCGCGAATTCGTGCTTGGCTCGTCAGCGGAGTTTCTGAACTTGTTTTCCCCGGTGCACTGTACCATGGCGAGGTGGGTTCAGTTGACCTGACAGATCAAATTCAGGGCAAATTTTCTCTAAATTTTGTATGGCAACACATCCAAGGCTCTACAGCAAAATTGTAGCCCAACATACCGTCTTCATCTTTGTTATAGTATTCCAAAACAAATTTTTACTGGATCATGCTTAGAATCGAGCTCAAAGTTTGCTCAAACCCACAGGCAGTCCAAATTCAGACTTCAAACAGCCTGAAAGGCTAACTTTGGGTGTATTTATCTCCAAATTCCTCATAACAACAATTTTAACTCCTTAAACAAAGTTGTTCACCTTTGATAGATCTACAAAATTGTTGTGGTGACCTAGGGCAAAATCCCTTTTGTTTCAAAGTTACAAGGCCCCAAAGTTGAACCCATTTTCTGAAATTCAGACTTAGCCATATGGTTACAAAAATGGTGTTTTTGCAAATAGGCCCAAAACCTAGGGTTTAAGTTGCAAATCTTCATACTTGTGAACCATGTGACTTAAGACACCTTATTATTATGATTTTTGCACTTTAACCCAAAAGTGCACTCATTTTGCACTTAGCCCCCTAGGCTTTAGGTTTAGGGCTTTCCAGGGTTTCAATTAGGGTTTCTTGCACTCTTAGGGTTTGGATCCCACTTGAGTTCATCTATGGAGATACTATATGACTTTTTCAATTGAATTTTGAAGTTTTCTATTGTTTAGGCCTTGTTTGCTCTATTATACCCAATCTAGGGTTCAGTTCCCTACTCCAGGGTTTTATTTGCAAAAGGTCATATCAATACAACTTGTTTGAAATTTTTGCCTAGTGAATGCACTCTAGGTGTGTCAAACATATAAAATACCAATGCTTATGATGTTATGCTCAAGTTTTAGTGACAGTAACACCAAGGGTGTTACACCCGACATGCGGCCTAGGAGCATAATGGTAGGAATACATTATGTGAATAGTAAATGCTGACAGCACACAAAGATCCTCCGCCTTAGTAACGCATGAGTAATCAGCGGGAGTCATGATGACTGCAGTCCATGCAGGATTGATAGGTAGTAACCCTTTTCTTGGTAACGTGCGAGTAATGGTGAGTAACAGCACGACCCACGTATCGTGGACTGAGCATGCCGCCTGTTAGTGAAATGGACAGGCGCACGTCTTATCCGTAATGAATGCGAAGGCACGCGTAGCCCAGAGGCGTCATGCTAGGTTCCGCCCGTTGGCTTATGCCACACGCAGTATGCCACATGGCAGCATCGGGTTTCCGCCTGAGTGGGGAGCAGAAGTGTATGCGGATAGGTCCGGATCCCACCAGACCAGGTCTAGACATGTGTCAGCACCGGACCCCCACCTGGGCCCTGAATAAGGCCCGAGTGTGTTCTGTCCTGGAACCTTGGGACCCTACTGCGGGCGGCCCGGACCCCATACGGGGGGGGGGGGGGTCGGATCCCATTCTAGGGGTCCGGTCGTACACGTGGGGGTCCTGGACCAAACTTGGAGGTCCGGACTGTATATCCGGGGGTCCGGCACTTTCCCATGGGGTCCGGACTCACTGTTGATGCCTTGGAGTATATCACTTTCTCTGGGCACGTGGTGGCTCTGGACCCGCCCATGTGGTGGGGTCAGGCGCTGTTGTGGACCCAGAGTAGTCGCCCCAGGCTGTGGCGAGTCATGGCCTGGTCCCACATACAGCTCTTTTACCACGTGACTAAGAGTAGCCGCGTGGGTACTGTGCTTTTATACAGTAGCAAGGGGTACCCTAGTTTCAGGGTACTGACAACACCCTTTTAGTCCAGATTTATGTGGATGATATCATCTTTGGTGGTTCTTCTAATGCTCTTATGTCTAGGTTTTTAGATTTTATGAGCAGGGAATTTGAGATGAGCATGATGGGCAAGTTGAACTTCTTTCTTGGGTTGTAAATCAAGCAGACTCAAGACGAGACATTTGTGCATCAAGGCGAGTATACAAAGGACGTCCTGAAGAAGTTCGACATGGGCGAGGGCAAGCCTCTTTCGATTCCCATGTCTACCTCGATGACACTTGACACTGATGAGGATGGTGAACCCATGGACCAGAAGGAGTATAGGAGCATGATTGTCTCTCTCCTGTATTTGATACGACGAGGCTGGACATACACTTCGCATGTGTTTGTGCGCTCGTTTCCAGGCTTCCCCATGCACATCTCACATGAAGGCTGTGAAACAGATTATGAGGTACATACGTTTCACTCCTGAGTTTGGTTTGTGGTACTCTTCATCGTCTGTTTTGTCTTTGTGCGGTTATTCTGATGCTGAATTTGTGGGTTGCCTTTTGGAGCGCAAGTCTACTTCTAGGACTTGTCAGTTTTTGGGTACTTCGTTGGTTTCATGGTCTTCTCGAAAACAGTCTAGTGTTGCCCTGTCTACCACAGGGGCCATGTATGTTGCTTCCGCTAGCTATTGTTCGCAGATACTTTGGATGATGGCCTACCTTACGGGATTTTGGCTTGGATTTTCATCATGTGCCTCTGCTTTGTGATAGCATGAGTGTCATAAGTGTTGCCAAGAATCCTGTGCTGCAATCGAGGACCAAGAACATTGATGTTCACTTTCACTTTCTTCGTGATCATTATGAGAAAGGCGACATCGAATTGTGCTATATTGATACCACTCACCAGCTTGTTGCCATTTTGACCAAACTCCTTGATAAAAAACTTTTGTTCATTTGCGAGGGGAATTGGGTGTTTGTTTCCCTTTTTTATTAGAGGGCTCCCTTTTGGTCTTTTCTTATTATTTTCTGCTTTCACTTTATTTTGTATTATATATGCATGTCATATTGAGTTTCACTTGTATAACTGCTAGAATGTGATTCTGCTCCTAGTAGTAGTTCTTTGTGTACATGATAATGCTACGGCATGCTTAGGCTCTTTTTGCTCATATTGATACAATATTGTTGAGCTAAGCTGTTTTCATAATTGTGAACTTGACTATTACTTGCTCAATTTAAAATTGTTCACCATTAAGATTGGCACCTAGCATGTGTAGGATGTGTTGAAATCCTTTTTGCTATTACTAGTATGCTATGTGGCGATGTCTCATGCTTTGAGTCATTCACTTGTCTAGATTTATTCATACCGTGCTAAAAATTCAAAATCAAGATAAGTGATGATCAGAAAGATCGAGATGGGTTTGTATTTGTCACCACATCACTGTATCAAGACTGCTTCCATTTGCACTTTTGGATGAACTTGAGCAGTGTAGTGGACGATCGATACCGGTGTTTTTAGCTTCTGATTGCCTGTCTACATAGGCTACACCCAATTGAAAAGTCAGACAAAGACAATGCTTACAACCTCTCGCACTCACATGCTTTTCAATGAAATTTGGAATCAGCTGCAAAATCCGATAAATCTTGAAAAATTCAAATGGTATCTATTTAAGATATGTTTCTAGCATGATGATTGATCACTGTTTGGGGTAGTTCATCTTGTTCACTTGTGACTGGCACTTAGTTGATTTCTTTCTTACTATATGCTTAGTGTTGTCTTTGTGGTGAACACCTCTTTGAAATGATTAAAACTGAATCAAAATACTTACACTTCACATATCTTGTGCACATGACCAGTTTGAGCACTGCTAGCATGTGCATTTATTGCTGCACCTTTAGCACAGCACCACTTAGAGCATTTTTTACACTCTGACCGGTATACTCCTAAAGCGAATGCATTTTCTCTATTTCATACACTCTGTTGCATTTCTACTTTTTCTCAGGGGGTTCTCTTGTCAAGGGGGAGTTTTTTCTTTCTACCCCTATCTATGCTTGATAAGTTCACTTGTCAACAAGCGGGAGAGATTTTGAGATTTCCCGATTCCTCTATCTAGGGGGGGTTTATCTTTCGGGCCTCCTCTCATTCAAGAGGGCGAGATGTGTGATTTGGAGCTATTGCTAGTTGTGTTGAGCTGTTTGCCTCTTTCTAGAAGAATTAGCTTTGATTTTAGTTTTGTGATGATCTTATGCTCTGAATTGGTTTTTTATGCTCTGATAAAGATTTTCGTGCTCGATGAGATTTTGGCTTCTGGCTAGTGGTGTTGAACCCTGCTTTTGCCTCTTATTGAGGGCTAGCCTTTTCTTACTTGGTCATGTTGAGCCATTGCCCATTTCTTTGGGGACCAAGTTTTGCTTACTCTAAATGACTTGTCTGGCTTTTATCTCGCTTATGGTCATTTGAGTGAGTTTCTCTTCTTCTTCCTCTTTCTGTTTACATATGCTCATATGGTGGTGTTGACAATGCACTCATCAAGGGGAGATTGTGAACAGAAGTTTGACTTGTCCCTTGTGGTTCGGGTTGATGATGAGTGATTGTCAATGGGTAGCACTCTGGGGTAGTCAGTAAACTGACCAAAGTGTGAGATTATGCTTGTGCAACCATGTCGGTTGACTTGTGGTGTGCAGGTGTGGAGCACAGGAACGGTGGTCGATGGCTGAGGTGAAGTTCATACGGGCTCGTGCTAATGGACCGGGAGCGGTGAAGGGCGAGTGCTGGGTCTTGACTAACGGATCAGAGCAGCCATGTGACCAACCATGGTGGCTGACACCTAGGACACGCACTTGCGTAAGGACATGGTGGAGTGGACCATGTTGCCGGCGTGTCGAGGACTGGTGGACACGCGTCTGATCGTGGAGTACGTGCACGAGGTGTGGTGCTCACGGTAGGTTTGGTGGTTTGGGCCTCAAAACTACTCAGAGCTACGGATTGCGGGTTTTGCTGAGTTTAGGCCTCAAAACTCGGGGGTGGCGGTTCTGGAGGGAACCGGTGGCGGCACGCGGCGTGATCACGGAGGGTGCGTCAAGGCGAAGCAACTTTGTGTGAAGGACATGGCCGTCGGATCGAAAACCAAGGAGTTGGTCCATTTCGCCCCTAGGAGTAGTTTAGAAAGTGAGAATAACCCTCTATAAATAGAGGGAGAACTGGTTAGTTCATTATCTCTTGGATGCCATTTGTTTAGAGCACTCATTCTAGAGCTCCTAGTTTTTCTCTAGGTAGACACCAGTTGAGCCAAGGGTTCTGCAGCGATTTTGTACTTCGATTGTGTTCTTGATTTTCAAGTTTAATCAGAGTAAGGGTCACCGGTCCAACCCACAGGGCTCTTTGGCTTCAAATCTCAGTTTGTACCCTTGCTAGAATTTCTGAAGTTTTATAGTGTTGGTTTCTCATTTTCCCCGATCTTGTGTTGTTGGTGAAAAACCTTTGATTCATTTGAAAGGATTTGGTTTGGAGGTTGATTGGTGGTGAGTTTCACTCTTCGGACCACTGCATACACCTAGTTGTTTGCAGATTTTGGTCGCAATTTGAGAAAAACTCAGTTTGAACTCGTTCAAGAAAACTCCAACAAAACCCCAATTTCTGGCTGTATTTTTAAATCTGCGGGTGATTCACAAGTCCGATTGAGCTCAAAATTTGGTTAGATCTTGGAAACATATTTTACCAGATGTGTGTAAAATTTCATCTCAATCGGAGTTCGTTTGGTTTAGTTTTGAATTCAAGAACACAATTTCGTACTGCTGAAAACAGCACTTGTTGACAATACTGTATTAGACCGTTTTGGACTTTTTGGTGTCCAATTTGCGATCCGTTTGTTTTGTTGGTCTCATGTACGTATTAGGAACATTTTGTAATCATGATATCACTCGTTCGCTGATGTGTTCATGGTTTGAGCACTTGCTTCATCTCAATTGAAGTGAAGTCTTCATTTTCAGTGTTTGGATGCAAAATCTGATTGACTCCCATTCACCCCTCCCCCCTTAGGTCACCTTACCGTCCTACACTCATTGTATGCTGATGATGCAGCCTTGTTTATTGAACCAAAAAAAGAGGAGGTCGAGACAATACTAAAGCTGCTTAGGCTATTTGGTGAGGCGTCAGGGTTGTTGACAAACTTCCACAAGTCCAGAGTGATACCTATCCATTGTCAAAGTATTGACCTCAACGCGGTCCTAAGGAATTTGTCGGCCAGAAGGGCTACCTTCCCTTTAAAATACATGGGCCTCCCTCTCATCATCCAGGCTGAAGAAGAGCAACTTTTAGTTCTTGATTGACATAAATTTCGAACAAGCTCACTGGTTGGAATGGGAAAAACCTCTCTATGGCTGGCAGACTGACTTTAGTTAAGTCAGTCATTACCTCCCAAGCAATCTACCTTCTCTCTACTTTACGGGCTCCTAAGGAAGTATTGAATTTAATTGACTCAAGAAGGAAAAAATTCCTTTGGGCTGGGTGTGCGCAAATTACAGGAGGTAAATGCAAGGTAAATTGGATCCGTTCCGCAATGCTAAAAGAGTGTGGAGGCCTAGGTATCCTTCATTTAACCAAATTTGCAAGAGCCTTGCATTTGCGTTGGCTATGGCAAGAATGGGCTTCATCAGCTAGGTTCTAGATGGCCTCGGAACTCCCTTGCACGACAAAAGATCGATAGCTCTTCACACAATGACATCAATTTCGGTGGGAAACGGGACAAAGGTGTCCTTTTGGAATGATGCGTGGGCGCAAGGGTTAAGATCAAAGGACATTGCGCCTTTCATTTTGAATGTGTCCCGAAGAAAGAACAGATCTTTGAGTGAAGCGCTGTTGAATCATACTTGGATAAGGGACCTCAACCTGTTTTCTGCTGAGGTAGCAGAGCAACACATTATGGAGTACTGTAGGCTTTGGTCAATATTGCAAAAAATATCCTTGCA
>JAOPSE010000064.1:13379865-13492530 GCA_029449295.1 Zea luxurians | reverse complement strand
CCACATGATAAGGGAGGAAAGAATGTTCTCCTCCTACGAGAAAAACAAAGATCCCCAACGAGCTATCACATTCTGGGATGGAAATCAAGGTTTGGTTAAAGGACTTGGTAAAATAGCTATATCACCTAACCATTCTATTTCCAATGTTTTTCTTGTAGATTCTTTAGATTACAATTTGCTTTCTGTTTCTCAATTATGCAATATGGGCTACAACTGTCTCTTTACAGATGTAGGTGTTACTGTCTTTAGAAGGAGTGATGATTCAGTAGCATTTAAGGGAGTGTTAGAGGGTCAGCTATACTTAGTTGATTTTAATAGAGCTGAACTCGACACTTGCTTAATTGCTAAGACTAATATGGGTTGGCTTTGGCATCGCCGACTAGCCCATGTTGGAATGAAGAATCTCCACAAACTTCTAAAGGGAGAGCACATTTTAGGACTAACCGATGTTCATTTTGAGAAAGACAGGATTTGTAGTGCTTGTCAAGCAGGAAAGCAAGTCGACTAGAGCTACTCCACACAAAAACATAATGACAATGGACAGGCCACTGGAGCTACTCCACATAGATCTATTCGCCCGATAGCTTACATAAGCATCGGCGGGAGTAAGTACTGTCTAGTTATTGTGGATGATTATTCTCGCTTCACTTGGGTATTCTTTTTGCAGGATAAATCTGAAAGTTCCCTTTGCCCGGGAACAGGATCTGGATGTCGCCTAGAGGGGCGGTGAATAGGTGAGTAATAATAATCACTTTTAAAACTTAAATTCTTACTCTACTCGAAGACCAGATCGCAGTGGAATGAAAGACCCTTCGAGTAGGTTGCAGCGGAATAGAAGATCCTGTCTCAAAATGCCCTGCACTTCAAATATAACTTGTACCACAAATAAGTATTGAAGTGCAGATATAAAGAGTGAGTAAGACAGAGAGACAGCACACAATACAGAGCGATGCACACAGACACGGGGATTTATCCCGAGGTTCGGCCAAGCCTGAAATGCTTATCTAGTCCTCGTTGGAGTTAGCCACACCTGGGCTTGGAGTCTATTTCAACTCCTTCCTCCGTTTGCTCAGATCTGTCAGTATGACAGATAGAGCCTTCCACTATGTTGATGTTGGTTACAACAAAGCCACGGCTGCTTACAGTCCTCTTGACAGCACTCCGGTAGAGTAACAATGCGCTCAAAACTATGCTCTAGCTCTTTGCAACACCTCTCCACTCTCTAAAGGCTTATAGCTTTGCCTTCACACAAACTAGAGATATATACACGAGAGGGAGAGAGAGAATTGATCCAAATGATGTCTACACTAGTTGGTTGCACTTGTGTCCTTGTTGGAGGCACCTAGGGGTCCCTTTTATAGACCCAAGGGGCCTAGGAGCCGTTGGAGATCCTTTTGGAAGGCAATACTTGTTTTCTGTCAGGTGGCGCACCGGACAGTCCGGTGCACCACCGGACAGGTCCTGTAGCTTGTCCGGTGCGTGATCTCCTTCCAAATCGGGCTCAGCTGACCGTTGGAGCAACGGTCGTCTTGGCACACCGAACACTGTCCGGTGCACACCAGACAGTCCAGTGCGCCAACTATCCATTGGCACAGGCCACGCATCGCCCGCTGATCGCGCTACTGACCGTTGGCGCAGTCGACCATTGGCTCATGGGACAGTCCGATGCACCACCAGACAGTCCGGTGAATTATAGCCATACGCCGCCAAACTTCTCCCGAGAGCGGCATGTTCGCCGGAGTTCGGCCTGGCGCACCCGACACTGTCCGGTGCACCATCGGACAGTCTGGTGCACCACCGGACAGTCCGGTGAGCCAGACCGAGCTGGACTTTGGCTGTACACAGCCAGGTCACTTGCAATCCTTATCTTCTTTTCTTTTCTCTGTTTCTAGCATTTAGACAAAAATATGTTAGTACTCAAAAATAATTCACTAAGTCTAGAAACACACCTTGTTCTCGTTTTGCACTTCTTTAGCATTTGGCATGATTGGGATTGACGTTGGACTCATAAACCATCAAGTCAACTTGACTTGATCTAGATTGACATTTCTGAGCTCCAACATCCTGCAAAAGTCACATAGAATATCTCCAGATATAGGAACAACCCAAACTAAAGATCAAGGTGTACTTAGCTCTTTTGGGCTGTTTCCAGTTCTGGTTTTGACACTGGTTCTCCTTCCAGTGACCTTGTTCACTTCTTGAGCTAGATCTTGAGCCTTATGACTTACACCACATAATTGTAAACGTTACCTCATTGGTTGTAAGTCATGTCCTTATGTAGTGTTCCTTGATGCACCATAACTCTTCTTAACTCGATCAACCTTGATTCCGCAAGTCTTCTTCTTCGCCCCTGGCCTTGGGTTCCTGGTCTCCTTGACTTTCTCCCATGCACTCAGTACCTCGAAGCTCTTTTTGCTTCCATCCTTGGCTTGATCGGTTGTCTCTGAGTTATGCACATCGAGTCTCACTTAAGCAATGTCCATCTTTCTTGTGATGTCCATTATCTATAAATAATTCAGTCTTTGGACCATCACACTTGTTCACTTGTGTTGAACCATATTAGCTTTGCATAAAGCACCTGTTCAACACTTAGCACACTTGTTAGTCCTTTAATTGGTTGTCATCCAAACACCAAAACCCACAAGAGAGCTTTCAAAATCACAAACCCAAGAAACCTTAAAGGGATTCTTGAGACGAACTCAAAATGAGTTCGGCTTAAGGATCAAAAAGATTAGAAGCGACAATGGGACGGAGTTCAAGAACTCTCAAATTGAAGGCTTTCTTGAGGAGGAGGGCATCAAGCATGAGTTCTGTTCTCCCTACACACCTCAACAAAATGGTGTAGTGGAGAGGAAGAATAGAACTCTACTGGACATGGCTAGAACCATGCTTGATGAGTACAAGACTTCGGACCGGTTTTGAGCGAAAGCAATCAACACTACTTGCTACTCCAGCAACCGGCTTTGCCTTCACCGAATCCCCAAGAAGACATCTTATGAACTCCTAACTGGTAAAAAGCCAAATGTTTCATATTTTAGAGTATTTGGTAGCAAATGTTTTATTCTTGTCAAAAGAGGAAGAAAATCTAAACTTGCTCCTAAGGATGTAGAAGGCTTTTTACTAGGATACGATTCAAACACAAGGGCATATAGAGTCTTTAACAAGTCCACTAGACTAGTTGAAGTTTCTTGTGACATTGTGCTTGATGAGACTAATGGCTCCCAAGTGGAGCAAGTTGATCTTGATGAATTAGATGATGAAGAGGCTCCGTGTGTCATGCTAAGGAACATGTCCATAGGGGATGTGTGTCCTAAAGAATCTGAAGAGCTTCCACAAGCATAAGATCAACCATCATCTTCCATTCAAGCATCTCCACCAACCCAAGATGAGGAACAGGCTCAAGGTAATGAAGAAGAAGATCAAGAGGATGAGCCACCTCAAGAAGAGGTCAATGATCAAGGGGGAGATGAAGATGATCAATCGAATGAAGATGAACAAGAAGTATAGGGTCAAAGACCGCCACACCCAAGAGTCCACCAAGCAATCCAATGAGATCACCCCGTGAACTCCATCCTCAATGACATTCATAAGAGGGTAACCACTAGATCTCGTGTTGCTCATTTTTGTGAACATTACTCTTTCATGTCCTCTATTGAGCCCTACAGGATTGAGGATGCATTAAGAGATTCGAATTGGGTGCAGGCAATGCAAGAGGAGCTCAATAACTTCACAAGGAATGAGAATGGTATTTGGTTCCACGTCCTAATCAAAATGTTGTAGGTACCAAGTGTGTATTCTGCAACAAGCAAGATGAGCATGGTGTGGTGATAAGGAACAAAGCCCGACTTGTGGCCAAAGGATATTCACAAGTTGAAGGTTTGGATTTCGGTGAAACTTATGCACCCGTAGCTAGGCTTGAGTCAATTCGCATATTACTTGCCTATGCTACTTACCATGGCTTTAAGCTCTATCAAATGGATGTGAAAAGTGCCTTCCTCAATGGACCAATCAAGGAAGAGGTCTATGTTGAGCAACCTCCCGGCTTTGAAGATAATGAGTACCCTAACCATGTTTATAAACTCTCGAAGGCGCTTTATGGGCTCAAGCAAGCCCCAAGAGCATGGTATGAATGTCTGCGAGATTTTCTTATCACTAATGGCTTCAAAGTCGGTAAAGCCGATCCTACACTCTTTACTAAAATTGTTGCAAATGGTTTGTTTGTATGCCAAATTTATGTTGATGATATCATATTTGGGTCTACTAACAAATCTACTTGTGAAGAGTTTAGTAGGATCATGGTAGAGAAATTCGAGATGACAATGATGGGGGAGTTGATATATTTCTTAGGATTTCAAATCAAGCAACTCCAAGAGGGCACCTTCATTAGCCAAACTAAGTACATTCAAGACATACTTAAGAAGTTTGGAATGAAGGATGCCAAGCTGAAAGCTTTCTTGTGGGTTTTGGTGTTTGGATGACAACCCAATTAAAGGACTAACAAGTGTGCTAAGTGTTGAACAGGTGCTTAATGCAAAGCTAACAGGGTTCAACACAAGTGAATAAATGTGATGGTCCAAAGACTGGATTATCTATAGATAATGGACATCACAAGTAAGATGGACATTGCTTAAGTGAGACTCGGTGTGCATAACTCAGAGACAACCGATCAAGCCAAGGATGGAGGCAAGAAGAGCTTCGAGGTACCGAGTGCTCGGGAGAAGGTCAAGGAGACCAGGAACCCAAAGCCAGGGGTGAAGAAGAAGACTTGCAAAGTCAAGGTTGATCAAGTTAAGAGTTATGGTGCATCAAGGATCACTACATAAGGACATGACTTACAACCAACGAGGAACATCTACAATTATGTGGTGTAAGTCATAAGGCTCAAGATCAAGCTCAAAGAAGTGAAGAAGGTCACTAAAGGAATAGTGGTGTTGGAACTCAGGTATGTCAATCTAGATCAAGTCATCTTGACTTGATGGTTTATGAGTCCAACATCAATCTCAATCATGCCAAATGCTAAAGAAGTGCAAAACAAGAACAAGGTATGTTTCTAGACTTAGTGAATTGTTTTGAGTACTAACATGTTTATCTAAGTGCTAGGAACAGAGCCAAGTAGAGAAGATTTGAATTGAAGAAGAGTTGGTTGTGTACATCCAACATTAGCTCTGGCCTGGCGCATCGGACTGACCGGTGGCACAACGGACAGAGTTCGTGGTGCACCGGACAGTGTCCGGTGCCCTAGGCTTGCTCGGCATCAACTAGGCGCTCTCGAGAAAAGAGATGGGTGACGTGGCTATAATTCACCGGACTATCCGGTGTGCACCGGACTGTCCGATGAGCCAACGGTGCCCGCGCCAACGATCGGCAGCGCAATCAGCGGGCGACGCGTGGCCTGAGCCAACGGTCAGTTGGCGCACCGGACTGTCCGGTGCGCCAAGAAGACCGAGGCCGCAACGGTCGGCTTCGCCAGAAAAGGAAGGAGATCGGGCACCGAACAAGCTACTGTTCATGTCCGGTGGTGCACCGGACTGTCCGGTGCGCCACCCGACAGAAGGCAAGGATAGCTTTCCAAATGGAATTCTAACGGCTCCTAGGCCCCTTGGGACTATAAAAGAAACCCCTAGGCGCCTCAAACAAGTATACAAGCGCAGCCAACTAGTGCATACATCATTTGGATCAATTCTCTCTCTCTCTCTCTTGTATATCTCTCTAGTTTGTGTGGAGGCAAAGCTATAAGCCTTTAGAGAGAGGAGAAGTGCTGCTGAGACCTAGAGCAAAATCTTGAGCGCGTTGTTACTCTGTCGGAGTGTTGTCAAGAAGGTTGTAAGCAGCCACGACGGTGTTGTAACCAATATCAACATAGTGGAAGGCTCTATCTGTCATACTAACAGATCTAAGCAAATGGAGGAAGGAGTTGAAATAGACTCCAAGCCCAGGTGTGGCTAACTCCAATGAGGACTAGGCAAGCATTTCAGGCTTGGCTGAACCTCGGGATAAATCCCTGTGTCTGTGTGTTCTGCTCTGTGTTGTGTGCTATTTCTCTGTCTTACTTGCTGTTTATAACCGCACTTCAATATCTATACGTGGTACAAGCTATTTTCGAAGTGCAGGGTACTTTTAAGACAGGAACTTCAATCCCGCTGCAACCTACTCTAAGGGTCCTCCATTCCACTGCGATCCAGCCTTCGAGTAGAGTAAGAAATTCTAGTTAATATAGCTATAATTATTATTCGCCTATTCACCCCCCTCTAGGCGACATCCAGATCATGTTCCCGGGTAGAGGGAACTTTCAATTGGTATCAGAGCTAGGCCTCTCCAGTGTGGGCTTAGCTGTCCGGAGATGACGATGTCGTCACAAGAGGTAACTCTAGAACACCTTCTAGGCGATGGTTCTAATTATAAATCTTGGTCTGTCTTTATTTATAATGCTTTCATGCATATTCATCCTGATTTGAGATAGATCTTTAGTAGAAGTATTTTTCCCTCTGATATTAGAAAAAACCTTCTAATGCTGAGCTAAGATGTCTATCTCTCAATCACCATGCTTGCAACATCTTAGTTGACTCTCTTTCTAGAGGTGCTTATTTTGCCATCATGAGTAGTGATAGTGATTTATTTGTTGATGCTCATGATCTATGGACTAGAATTAAAATAAAATAGTCTGAGTCCAATTGTACTACTTCTACTCCCTATGTAGCTTGTGGTACTAACCTTTCAAAGGGAGAAGAAAAACGATGGCAACCAAATGATGAATCCACCTCATCGACAGGTTTGTCTTCCACTAGTTATAAATGTCTTATTGCTAACAATGATAGTGGAGACGAAAGCGATGAGGAGGAGGAATATGAGGATGAGTCTTCATCACCACAAGGTACATTTTCCTATATTGCTTCCACTGATAATAATGACAGGGAAAATGAGACCGGTGATGTGCAAGAAGAGGAGATTCGCCGGTTCTACACCCATCTCAACAAAGAAGACAAAATGCTCTTGGTTAAGCTGTTGAGGAGAAACAAGGAACAAGGCGAGACGCTTCTCAGGCTCGAGGAGACTCTCATCAAAACCAACGACAGCCTGGAGAAGATGACCAAAGAACATGAGGAGCTAAAGTGCTCTCATGATAATTTGGTCCAACGGTATGAATCTGTTTTATTTGAGCAAAGAAATAATCATGATATATTATCTGATGTTGCTCAACTTAAAACTGAGAATTCTATGCTTCAGAGTCAAGTAGAAATGATAAATTTAGAAAAACTTGCTCTAAGTGAAAATATGATATGCTATCTTATTCTCATAATGAATTAGTTGATGACCATATCATGCTCGATATTGCTCATGAGGTAGTAATTACTAGTTTAAACTCATGTGAACTACATTCTTGCACAAATGATCAATTAGTTAAAATATCATCATGTGCTGACCTCTACTGCCCCAAGAAAGGCCAATCTTTGATTGAGCAACAAGTTGTAGGGTCAAAAAGAAAATTGCTTGGGAATAAGAAACAAAGATAATTGAGGAGAAGACGCTATGCTCGACTTCCTCAAGATATCTACGAACGTGTGGTGAAGAAGCTTGAGGAAGGAGAAACCGCAGCAAGGGTCAAACTCTACGAGAAAGAAGTTCCTAAGGCAATAAGTGAAGCAATCAACATGAAACAAGAAAAAGGTAAAGATTCAATTAGTCATGTTTTTGCACTGATCATCTCTCTATGTCATCCAAGAGCAAAAAGGGAAGAGGAAAAAGGAGGTGCTTCAAGTGCAAGGAATTAGGCCACTTCATTGCGTCTTGTCCACACAAAGACAAGGATGAAGGAATGAGGAGATGTTTTGGATGCAACGATAAGGACCATATGATCACTTCATGTCCGCTCATGAAGAATCAAAGACGTGCACCCTCCAAGATGACCCTCACTAAGAAAAAAGACAAACAACAAGTGTCATGTCAGGTTGAGCGACGCTTCTGCTACATGTGTGGTGAGCATGGTCATCTACCTAAGGTATGTAAGAAGGGTAAGGTTCCTAAGCAAGTAAATTTATCTCAATCTTATTCGCTTAGGAGACCCAAATTATACACTTGTGCTAGATCAGTAATGAGATCACCTAGAACTAGCACAATTGCTATTTGGGTACCAAAGGCTCTTTTAGATGAACGTTATGGACCCATCCCGAGATGGGTACCAAACTGTGCCAACTAGACCATGCAGGTGCCTCGAGATGGACTGGAGACCCTGGGAGAGCTTAAGATGGTTAATTCAAACTCTACGCTTAATTTGTCAATTTTATTGTCTATTTATTGACCCAAGGTTGAATTATTGTGCAATACTAATCCCATGTTCATCTCAAGTTAAATAAGTTGTAGAGGTCCTTAAGCGTTATTGGTGAATCAAGCAAAAGGACTTTGATGAGAATCTTCAACTTGCTCTCCAAAGGACGGTACCCGTGTATCTTAAGTGCATTATTTCTAATTAGTATTGCTATTAAGTTGGATTGTCGTGCTATACCAATCCTTGGAGTAGTTATGTTTTTGAGACTGCTTGTGTTGAATATCTTTCAATTAATGATCCATGATTTCCAAGATCATAATCATGCTAGCTCAATCGTGATTGTGTGCTTTATAGGTTATATCTTTTGAATCATTCAATGGGTAGCTTTTCAATTGATATATCCACCATGATTAACTCTTTTAGTGTATGTGGATAAACCTGTATCTTTCTGTAAGTCATGCTATGTGGTTTTTAATGATTAACTTATGTGCAAGAATGATAGTTTTGTTTAGTCCATGTTCACATGATTACTTTGTCTTGGTACTCTATGTATACCAAAACAAGAAATCCATGTTGTGTCTCTAATGCACCCTCTCAAGCTATGAGGTGCATGAGCAAAAGGTGCCCTAAATTGGTGAAAACAGGTGCCCTCACTCCACACTAAAAGAATGGATCTCATGGCATTCAGGTAAAAGGCAAAGGTATGGAGAATGGAACTATGCAATTTCATTAAATATCTTGAAGTTCCGTTGATTGTGATCATAGCTATGTTCTTGCCTTTCAATTGGTAGTATCTTGGCTTAGGTGCTCTATGCTTTAAAATGTTGTTTCCTTTGGTGTGCCTAAGAAAATACTTCTTAATCATGGTGTGCTTAGACATTGTGCTTTATATGCATGATCTTGTCGTTTTTCAATTGGTATATGTGTTGCAATGATCATCATGTGAGCAATTGTGCCTAGGTTGCTTTTAAAATGTTATATATCTTGAGGCATGCATTGTTTCCACTAGTCATAAGTTGTATTATGTCATCTATTCAATTGGCATCTTTTTGTGATGCAATTGATATATTATGCCTAGACCAAGGTATGTTGTGACCCCTCTAGTTCTGAGGACGCTAGAATGTGCAAGGTGCAAGTCATTCAAATACTTGATGCACAACTTTAGGGGGAGCACACATAACTTGTGTCTTTTGAGACTAACTGTTTCTTGAGTGATCCTATATAGTCTCAAGGTGGAAAAGGGAAGATGAGCAAGAAATGGAGCAATCAGGACCTGGGTACCTCCACAAGTCGAGTAATTGGTATCTAAAGTTTGTGGTGCTATGACAGTGATGATCTTTCAATCGGTAGCCTTGGTAGTGTGCTTCAATTGGTATCTTTTGGTAATCACTAGAATAGAAGCTTCATTTTGTGCCACAATACTATAACTTGTTCTAAGTTTGGTGTCTTAGCAACAAGAAAAGGTCAGGATAAAGGATCAGGCACAAGTGTGAAGGAGCTCCCTAGAGATAAAGCTTTCAAGATGGAAATCTTAAATTGATGACAAAAGCAACTTTCGCCTACTTAGATGGAAAGTACACCATAACAATGGTAAAGGTACAAAAGGAGGTATTGACCTTTTGCGTATTTGTACCTTAATTTTCTCAAATGCTTGTGTTGCATATGTTTAATGTGTAAGGGGGAGTAATGTTAGTGTGTTGCATTTTCCCTGCTTAATACCCTGCTGTCCCTTGACATCATCCTTTGTTATTGCTTGAATATGGTTTTGGTGTTTGATGTCAAGGGGGGGGGGGAATTTGTGCATTAAAGCTTACCTCGACCTGAGAGGAAAGCTTATCTTAAGGGTGAAGATTAATTTTTGTGTGTGCTCAAAGGGGTTTCCTTGAGTCCTATGATCTTAAAGAAGAATGTGTTAGTTTTGTTGATAATACTAATCATATGCTCCTTGTTGTATTATATGGTGATAATACATAATTAGTGCTTCCAATGACATGAAACAATTGGTATCTATTGTGTTTGTATTGTAATAGATATCCATTTGATTCTGGTGCTTTAAATTGGTATCTTAATGGTGAATAATGGTAGGTTGATATTCCTGTGGTATATCCATTTAATTGGTGTTTAACTCTGATTCTGTGCATCTGTGTGTTATACGCATCACGGTTTAATTATTGACACAATGCATCCCACGGGTGCTAATGTGTAGTAATGCTTCGAATTAGCCTAAGTATGTGCAATTTGGCATATAAGTCCAAAGTTAAGATTTCAATGTAAGCACATATTTAGGGGGAGCATTCTATAAACTTAGAATTCAAAATTTGTGCTTTAAATCTTATTCTTATGTAAGCTTTAATTGTGTTGCCATCAATCACTAAAAAGGGGGAGATTGAAAGCTCTCTTGTGGGTTTTGGTGTTTGGATGACAACCTAATTAAAGGACTAACAAGTGTGATAAGTGTTGAATAGGTGCTTAATGCAAAGCTAACAGGGTTCAACACAAGTGAACAAATGTGATGGTCTAAAGACTGTATTATCTATAGATAATGGACATCACAAGTAAGATGGACATTGCTTAAGTGAGACTCGGTGTGCGTAACTCAGAGACAACCGATCAAGCCAAGGATGGAGGCAAGAAGAGCTTCGAGGTACCGAGTGCACGGGAGAAGGTCAAGGAGACCAGGAACCCAAAGCCAGGGGTGAAGAAGAAGACTTGCAAAGTCAAGGTTGATCAAGTTAAGAGTTATGGTGCATCAAGGATCACTACATAAGGACAGGACTTACAACAACGAGGAAACATCTACAATTATGTGGTGTAAGTCATAAGGCTCAAGATCAAGCTCAAAGAAGTGAACAAGGTCACTAAAGGAACAGTGGTGTTGGAACTCAGGTATGTCAATCTAGATCAAGTCATCTTGACTTGATGGTTTATGAGTCCAACATCAATCTCAATCGTGCCAAATGCTAAAGAAGTGCAAAACAAGAACAAGGTATGTTTCTAGACTTAGTGAATTGTTTTTGAGCACTAACATGTTTATCTAAGTGCTAGAAACAGAGCCAAGCAGAGAAGATTTGAATTGAAGAAGAGTTGGTTGTGTACAGACAACATCAGCTCTAGCCTGGCGCACCGACTGACCGGTGGCACACCAGACAGTGTTCGGTGGTGCACCGAACAGTGTCCGGTGCCCCAGGCTGGCTCGGCGTCAACTAGGCTCTCGGGAAAAGAGATGGGTGACGTGGCTATAATTCACCGGACTGTCCGGTGGTGCACCAGACTGTCCGGTGAGCCAACGGTGCCCGCGCCAACAGTCGGCAGCGCAATCAGCGGGCGACGCGTGGCCTGAGCCAACGGTCAGTTGTGCGCCAAGAAGACCGAGGCCGCAACGGTCGACTTCGCCAGAAAAGGAAGGAGATCGGGCACCGGACAAGCTACTGTTCATGTCCGGTGGTGCACCGGACTGTCCGGTGCGCCACCCGACAGAAGGCAAGGATAGTTTTCCAAATGGAATTCCAACGGCTCCTAGGCCCCTTAGGACTATAAAAGGGACCCCTAGGCGCCTCAAACAAGTATACAAGCGCATCCAACTAGTGCATACATCATTTGGATCAATTCTCTCTCTCTTGTATATCTCTCTAGTTTGTGTGGAGGCAAAGCTATAAGCCTTTAGAGAGTGGAGAAGTGTTGCTGAGAGCTAGAGCAAAATCTTGAGCGTGTTGTTACTCTGCCGAAGTGCTGTTAAGAAGGTTGTAAGCAGCCACGGCGGTGTTGTAACCAATATCAACATAGTAGAAGGCTCTATCTGTCGTACTGACAGATCTGAGCAAATGGAGGAAGGAGTTGAAATAGACTCCAAGCCCAGGTGTGGCTAACTCCAACGAGGACTAGGAAAGCATTTCAGGCTTGGCTGAACCTCGAGATAAATCCCTGTGTCTGTGTGTTCTGCTCTGTGCTGTGTGCTATTTCTCTGTCTTACTTGTTGTTTATAACCGCACTTCAATATCTATACGTGGTACAAGCTGTTTCGAAGTGCAGAGTACTTTTAAGACAGGAACTTCAATCCCACTGCAACCTACTCGAAGGGTCCTCCATTCCACTATGATCTAGCCTTTGAGTAGAGTAAGAAATTCCAGTTAATATAGCTATAATTATTATTCGCCTATTCACCCCCCTCTAGGCGACATCTAGATCCTGTTCCTGGGCAGAGGGAACTTTCACAAGCCCATCAAGACACCCATGGGAACCAATTGGCATCTCGACCTCGACACGGGAGGTAAATCCGTAGATCAAAAGGTATACCAGTCGATGATAGGATCTTTACTCTATTTATGTGCATCTCGACCGGATGTTATGCTTTCCGTATGCATGTGTGCAAGGTTCCAAGCCGATCCTAAGGAAGTTCACCTTAGGGCCATGAAGCGAATCATGAGATATTTAGTTTACACTCCTAAGTTTGGGTTTGGTACCCTAGGGGATCAACCTTTGATTTAATAGGATATTCCGATGCTGATTGGGCAGGGTGTAAAATTGATAGGAAGAGCACATTAGGGACTTGTCAGTTTCTAGGGAGATCTCTGGTGTCTTGGGCTTCAAAGAAATAAAACTCAGTAGCTCTTTCCACCGTCGAAGCCGAGTACATTGCTGCAGGCCATTGTTGTGCATAATTACTTTGGATGAGGCAAACCCTTAGGGACTATGGCTACAAATTGAGCAAATTCCCTCTCCTATGTGACAATGAGAGTGCTATCCGCTTGGCGAAGAATCATGTTGAACACAGCCGCACTAAGCACATAGACATTCGGTTTCACTTTTTGAGGGATCACCAACAAAGAGGGGATATCGAGATAGCCTATATTAACAGCAAAGAACAATTAGCCGATATCTTCACCAAGCCATTAGATGAGAAAAACTTTACCAAACTTAGAAATGAGCTAAATATACTTGATTCTCGAAATTTTGATTGAAACATTGCACACATAACTCATTTATATACCTTTGATCATGTCTCTTTCATTGGGTACATATTCATATTCTTATTCTTCTTGTGCCAAGGCTAAGACTAATATGCTTCCATGAGTATTCTTGTGTTAGTCTTAGATTGAAAGGGAAATGGAGTACTCGGCAAAAACAACACTTCCACTCAACTCCATCGGTATTATTTACCCTTTGTCGGTATTCCACAACACTCTCCATTTTGGTATAATCTTTCACTCATATATTGTTTACCAAAGGAGGAGAAAATATAAAGGGCTCTCAAAATCTCCATTTTTGGCAATTAATGCCAAAGAGGGAGAAAGTATTAAGCCTAATGCAAAAGGACCGCACCACCACCAATTTCAAAATTTTCAAGAAATGAATTTTTCAAATTGGTATCTAAATTTATTTAATCATGTTCAAAAGATATTTACAAAAATTGGTAAAACCCTCCTGAACACTAAGAGGAGAATTTTATTTAGGGGGAGTTTTGTTTAGTCAAAGGAAAAGCATTTGAAATAGGGGGAGAAAATTTCAAATCTTGAAAATGCTTCTTGCAAATCTTTCTCATATGCCTTTGACTATTTGCAAAAACACTTTGAAAACAATTTCCAAAAGAATTTGCAAAAAAACAAAACAGTAGTGCAAACGTGGTCCAAAATGTTAAATAAAAGAAAGCAATCCATGCATATCTTATAAAATAATGAATTGGTTTAATTCTAAGTAACCTATGCACTTACCTTATGCAAACTAGTTCAATTCTGCACTTATATATTTGCTTTGGTTTGTGTTGGCATCAATCACCAAAAAGGGGGAGATTGAAAGGGAAATAGGGTCAAACCTTTTCCTATAAATGATTTTGGTGGTTGAATGACCAACACAAATAATTGGACTAACTAGTTTGCTCTAGATTATGTATTTTACAGGTGCATAAAGGTTCAACACAAACCAATAAAAAGATCAAGTTAGGGTTCAAAAGAAAGGAGCAAAAGAAACCGAAGAGAACCCTGGTTTGGCGCACCGGATTGTCCGGTGTGCCACCGGACAGTGTTCGGTGCACCAGGGGTCGTACGATCTGAACTCTTCACCTTCAGACTTCTCAGGTGCCGCTCTGCTATAATTCACCGAACTGTCCGGTGTGCCACCGGACTGTCCGGTGCACCAAGCGGAGCAACGGCTAACAGCGCAACGGTCGTCTGCAAAAGTGTGAACAGTGCGTGAATAGTGTACGCAGAAGTCAGAGCAGGCGTCAGAGGCGCACCGAACTGTCCGGTGCGACATGAAGTCAAAGCTCCAACGGTCGAAACCGCCAAAACCCTAACGGTTGGGTGACGTGGCTGGCGCACCGGGCTGTCCGGTGCGCCCATTGACGGACAGCCTCCCCAACGGCTATGTGGTGGTTGAGGGCTATAAATACCCCCAACCACCACCACTCCAAGCATCCAAGTTTTTCAGACATCTCATTCAATACAAGAGCTAGTGCAATCAATACAAGACACAATTCAATAGAATCAAAGCCTCTCCAAGTCCCAAATCCACTCCAAACAACTAGTGACTAGAGAGAGTGTTTTTGCTTGTGTTCTTTGAGCTCTTGTTCTTGGATCGCTTTCATCTTCCTCATTCTTGTTCTCTAAGTGACTTGTAATCAAAGCAAGATACACCAATTGTGTGGTGGTCCTTGTGGGGTCTAAGTGACCCGTTTGATTAAGGAGAAAGCTCACTCGATCTAGGTGACCATTTGAGAGAGGGAAAGGGTTGAAAGAGACCCAGTCTTTGTGACCACCTCAACGGGGACTAGGTTCTCAAGAACCAAACCTCAGTAAAACAAATCATCGTGTCATCCGCTTCATTTGCTTTTGATTGTTTCCCCCCCTCTCTCTCGGACTCGGATTTTATTCTAACGCTAACCTCGGCTTGTATATTGTGTTTTTAGTTGCAAATTTCAAATTTCACCTATTCACCCCCCCTCTAGGCGACTTTCAAATAGCACCTATTAATTCATTCAATTTTTCTTTTTGATGCATGTTAAGGTTGACAAAAAGGGTAAGTAAATTATCCTCATTTTCACTAGAGCTACCCTCATCACTAGATGTTGTATATTTAGCGGAGGCTCTAGATTTTACCTTTTTCCTTTTGTTGTCTTTTGCCATGAGGCACTTGTGGCCGACGTTGGGGGAAGAGAAGACCCTTATTGACGGCGATGTTGGCGGTGTCCCTCGTCGGAGGAGGAGTCGGTGGAGCTCATGTTGGAGTCCCATTCCCGACACACGTGGGCATCGCCGCCCTTCTTGTAGTATCTCCTCTTCTTCTTCTTTCCCCTCTTGTCGTCGCCCCTGTCACTACCACTAGACATAGGACATTTTGCAATAAAATGACCAGGCTTACCACACTTGTAGCACACCTCTTTTGGAGCGGGGTTTGTAGTCCTTCCCCTCCTTTGCTTGAGGATTTGACGGAAGCTCTTGATGATGAGCGCCATCTCTCATTGTTGAGCTTGGAGGCGTCGATGGGGAGCCTACTTGATGTAGACTCTTCTTTCTTCTCCTCCGACACTTGAATGCGACGGGTTGCACCTCGGGTGTGGAGGTGCCACCTTGCTCCAAGTTGACAATTTGTTTGGAGCTTTGATCATCAACTCAAAGCTCATAAACTTTCCTATCACTTCCTCGGGAGACATCAACTTATAGCGAGGATCACCATGAATTAATTGAACTTGAGTGGGATTACGAAAAAAACAAGTGATCTAAGTGTAACACCCGGTTTTAAGGAACAAAGCCGGGTGCATCTCATACATGCGCCAAGAAGACAACATATATAATAACAGAGTGTATAGGATAAATGTCATAAACATCAGAGTAATTATTACATAGCGGAAGACTTATTACAAAATAAAGGAATAAATGTAAAACGAACTAAGGATCGTTGGCGCCAATGTCGACTGAGAAACGCACCTATATCAGATCGAAAGCCTCAGTGTTAGGCGGCTCCTCTTCGACCACCTGTTCTTCTCCTGTGGGGGGGGTGTGAGACAGCAAGAGTGAGCTCACATACGTTCATAGCTCAACAAGTCGTGGGGAATAATGTGGCATGAACTCACCAAAGGTGGGAGTTCATGAAGTGTAAGGCTGATCAATGAAATAAAGGCTAAGGCTGAGCATTGCTTTTTATAAGTTGGTCAAAATTTTATTAGCAATTACTAAGTGTAAGTAATACCAAACCTTAATAATAATAAAGAACAGTAATAGTAAAATAATCCCAAATGCGATGCAAATGTCAATTAAATTTAAGTTCCATAATTAATCATGTGAGGGTCCGAGCCGCTCTTGACCGTGAGCACGGCTAGTATACTAGTTTTACACTCTGCAGAGGTTGCACATCTTTACCCACAAGTCATGTTACCCATCTGCCAAGAGACGACCAATCCCATACACCTCTACCGAGGAGGGCGAGGCAGGGTAACACTAGTGGCCTTTACAAAGTTCCACTAGCTTCAGAAATCCCGCTACAGTTTATAGGAAGCTCCAGTGCAGGGTTCTTGCCTGACCGCCATCGCAGCAAATCAACCAAGGACCTCCCTACACTGACCACTCCCCTACTGCCCTTACCCCTTTCGGGTAAGGAAGACCTCCACTAGCTTTCCTAGTTAATCAGCCAAGGGCGTCCCATTAAACCCTTGTTGGTAGCACCTGTTTTCCCGGGTGGTCGCTCCATGTTCCCATTAATTTAATGATCTTAACATGAACAATAATAATAACAAGATAATAACAGAATAATCATGAATAGTGTATCTCCATACCCAATCCACATAAAGCAATAGCAAGTACTACCCAAAAATATTTCAGGGGTGAACAAGGTATAAAGATAACCCAAACTTGGGGTGACATAAAGGATCCCATCAAAATTAACCTATGCAGATCATTAAAATTAATAAGAACATGGCTGGGAAAAGTAAGTGATCAAGGGCACAACTTGCCTTCAATGAGCTCCTGCTCAGCTACTTCTACTTGCTGAACCTCAGTTTCCACAGTGGCTTGTTCGTCTATTCGCATCAACACAATACATACATAGTATAGCCAAAATCAACATCACAACAAACAGATGAATAAAAATATACAGTAAAAATCTACACATTTAAATGAAATCATAGGAACTGGAATCACTAAATTTGGAGTTATAGATTTCAAGTTATGAATTTCCTAAGGTTAATGTGATTAAAATAGGATTAGATGAGAAATTAATTTTCTAACTGAGTTCATGTCAAAACAGAGACACTAAATGGTAGAGAATATTATTACAAAAATTTTAGAAATTGGAATGGTTCAATTTGGACCAAAAATGGAATTTCTATGAATTTTACAAGTTTCTAGATTCGTTTTTGTATTAAAAACTAATTTCTATAATCAATTCTCTGTTTTTAATTCTCTCTGGACTGGGCCTCGATTTCTAGAAAAGTCAGGGGCTACGGGGTAAAACTCCTAAGACTCAGGAAATAGTGGAGAGGACGGCGGGTTGAATACTTAAAACTATAGGGTCTCTTTAGTAAAGTTGACCCGCGAAGGGGTATCGAGCGTTTCTGACCGCCCGATCCGAAATCAGGGGCACGGATTAGATCCAGGTGAGTTACCCTCCGCGCGAACCGGTACCCAACATGGACCCTAGGATATGGCTTTGACGGCTAGGATTTAAACAACCAACCCGGGCACCCGACCGACCGATCACATTTTAACGGCGTAGATCAAGCGATTGAAACGGCAGCCGATACACTAATCTGAATCGTTCATTGGGGATCTGACGGCGGCAACTGGCTGGCTTCTCTCCTTCACCCAGCCGACCACGGCCGCACCGCCCCGAACCGCGGCGGAGGTTCATCGGCGGTTCACCAGCGCAGGGCCCAGGTGCACTAATCGGATTTCAACGAGATGCTACACGATGCGGAAGTAAAGGTGAGTGCCAAGAAGGTTATATTACCTGTGATTACGTCACGATGATCCCTACCCACGACGAGGCAAGGTTCCGCGGCGGCGGATGGCTCCGACGAGAAATTACTCGCAGCCACTGCCACGAGCCTGCACGAGGAGGGCGCGGTCCCCATCCATATGTACCAGCGGACCCCCAGAAGGCTTCACATCCGCAGCTGCCTGACGCAGCGCCCACTCCGCGAAGCTCCACGAATCAGCGGCCGGAAGGGGACACCGATGCGCAATTCGCCAACTCCTAGGCACCAAACGCCCACCAGCAATGTCGAGGGCCACAAGCGACCCGACCTGATCGCCATGCGCAGCCGGAGTGGCTACCGGTGGTGATGCTTTCACGCGGCGGCTCAACACTCTCCCTCTCCCCTTTCTCTCTGTAGGCGTCGCGGTTCATCCCGACTCGTGGGCAACGGCGACAGCGGCTCACGCGACGACAAGGCGGTGACTAAGTTAACAGAGCGTGAGATCCAGGGGTCGGTTATATGCAGGTGGAATCGATCTTCGAGGACTCGGTCATGCCGTGAAGCTCAGGGTTCTGTTGCGCTTCTGTCAGGGGCCCGAGTTCACCGCGAAGGGGATGGTTCTGACGAAGAGGTCCCACATATCAGTGTCGGCCTGCGCAAGGCGCGCACGTGTGGTGTGGCCGGCCAGCGGGCCCCGTCGGTCAGTGAAATGAGCGCGGGCTAGGTGAATGGTGCTGGGCCGCGGTGGGAGAAGCTGACACGGGCGCAGGGAGTTAGCTGGGCCAGTTTTCGGCCCACAACACAGGTTAGTCTTCTTTCTTTTTTTTCCAATTTCTGTTTTATTTTATTCCTACTTATTTTGAATCAAATTTGAATTTGAATATGAGTTCCTCCTTTGAACCATTTATACAAATTCAAACCTTAATGTACAAATATATTTTTATTTTCTTGTTTTATTTAAATACTATTTGTTTTGCTTTTCCTTTCTAAATTCTACAATTCCTTTTTAATTTTAAATTCCACTTTGGACTTTAATATTTTTCTTGTCACATTTTTATTTTATTTTGTCATAATATGCACACACAAAAATAATATCCAGCATGATGCATAATTTAATGGCATATATTCTTTTATTAATTATTTGTTTTTGAATATGGTGTTCACATGTGATGATGCATAAAGGTTAAACTCACATAAGGAGAAATTGTTTCTCTATTAATATTATTTCTAACAAATTACAAAGTGGGTATTACAAATCCTACCCCCCTTAAAAAGAATCTCGTCCTCGAGATTTAGGAGGAACGAGGGAAAAGATGGGGAAAATCTATGTGAAGCTCTTCTCTCTCCCAAGTAGCTCCATCTTCTCCATGGTGACTCCATTGCACTTTACACATCTTTATCACCTTATTTCTTGTAACTCGAGTCAAAGTAGCAAGGATCTTGATCGGATACTCCGTGTAAGTCAAATCACCCTAAACACTGAGCTCTTCCATTGGTGACTGGTCCTCGGGTACACGGAGACACTTCTTAAGCTGAGACACGTGAAACACATTATACACATCCGATAGACTAGCAGGTAACTCAAGCTGGTATGCCATCTCCCCAACTCGCCTAAAGATCATGAATGGTCCAATAAAGCGAGGGGGACAATTTGCCCTTGATTTTGAATCTCCTCATTCCATGAAGTGGTGACATCTTGAGGTACACATGATCACCTTCCTCAATTTCCAGTGGTCTTATTCTATTATCTGCGTAGCTCTTTTGCCTGGTTTGAGCTACCCTCAAATTCTCTCGAATTATACAAACTTGTTCTTCTGCCTCTTGAATAAGTTCAGGTCTAGAGAACTGTCTTCCCCTAGTCTGATCCAATATAGAGGAGTCCTACATTTCCTGCCATATAGAGCCTCGAACGGTGACATCTTCAGACTGGCCTGGTAACTATTATTACATGAGAACTCAGCATAAGGTAAACTCTTATCCCAACTTCCACCATGTTTAAGAGCACAAGCTCTTAACATATCCTCTAGCACTTGGTTGGTCCTCTCAGTCTGCCCGTCGGTTTGGGGATGGTAAGCCGAACTAAAATTCAATCTCGTATCCATTGACTCGTGTAACTTCTTCCAATACCGAGAGGTAAACTGTGATCCCCGGTCTGATACAATCTTCTTTGGCACACCATGCAGGCATACAATCCGTGCCATGTACAACTCTGCCAACTTGGCTCCTGAATACGTGGTCTTCACTGGAATAAAGTGGGCTACTTTAGTTAGCCTGTCCACAATCACCCATATAGAATCATATCCAGCAGACGTGCGGGGTAATCCAACAATGAAGTCCATGCTAATCTCTTCCCATTTCCACTCAGGTATCTTCAGTGGATGCAGTAGTCCGGCTGGCCTCTGGTGTTCAGCCTTAACTCTTTGGCATACATCGCACATAGCCACATGTGCAGCCACATCTCTCTTTAGTCCATACCACCAATACTTTTGCTTCAAATCTTGATACATCTTGGTGCTTCCAGGGTGGATAGAATAAACTGAATCATGTGCCTCCGTCAATATGGTTTTCCGAAGACTATCAATATCGGGAACACAGATCCGATTCTTGAACCATATGGTGCCTTGCTCATCCTCTGTGAAATCTGGGCCTCTACCTTCTGTTATCAGATCCTTGATCTCCTGGATTTTGGCATCACCAACCTGACCTTTACGAATTTCTTGCTCCAAGGTAGGTTCCAATTCAATAATCACTCCTTCCGTATGTGTAACAATTCCCAGGTTGAGCCTCTCGAAATCTTTTGCTAATTCATCAGGTAGCTGGACAACGAAAGCGGAGTGAACATGCTCCTTCCGACTCAAGGCATCTACGACCAAATTTGCCTTGCCTGGGTGGTAATGAATCTCCAAGTCAAAATCCTTAATGAGTTCCAACCAACGGTGTTGCCTAAGGTTAAGATCCTTCTGAGTGAATATGTACTTCAAGCTCTTATGGTCCGTGTATACTTGGCACTTAGTTCCCATGATGTAGTGTCTCCAAATCTTAAGTGCATGCACAACGACAGCCAATTCCAAGTCATGAGTGGGGTAGTTCAATTCATGCTTCCGCAACTGACGAGATGCATAGGCAATCACATGTCCTTCTTGCATGAGCACACATCCAAGTCCTTGGCCACATGCATCACAGTAAATGTCAAATCCCTTCTGCAGATCTGGCATAATCAATACTGGTGGCGACATTAGTCTCTCCTTCAATTGCTCAAAGCTGTCTTGGCATTTCTCGTCCCACTTAAATTCTCTTCCTTTCTCCAAAAGTGAAGTCATAGTTTTAGCAATCTTAGAAAATCCTTCAATAAATCTCCGATAATATCCTGCTAATCCCAAGAAACTCCGAATCTCCGTAGCTGTAGTGGGTACTCTCCATTCCATTATCTCCTTAACTTTAGCAGGATCCACTGAAATTCCTCCATTAGAAATAATATGACCAAGAAATGGCACCTCGCCAATCCAAAACTCGCACTTGCTGAATTTGGCATATAGCTGGTTATCTCGTAGCTTCTGTAGCACCAACCTTAGATGTTGTTCATGATCACTTTCATTCCTAGAATAGATCAGAATATCGTCGATAAACACCACGACGAATCTGTCCAAATACTCCATAAACACCTTATTCATCAAATTCATGAGATAAGCTGGTGCATTGGTTAATCCAAATGACATAACAGTGAACTCATATAATCCATATCGAGTCGAGAATGCTGTCTTAGGAATATCCGATGGTCTAATCCTCATCTGATGGTAACCGGATCGGAGATCAATCTTCGAGAATACTCTAGCACCCCTCATGGGTTTTCTCATATTGTCCAACACATATGCCCAAACCAAAATCTCAGCATGACGCATAATTTTATTAGCAACACATGGGGTCAAATAGACCTTTTTTATTCCTCCTAAAATAGTATCATACCGAATACTAACTAAAGGAACATGTAGATCTTACAAATAGTAGTAATTTATATATATGTTTATGTAGCTTGGTGGAGCTGGTGGTGGTGGAGATGGTGGTCGTTGTCGTTGTCTATCCAACCGTGATTGCCTTATTTCTTGATGTATCTCCAGACGGGCCTGACGTATTTCCTCGCGTTCTTGTCTTATCTGGTTTTGCATTTCGGTCACCATGTCTGTCAATTGTTGTATTACCAGCCTTTGGGTTGCAATCACTTGATCGATTTCAACAGGTGGAGGATTTGGAGGATTCATTTCTGTTTGCTGTTGCGTGATAATCTTTCCTTTCCTGGTATTGACCATCTGAGTTAGATACATATGGTAAGAGAGAGCAGTAGACAAGGCAGTAATTACGACTCATGTTACTTTGGGGGATTTATTAGCTAAGCAGATTAATATTTTACCCATCATAGCTAATTTATTACCTTATGCTGGCACATGCTAAGATGTCCATATATAATATTTCAATCAATCAAAGAAGCAAATCAGACATTTTTCATCAGAACAACCAAACAACATTTTTAATAGAGAAAATATTTTTTTTGTCTTAGGTCTCCTATCTCTTAAAAATGTCATAGGGGTAGGGATTCCAAGGTGTGAAATCCATCTTGTCTTAGAATAGAAAAGGTAAGAATGCTCAGAGTAGAACAGTAACAGGTGAGACAGGATCAAGATGGGTGTAGAAAGAATCAGAGTAAGGTGAGTATAGGATGAATCAGAATAAGATAAGTAGGTAAGGGTTTTGTCCATTTCTATCTAGGTTTCGTCCTACGGTCAACATTTCCTCTGATACCACTTATGTAACACCCAGTTTTAAGGAACAAAGCCGGGTGCATCTCATACATGCACCAAGAAGACAACATATATAATAACAGAGTGTATAGAGATAAATGTCATAAACATCAGAGTAATTATTACATAGCGGAAGACTTATTACAAAATAAAGGAATAAATGTAAAACGAACTAAGGATCGTTGGCGCCAATGTCGACTGAGAAACGCCACCTAGATCAGATCGAAAGCCTCAGTGTTAGGCGGCTCCTCTTCGACCACCTGTTCTTCTCCTGTGGGGGGTGTGAGACAGCAAGAGTGAGCTCACATAAGTTCATAGCTCAACAAGTCGTGGGGAATAATGTGGCATGAACTCACCAAAGGTGGGAGTTCATGAAGTGTAAGGCTGATCAATGAAATAAAGGCTAAGGCTGAGCATTGCTTTTATAAGTTGGTCAAAATTTTATTAGCAATTACTAAGTGTAAGTAAATACCAAACCTTAATAATAATAAAGAACAGTAATAGTAAAATAATCCCAAATGCGATGCAAATGTCAAATTAAAAGTTCCATAATTAATCATGTGAGGGTCCGAGCCGCTCTTGACCGTGAGCACGACTAGTATACTAGTTTTACACTCTGCAGAGGTTGCGCATCTTTACCCACAAGTCATGTTACCCATCTGCCAAGAGACGGCCAATCCCATACACCTCTACCGAGGAGGCGAGGCAGGGTAACACTACGTGGCCTTTACAAAGTTCCACTAGCTTCAGAAATCCCGCTACAGTTTATAGGAAGCTCCAGTGCAGGGTTCTTGCCTGACCGCCATCGCAGCAAAATCAACCAAGGACCTCCCTACACTGACCACTCCCCTACTGCCTTGCCCCTTTCGGGTAAGGAAGACCTCCACTAGCTTTCCTAGTTAATCAGCCAAGGGCGTCCCATTAAACCCTTGTGGTAGCACTGTTTTCCCGGGTGGTCGCTCCATGTTCCCATTAATTTAATGATCTTAACATGAACAATAATAATAACAAGATAATAACGGAATAATCATGAATAGTGTATCTCCATACCCAATCCACATAAAGCAATAGCAAGTACTACCCAAAAATATTTCAGGGGTGAACAAGGTATAAAGATAACCAAAACTGGGGTGACATAAAGGATCCCATCAAAATTAACCTATGCAGATCATTAAAATTAATAAGAACATGGCTGGGAAAAGTAAGTGATCAAGGGCACAACTTGCCTTCAATGAGCTCCTGCTCAGCTACTTCTACTTGCCGAACCTCAGTTTCCACAGTGGCTTGTTCGTCTATTCGCATCAACACAATACATACATAGTATAGCCAAAATCAACATCACACCAAACAGATGAATAAAATATACAGTAAAAATCTACACATTTAAATGAAATCATAGGAACTGGAATCACTAAATTTGGAGTTATAGATTTCAAGTTATGAATTTCCTAAGGTTTAATGTGATTAAAATAGGATTAGATGAGAAATTAATTTTCTAACTGAGTTCATGTCAAAACAGAGACACTAAATGGTAGAGAATATTATTACAAAATTTTAGAAATTGGAATGGTTCAATTTAGACCAAAAATGGAATTTCTATGAATTTTACAAGTTTCTAGATTTGTTTTTGTATTAAAAACTAATTTCTATAATCAATTCTCTGTTTTTAATTCTCTCTGGACTGGGCCTCGATTTTTAGAAAAGTCAGGGGCTACGGGGTAAAACTCCTAAGACTCAGGAAACAGTGGAGAGGACGGCGGGTTGAATACTTAAAACTATAGGGTCTCTTTAGTAAAGTTGACCCGCGAAGGGGTATCGAGCGTTTCTGACCGCCCGATCCGAAATCAGGGGCACGGATTAGATCCAGGTGAGTTACACTCCGCGCGAACCGGTACCCAACATGGACCCTAGGATATGGCTTTGACGGCTAGGATTTAAAACAACCAACCCGGGCACCCGACCGACCGATCACATTTTAACGGCGTAGATCAAGCGATTGAAACGGCAGCCGATACACTAATCTGAATCGTTCATTGGGGATCTGACGGCGGCAACTGGCTGGCTTCTCTCCTTCACCCAGCCGACCACGGCCGCACCGCCCCGAACCGCGGCGGAGGTTCATCGGCGGTTCACCAGCGCAGGGCCCAGGTGCACTAATCGGATTTCAACGAGATGCTACACGATGCGGAAGTAAAGGTGAGTGCCAAGAAGGTTATATTACCTGTGATTACGTCACGATGATCCCTACCCACGACGAGGCAAGGTTCCGCGGCGGTGGATGGCTCCGACGAGAAATTACTCGCAGCCACCGCCACGAGCCTGCACGAGGAGGGCGCGGTCCCCATCCATATGTACCAGCGGACCCCCAGAAGGCTTCACATCCGCAGCTGCCTGACACAGCGCCCACTCCGCGAAGCTCCACGAATCAGCGGCCGGAAGGGGACACCGATGCGCAATTCGCCAACTCCTAGGCACCAAACGCCCACCAGCAATGTCGAGGGCCACAGCGACCCGACCTGATCGCCATGCGCAGCCGGAGTGGCTACCGGTGGTGATGCTTTCACGCGGCGGCTCAACACTCTCCCTCTCCCCTTTCTCTCTGCAGGCGTCGCGGTTCATCTCGACTCGTGGGCAACGGCGACAGCGGCTCACGCGACGACAAGGCGGCGACTAAGTTAACAGAGCGTGAGATCCAGGGGTCGGTTATATGCAGGTGGAATCGATCTTCGAGGACTCGGTCATGCCGTGAAGCTCGGGGTTCTGTTGCGCTTCTGTCAGGGGCCCGAGTTCACCGCGAAGGGGATGGTTCTGACAAAGAGGTCCCACATATTATTGTCGGCCCGCGCAAGGCGCGCATGTGTGGTGTGGCCGGCCAGCGGGCCCCGCCGGTCAGTGAAATGAGCGCGGGCTAGGTGAATGGTGCTGGGCCGCGGTGGGAGAAGCTGACACGGGCGCAGGGAGTTAGCTGGGCCAGTTTTCGGCCCACAACACAGGTTAGTCTTCTTTCTTTTTTTTCCAATTTCTGTTTTATTTTATTCCTACTTATTTTGAATCAAATTTGAATTTGAATATGAGTTCCTCCTTTGAACCATTTATACAAATTCAAACCATAATGTACAAATATATTTTTATTTTCTTGTTTTATTTAAATACTATTTGTTTTGCTTTTCCTTTCTAAATTCTACAATTCCTTTTTAATTTTAAATTCCACTTTGGACTTTAATATTTTTCTTGTCACATTTTTATTTTATTTTATCATAATATGCACACACAAAAATAATATCCAGCATGATGCATAATTTAATGGCATATATTATTTTATTAATTATTTGTTTTTGAATATGGTGTTCACATGTGATGATGCATAAAGGTTAAACTCACATAAGGAGAAATTGTTTCTCTATTGATATTATTTCTAACAAATTACAAAGTGGGTATTACACTAAGAATAACCTTGACCATTTCATGGTCATCCCACTTGGTGCTCCTGAGGTTGCGCACTTGATTTATCAAGGTCTTGAGTCGGTTGTACATGGCTTGTGGCTCCTCTCCTTGGTTGAGGACAAATAGACCAAGCTCCCCCTCGACCGTCTCCCGTTTGGTGATCTTGGTCACCTCATCTCTTTTGTGCGCGGTCTTAAGTACGTCCCAAATCTCCTTGGCACTTTCAACCCTTGCACCTTATTATACTCCTCTCGACATAGAGAGGCGAGGAGTATAGTAGTGGCTTGGGAGTTGAAGTGCCGGATTTGGGCAACCTCGTCCGAGTCATAGCATTCGTCCCCTACCGATGGTACCTGCGCTCCAAACTCAACAATGCCCCAAATGCTTATGTGGAGTGAGGTTAGGTGATGCCTCATTTTATCACTCCACATACAATAATCTTCACCATAAAAAACTGGTGGTTTGCCTAAGGGAACGGAAAGTAAAGGAGCGCGCTTAGAAATGCGGGGATAGCGAAGTGGCATCTTACTATACTTCTTGCGCTCATGGCGCTTAGAAGTGATGGACGGCGCGTCGGAGCCGGAGGTGGATGGTGACGAAGAGTCGGTCTCATAGTAGACCACCTTCTACATCTTCTTTTTCTTGTCACCGCTCCGATGCGACTTGTGAGGAGGTGATCCCTCCTTGAGCTTGTTGCTGGACTCCCTTGATGGAACCTTCATGTGGCTTGTGGACTTGTCGTCAATCACTGTCGGGTACCATAATTAGGGGTACCCCCAACGCTCCTAATCATGGCTGGTAAACACCCTCAGGCCAACTGATGGGTGCGGTTCAAGCCAAGACTTTGTCTACCCGAGGGACGCGATCTCACCCGAGCCCAGCCTCGGGTTGGAACAGTAGTCCCAGACAAGTTCACGCCTCGCCCGAGGGCCTCCTCAGACAGCGGGCGCCCCCTCGGCTCTCCCGAGGCCCGGCTCGGGCAGGCTTCGTTGTGAAGAAACCTTGTCCATACCGCCTCACCAACCGACCGCTTCGCAGGCGCATTAAATGCAGGAGATGCCTGACGCCGCATCCTGACACACGCGCCTCAGACGGCCAGGTCGAAGTGACCGCAGTCACTTCGCCCCTCTTCTTTATTGTCTGATATGATAGGAAAACAACGCCGCTCGCTCTGCTCCGACTGTTGTGTCAGCCATCACGGCAACGACTGACAACAAGTCACGATCAACCACTGAGTTCAAGCCTCGGGCGCAACAGGAAGCTCCGCCTCGCCCGACCTCACGCTCCAGTCTCGGGAGGAGGTTTCCGCCTCGCCCGGCCTCACGCTCCGGCCTCGGGAGGAGATCTCTGCCTCGCCCGACCCCCGGACTCGGCCTCGACCCCGGTCTCGGGAGGAATCGCGTCCTCGCCCGACCCTGGCCTCGACCTCAAGAGAAGTCTCCGCCTCGACCGACCCTGGGCTCGGACCGACCGCGCTAACAGAGGATACATCATTTCCCTATTCCTAGCCTGCTCAGGCTAGGAAGAACAAGACCGGCGTCCCATCTGGCTTACCCCGGCGACGGGTAATGATGGTGCCTCGCGTGCGCCATGATGCCGGTGACTCTCAGCCCCTTATGACAGCAAGGAGCCGTCAGCAGGATCCTCACCGTGCTGCTAGCTGTGCTCCTACAGGACTCAGGCGCTCCTCCGGCGGCCACGCCATCACATGTACAGGGCCCAAGCTCTCCCCCAACGGCAAAGTTGGCATGTACACAGGGCTTAGGCACTCCACTACCGAACACGTTAGCGCATAGCTATGCCCCCTGTTGTACGTCTGGACTCTCTCCTTGCCTCTATAAAAGGGAGGTCCAGGGCCACCCTGAGGGGGGTTCGCGCGAGGGAAGCGGCGGACGAGCTCTGTGTCTCTCTCTCTCTCTCTCTCTCACGCGACGCGCTTGTAACCCCTACTGCGAGCGGCACCCCTGGTGCAGGATAATACAAGGCTTGTCCCACATCTTGTGTTCCATCCCGCGCCAACCCATCTGGGCAGGGACACGCAGCCACAATTCACTCGTCGGTCCAGGGACCCCCCGGGGTCGAAACACCGACAGTTGGCGCGCCAGGTAGGGGGCTGCTGCGTGTTAACGAACACCTTCCCGTTGAGATCCAGATGGGGAGTCTTCAGCATCCTCTCCAGCCTGGGACGGTGCTCCGCTTCGAGAGTCTCGAGTTCATGTCCCTCGACGGCAGCTACGACATGGTACTCCTCCCCCCGCGGCGTGACAACAACGACGGTCTTCGACTCGCCCGGCGGCGGCGAGCTCTACGACAGCATCTCCCCGCGGCAGAAGAGGAGCACTCCGGTTGTCCCCGCCACCCTCCTCGTCGGAGGAGGTGGAGACGAGGCAACCATGGCCACGCAAGAGGCGGCACCTTGTCGGCTGTCGCACCAGAGCGAGTCGACGACGCCGGCACTCCCCCGGGGGACATGTCGGACATTGCCCTCGCACCTGAGGCGAAGGCAGGTGTCACTTCCTCGCGACGTGTCAGCCTCAAGCGGACTGATGACGCCAGCACCCTCGCAAAGAACCTGCTGGGCGTTACCCTCGTACCTGAGAAGACGGTGTGCTCCGCCCCCGACACGACTTCACCACCGTCCAACGACCAAGAGGTACCGTCCGTTTTCCATTCCATACATTTTCGGTTCAGCTTCGATCCACCTAGCGACCCCGCTATGGTGAGCGCCTTCGTAAAGGCGTATCCAAACCTTCCGGGGTACCACATGTGGTCGACCTGGGACCGACTGATAGCCGTCTCAACCTTCGGACCGATGGGTTCTGAGGAAGAGGACGACCCCGACTCCGGTTGGGATTTCTCTGCCCTCAATGACCCCGGTGCCATGCGGGGCTTCATGTCCGCATGTGACCACTGCCTCTCCGGTTGTTCTGACGATGGCCATAACCTTGACGACGAGGGCTACGGCCCAAGTCGTGAATGTTTCCACGTCGATCTGGGAGATCACAACGGAGGCAACCACCTCGGTATGCTAGAGGTTGACGATCCCCCTGGGCCCGCATCTCGCGTTGACATCCCGCGGGAGCTAGCTGTGGTCCCAGTCCCTACGGGGGGTCAGGACATACAGCTCGAGCAAATCCGTGAGATGCAGGCCCGGGTCGACGGGGAAGTAGGCCGGCTTGTACAGCTCCGACAGAACATCGAACAGGAGTGGGCAGGCCGATCACTCGCCCGAGAAGCCTGTCATCGGGCCCAAGACATCCGGCGCCACATCATCGACAACGCCAGGGCAGCGCTGCCTCTGGCCGTCAGCGGGTCCGTGAGAGCACCTAGAGGGGGGGTGAATAGGTGATCCTGTAAAACTTGAAAACTTAAGCCACAAAAACTTGGTTAAGCGTTAGTACAGTAAATGCCAAGTGGCTAGAGAGGAGTCAAAACACAATAACCACAAGAGATCAATCACAGAGATGGCACGGTGTTTATCTCGTGGTTCGGCCAAGACCAATGCTTGCCTACTCCACGTTGTGGCGTCCCAATGGACGAGGGTTGCAATCAACCCCTCTCAAGCGGTCCAAAGACCCACTTGAATACCACAGTGTTTTGCTTGCTTTTCTTAATCCCATTTGCGAGGAATCTCCACAACTTGGAGCCTCTCGCCCTTACACTTGAATATCACAAAGACGCACAGAGCAAGGGAGGGATTAGCAACTCACATAAGACACAAAGATCACAACAAATACGCACACACAAGACCCAGACTTAAGCTCAAAAGACTAGCACACTAGAACGGAGCTTAAATCACTAGAATGTCGAACAAGTGCGCAAGAATGAAGTGCGAGTGGTCAAGATTGCTCAAGGAATGCTTGGTGTTCTCCTCCATGCGCCTAGGGGTCCCTTTTATAGCCCCAAGGCAGCTAGGAGCCGTTGAGAGCAATTCTGGAAGGCAGATCTTGCCTTCTGTCGACTGGCGCACCGGACAGTCCGGTGCCCCCTTCTAGCCATTGGCTCGGCCACGTGTCCCGTGCAGGTTGCGTGGCCGACCGTTGGCCCGGTCGACCGTTGGCTCACCGGACAGTCCGGTGCACACCGGACAGTCCGGTGAATTATAGCCGTACGTCGCCGATGAATTCCCGAGAGCGACGAGTTCGCCTGTGAATGGCCCACCGGACAGTCCGGTGCACCACCGGACCGACCGGTGAATTATAGTCGTACACCGCCGTCGAAGTCCCGAGAGCAGCCTGTTCGCCAGAGTCAGCCTGGCGCACCGGACACTGTCCGGTGCACCACCGGACAGTCCGGTGAACCCAGACTGAGCGGACTTTGGCTGAACAAAGCCATCTCATTTCCAATTCAACTTTTCCTGTTTCCAGCACTTAGACACAATACATTAGTCCATAAAACAATGTACTAAGTCTGAGAAACATACCTTTATCCTTGATTTGTACTTTGTCCACCTTTTTACACTTAGGCACTTGTGTTGGACACTAAATCACCAAAATACTTAGAAATGGCCCAAGGGCACATTTCCCTTTCAATCTCCCCCTTTTTGGTGATTTATGCCAACACAACATAAAGCAAGTAGAACAAGTACAAAATCAATTCAAATAAGAACTCAAAATTGTTCTGATTCAATTTTGACATATATGGATCATCCTTTGCCACCAAATGATTTGTTTTTGCAAATCAAACACAAATTTCTATCTCTAAGTTAAACATACTTGTTAAAACATAAAGAGAGTCATTACAAGAGAAATTGATTCAAGATTTCAAAAACTCCCCCTTTTTCCCATAATCAACATTTCTCCCCACAAGAAGCCAACTTTTGACAAGAGAGACAATAAAAGAGTTTTGACAAACCAAAAGAGTTTTGACAAACCAAAAGCTCTATTTTACTATTTTCAAAATCTCTCAGGTGGTAGCTGATCCATTTATCGCTTTGGCCTTTATTTTCTCCCCCTTTGGCATCAAGCACCAAAACGGGATCAATCTTGGCCCTTTAACCCCATTGCCTCACCAAAATCTTCAAATAAGAATACAAAGGCAATAAGAGTACATGAGATGAACTTGGAATAAGTTACCCTCTCATCGGAGTGCAGTGGAAGTATTTCATGGTCCAAGTCCACCTTTTCCCTTTCAAACCTCCTTTGAGACTAAAACAAGCAAACTCAAGCAAACGGTTAGTCTCAAAGGGTCAAGTTGTAGCACAACTCCCCTAAACATGTGCATCACTTGCAAAAAGGACTTGTGAGGTCCAGGGAGTGTTTGTACAACTTGAGCACCATACATAAGCAACAAAATGCATAAGGAACATGATCAAAGGCATAAATACATGTATGCTACAAATCAATCTAAGTTCCGCGAATCTAGGACATTTAGCTCACTACGCAGCCTGCAAAAGGTCTTTTCATCTAAAGGCTTAGTGAAGATATCGGCTAGCTGGTTCTTGGTGCTAACATGAAACACTTCGATATCTCCCTTTTGCTGGTGGTCTCTCAAAAAGTGATGCCGGATGTCAATGTGCTTTGTGCGGCTGTGCTCAACAGGATTTTCCGCTATTCGGATAGCACTCTCATTGTCACATAGGAGTGGGACTTTGCTCAGATTGTAGCCAAAGTCCCGGAGGGTTTGCCTCATCCAAATTAGTTGCGCGCAACACTGTCCTGCTGCAATGTACTCGGCCTCAGCGGTGGATAGGGCAACGGAAGTTTGTTTCTTAGAGTTCCACGACACCAGGGACCTTCCTAAGAATTGGCACGTCCCCGATGTACTCTTCCTATCGACCTTACATCCAGCATAGTCGGAATCTGAGTATCCAATCAATTCAAAGTTAGACCCCTTTGGATACCAGATCCCGAAGCAAGGCGTAGCGACTAAATATCGAAGAATTCGCTTCACGGCCCCTAAGTGACACTCCTTAGGATCGGATTGAAATCTAGCACACATGCATACGCTAAGCATAATATCTGGTCTACTAGCACACAAATAAAGTAAAGACCCTATCATAGACCGGTATGCTTTTTGATCAACGGACTTACCTCCTTTGTTGAGGTCGGTGTGTCCGTCGGTTCCCATCGGAGTCTTTGTGGGCTTGGCGTCCTTCATCCCAAACCGCTTTAGCAAGTCTTGCGTGTACTTCGTTTGGGAGATGAAGGTGCCGTCCTTGAGTTGCTTCACTTGGAACCCGAGGAAGTAGTTCAACTCGCCCATCATCGACATCTCGAATTTCTGCGTCATCACCCTGCTAAACTCTTCACAAGACTTTTGGTTAGTAGAACCAAATATTATGTCATCGACATAAATTTGGCACACAAAAAGATCACCATCGCAAGTCTTAGTGAAAAGAGTTGGATCGGCTTTCCCAACCTTGAAGGCATTAGCAATTAAAAAGTCTCTAAGGCATTCATACCATGCTCTTGGGGCTTGCTTAAGTCCATAGAGCGCCTTAGAGAGCTTACACACGTGGTCGGGGTACCGTTCATCCTCGAAGCCAGGGGTTGCTCCACGTACACCTCCTCCTTGATCGGCCCGTTGAGGAAAGCGCTTTTCACATCCATTTGGTACAACCTGAAAGAATGGTGAGCGGCATATGCTAGCAAAATACGAATTGATTCTAGCCTAGCCACAGGAGCGAACGTCTCCTCAAAGTCCAAACCTGCGACTTGGGCATTACCTTTTGCCACAAGTCGAGCCTTGTTCCTCGTCACCACCCCGTGCTCGTCCTGTTTGTTGCGAAACACCCATTTGGTTCCCACAACATTTTGCTTGGGACGAGGCACCAGTGTCCAAACTTCATTGCGCTTGAAATTGTTGAGTTCCTCCTGCATGGCCAACACCCAGTCCGGATCTAGCAAGGCCTCTTCTACCCTGAAAGGCTCAATAGAAGAGACAAAGGAGTAATGCTCACAGAAATTAACTAATCTTGAATGAGTAGTTACTCCCTTGCTAATATCACCCAATATTTGGTCGACGGGATGATCCCTTTGGATCGTCGCTCGAACTTGGGTTAGAGGTGCCTGAGGTGCTTCTTCCTCTTCAACTTGATCATCCTGTGCTCCCCCTTGATCATGCGCCTCCACTTGAGGTACCTGTTCGTCATCTTGGGTTGGGGGATGCACCATAGTTGAGGAAGACGGTTGATCTTGCTCCAATTGTTCCTGAGGCCGCACATCTCCAATCGCCATGGTGCGTATCGCGGCCGTTGGAACATCTTCTTCATCTACATCATCAAGATCAACAACTTGCTCTCTTGGAGAGCCATTAGTCTCATCAAATACAACGTCGCTAGAGACTTCAACCAAACCCGATGATTTGTTGAAGACCCTATACGCCTTTGTATTTGAGTCATAACCTAATAAAAACCCTTCTACAGCTTTGGGAGCAAATTTAGAAGTTCTACCTTTCTTCACAAGAATATAACACTTGCTCCCAAATACACGAAAATAAGACACATTGGGTTTGTTACCAGTTAGCAGCTCATATGAAGTCTTCTTGAGGAGGCGGTGAAGATAGACCCTGTTGATGGCGTGGCAAGCCGTGTTCACGGCTTCCGACCAAAAACGCTCGGGGGTCTTGAACTCTCCAAGCATAGTCCTCGCCATATCAATGAGCGTCCTGTTCTTCCTCTCTACCACACCATTTTGCTGAGGTGTGTAAGGAGCAGAGAACTCGTGCTTGATCCCTTCCTCCTCAAGGAACTCCTCCACTTGAAGATTCTTGAATTCGGACCCATTGTTGCTCCTTATCTTCTTCACCTTGAGCTCAAACTCATTTTGAGCTCTCCTGAGGAAGCGCTTGAGGGTCCCTTGGGTTTCAGATTTATCCTGCAAAAGAATACCCAAGTGAAGCGGGAAAAATCATCAACTATAACAAGACCATACTTACTTCCTCCTATACTAAGATAGGCGACGGGTCCGAAGAGGTCCATATGAAGCATCTCTAAGGGTCTTGATGTGGTCATCATATTTTTGGTGTGATGAGAGCCTCCCACCTGTTTCCCTGCTTGACAAGCTGCACAAGGTCTATCTTTTTCGAAATGTACATTAGTTAGACCTATCACATGTTCTCCCTTTAGAAGCTTGTGTAGGTTCTTCATCCCCACATGTGCTAAGCGGCGATGCCACAGCCAGCCCATGCAAGTCTTAGCCATTAAGCATGCATCTAGACCGGCCTCTTCTTTTGCAAAATCAACCAAATAAAGTTTGCCATCTAGTACACCCTTAAAAGCTAGTGAACCATCACACCTTCTAAAGACAGACACATCTACATTTGTAAATAGACAATTATATCCCATTTTGCATAATTGACTAACAGATAACAAATTATATCCAAGCGACTCAACTAAAAACACATTAGAAATAGAGTGCTCAGATGAAATAGCAATTTTACCTAACCCTTTTACCTTGCCTTGGTTCCCATCACCGAATATTATTGAATCTTGGGAATCCTTGTTCTTGACGTAGGAAGAGAACATCCTCTTTTCCCCCGTCATGTGGTTTGTGCATCCGCTGTCGATAATCCAGCTTGAACCCCCGGATGCATAAACCTGCAAGGCAAATTTAGGCTTGGGTCTTAGGTACCCAACTCTTGTTGGGTCCTACAAGGTTAGTCACAATTGTCTTAGGGACCCAAATGCAAGTTTTATCACCCTTGCATTTTGCCCCTAATTTTCTAGCAACTATCTTCCTATCCTTTCTACAAATAGCAAATGAAGCATTTAAAGCATGATAAATTGTAGAGGGTCCATTCATAACTTTCCTAGGAACATGAACAATATTCTTTCTAGGCACATGATGAATATTTTTCCTAGGCATATCTCTACCATGCATATAGGAAGAACTGGAAGCAAACATAGCATAAGAATTATAGGCATGTGAATCAAAAGCATTACAACTCCTATGAGACTGTCTTCTATCATTGTACATAAAAGCATGGTTCTTTTTAGTATTACTTGCCATAGGGGCCTTCCCTTTCTCCTTGGCGGAGATGGGAGCCTTATGGCTTGTTAAGTTCTTGGCTTCCCTCTTGAAGCCAAGCCCATCCTTAATTGAGGGGTGTCTACCAACCGTGTAGGCATCCCTAGCAAATTTTAGTTTATCAAAATCACTTTTGCTAGCCTTAAGTTGGGCATTAAGACTAGCCATTTCATCATTTAACTTTGCAATAGAGGCTATGTGTTCACTACAAGCATCAATATCAAAATCTTTACATCTATTGCAAATAACAACATTTTCTACACAAGTTGTTGATTTACTAGCTATTTCTAACTTAGCATTCAAATCATCATTAATGCTCCTTAAGCTAGAAATTGTCTCATGGCAAGAAGATAATTCACAAGAAAGCATTTCATTTCTTTTAACTTCTAAAGCATGAGATTTTTGTGCTTCTACAAATTTGTCATGTTCTTCATACAACAAATCCTCTTGTTTTTCTAAAAGCCTATTCTTATCATTCAAGGCATCAATTAATTCATTAATTTTATCTACCTTGGTTCTATCTAGGCCCTTAAATAAACATGAATAATCTATTTCATCCTCATCACTAGATTCGTCCTCACTTGAAGAAGCATAAGTAGAGTTTCGAGTACATACCTTCTTTTCCCTTGCCATAAGGCATGTGTGACACTCGTTGGGGAAGAGGGATGACTTGTTGAAGGCGGTGGCGGCGAGTCCTTCGTTGTCGGAGTCGGAGGAGGAGCAATCCGAATCCCACTCCTTTCCTAGATGTGCCTCGCCCTTGGCCTTCTTGTAATTTTTCTTCTTCTCCCTCTTGTTCCCTTGATCCTGATCACTATCATTATCGGGACAGCTAGCAATAAAATAAGCTTACCACATTTGAAGCATGAGCGCTTCCCCTTTGTCTTGGTCTTGCTTGGCTGCCCCTTGCGACCCTTTAGCGTTGTCTTGAATCTCTTGATGATGAGGGCCATCTCTTCATCATTAAGTTCGGCCGCCTCAATTTGTGCCACCTTGCTAGGTAGCGCCTCCTTGCTTCTTGTTGCCTTGAGAGCAAGGGGTTGAGGCTCGTTGATTGGACCATTCAATGCGTCGTCCACGTATCTTGCCTCCTTGATCATCATTCGCCCGCTCACTTTCCAAGTATCTCCTCGGGCGTCATCTTGGTGTACCTAGGATTCTCACGAATATTGTTCACAAGATGAGGATCAAGGACAGTGAAAGACCTTAGCATTAGGCGGACGACGTCGTGGTCCGTCCATCGTGTGCTTCCATAGCTTCTTATCATGTTGACATGGGTCTTGAGCCGGTTGTACGTTTGGGTTGGCTCTTCTCCCCTTATCATCGCGAATCTCCCGAGTTCGCCCTCCACCAACTCCATCTTAGTGAGCATTGTGACGTCGTACCCCTCATGAGAGATTTTGAGGGTGTCCCATATTTGCTTGGCGTTATCCAAGCCGCTCACTTTGTGGTATTCATCCCTGCACAATGAAGCTAGAAGAACAGTAGTAGCTTGTGCATTCTTATGAATTTGCTCATTAATGAACATGGGACTATCCGTACTATCAAAGTGCATTCCACTCTCTACAATCTCCCATATACTAGGATGGAGAGAGAACAAGTGACTACGCATTTTGTGACTCCAAAATCTGTAGTCCTCTCCATCAAAATGAGGAGGTTTACCAAGTGGAATAGATAATAAATGAGCATTTGTACTTTGAGGAATACGAGAGTAATCAAAAGAAAAGTTCGAATTGACCGTTTTCTTTTTCTCGTAGTCGTCGTCGTCCTTTTGGGAAGAGGAGGACTCATCGCTGTCGTCGTAGTAGACGATCTCCTTGATGCGTCTTGTCTTCTTCTTCTTCCCATCTTTTCGCTTGTGGCCGGAGCCCGAGTCGGTAGGCTTGTCATCCTTCGGCTCGTTGAAGATAGACTCCTTCTCGTTGTTGTTGACCACCATCCCCTTTCCCTTAGGATCCATCTCTTCGGGCGATTAGTCCCTTCTTGAAGAGAACGGCTCTGATACCAATTGAGAGCACCTAGAGGGGGGTGAATAGGTGATCCTGTAAAACTTGAAAACTTAAGCCACAAAAACTTGGTTAAGCGTTAGTACAGTAAATGCCAAGTGGCTAGAGAGGAGTCAAAACACAATAACCACAAGAGATCAATCACAGAGATGGCACAGTGGTTATCCCGTGGTTCGGCCAAGACCAATGCTTGCCTACTCCACGTTGTGGCGTCCTAACGGACGAGGGTTGCAATCAACCCCTCTCAAGCGGTCCAAAGACCCACTTGAATACCACGGTGTTTTGCTTGCTTTTCTTAATCCCGTTTGCGAGGAATCTCCACAACTTGGAGCCTCTCGCCCTTACACTTGAATATCACAAAGACGCACAGAGCAAGGGAGGGATTAGCAACTCACACAAGACACAAAGATCACAACAAATACGCACACACAAGACCCAGACTTAAGCTCAAAAGACTAGCACACTAGAACGGAGCTTAAATCACTAGAATGTCGAACAAGTGCGCAAGAATGAAGTGCGAGTGGTCAAGATTGCTCAAGGAATGCTTGGTGTTCTCCTCCATGCGCCTAGGGGTCCCTTTTATAGCCCCAAGGTAGCTAGGAGCCGTTGAGAGCAATTCTGGAAGGCAGATCTTGCCTTCTGTCGACTAGCGCACCGGACAGTCCGGTGCACACCGGACAGTCCGGTGCCCCCTTCTAGCCGTTGGCTCGGCCACGTGTCCCGCGTAGGTTGCGTGGCCGACCGTTGGCCTGGTCGACCGTTGGCTCACCGGACAGTCCGGTGCACACCGGACAGTCCGGTGAATTATAGCCGTACGTCGCCGATGAATTCCCGAGAGCGACGAGTTCGCCTGTGAATGGCCCACCGGACAGTCCGGTGCACCACCGGACCGACCGGTGAATTATAGCCGTACACCGCCGTCGAAGTCCCGAGAGCAGCCTGTTCGCCAGAGTCAGCCTGGCGCACCGGACACTGTCCGGTGCACCACCGGACAGTCCGGTGAACCCAGACTGAGCAGACTTTGGCTGAACAAAGCCATCTCATTTCCAATTCAACTTTTCCTGTTTCCAGCACTTAGACACAATACATTAGTCCATAAAACAATGTACTAAGTCTGAGAAACATACCTTTATCCTTGATTTGTACTTTGTCCACCTTTTTACACTTAGGCACTTGTGTTGGACACTAAATCACCAAAATACTTAGAAATGGCCCAAGGGCACATTTCCCTTTCAGTCCGACCAGGACCTAGCTGCACCGGCGATGCTGCTTCGGGCCATGCCGTAGCCATCCACCACCGAGGGGCGGCGTATCCAGGGCGAACTCAAGAATCTCCTAAAAGGCGCCGCGGTTTGGTGAGCTGAGAGCTCCGCCTCCCGCAGGCGAGCTGACCCCTCGGAGCATCACGCGGTGTCCTCCCGGCGCATTCGGGAAGCCTCGGTCCATCCCAAGCTACACGGGACGAGGCGCCCGCCGCCTGGGAACGCCTCGGCAACGAGCACCACCATCTCGACCATCGAGCCCGCCTCGACGAGAAGGTGCGCCGAGGCTACCATCCTAGGCGCGGGGGACGCTGCAACAGCGAGGAGGATCATAGTCCTTCGCCTGAACCACCCAGTCCGCGAGTCTTCAACCGGGCCATACGACGAGCACCATTTCCTGCCCGTTTCTGAGCCCCGACTACTATCACCAAGTACTCGAGGGAGACGAGGCCGGAGCTGTGGCTCGCGGACTACCAACTGTGGCGGAACTGCCCGAATTATTCCAACTTAAGTGCCCAAGCCCTGCCTTAGAGGCTAGACCACACTTAAATGGGAATAACCCGTCAATCCCTCGGATCTAGTCCAACACGGCCACTGACAGGATCAAGTACCACAATCTCACTCGATGGTGAGTCACAGAGCAAATACAATAAAGCATAAAACCATACATGTCAGAGTATTAAATTATTACATCATCATCGTCATCATCATCATCGGAGTTTTTGCAATAGTAACCATCATTGTTTCGAAGTGCAGCAGAAATAAACTAACGGTAGATAAATAGAGAGATGGGGAAGCCTGTCCCATCAAAAAGTCGTCAACCCGTGCAGAGCGATCGCCTCGATCGTGTCCTCCGCCCGGTATCCGAAAGACTCGGAGTCCAGAGAACGCCAGCCTGGCTGCAGGGGATGAGGCTCCAAGATCATCCTCACCCTACAGCGAGGCACCCGGTGCTTCTCAAATTGCTGCACCGTGTACTGAGGGGGTGTCAAGTATCCGGCCCCCTGAAGTACCTCCCACAAGATGCGGGGAAAACCCTCTCGTGCAAGTCCGTCAGTGTGGGTCAGTGCATTTCCGTCATCGGAGGATCCGTGGGAAGTCATCTGTGTACGGTTAAGCGTAAGTAAAAGAAAAAGAATTACAAAAAAGAACAAGGAAAATAAAACTCAGCCTGTCTCTAGTTAAAAAAGGCACTAGGGACCTAGTTGGTTGTTATCTTAAGTCCTTTTACTCAGTTGTCCATTTGCTTAATTAAGAATGCATGCATGCTCGTCCTGAACGACCTCACAAGAAGATAAAAGGAATAGGGAAGAACTCCCATCCTGTAAAAAGTGGCCTGTAGGGCCTAGTCACTTAGCCACCTAGCTACCCTTCTATCATCTTAAGGCTTCACGTCCTAGGTCTATCCTGCTCGTCCTACGATCTATCCAACATTGTTTCTATCAAATTTTACTTTAGAAAAAGGATGGCATTCATGTTTTATTGATTCCTCTGTGGTGGTACAAGCTCCGATACCAGCTGTGGCGGAACTGCCCGAATTATTCCAACTTAAGTGCCCAAGCCCTGCCTTAGAGGCTAGACCACACTTAAATGGGAATAACCCGTCAATCCCTCGGATCTAGTCCGACACGGCCACTGACAGGATCAAGTACCACAATCTCACTCGATGGTGAGTCACAGAGCAAATACAATAAAGCATAAAACCATACATGTCAGAGTATTAAATTATTACATCATCATCGTCATCATCATCATCGGAGTTTTTGCAAAAGTAACCATCATTGTTTCGAAGTGCAGCGGAAATAAACTAACGGTAGATAAATAGAGAGATGGGGAAGCCTGTCCCATCACTCCTCCTGCTCCTCCTCAGCCGAGGCAGGGTCCCACTCAACAGTCCAACCTGGTGGCAAGGTGGACGGCCAAGTCACTCCAGCAACCACGTCCTCCAGAGAACCTGTAAAAAATTATGCCACAAGCAAGGCTGAGTATACTAATACTCAGCTAGACTTACCCGGTGTGAGGAGTCTACTCCTCTACCTCTAGACATGCAGCTGTTTGGCTGTGGGGTTTGGTTGCCAAAAGCACTAGCTGAGTTTCTAAATCAAGATTTTAACTTTGTCAAAATTAAGTGTGACTCTCTTAAGGCTAAAAGTGTACTATCTACTCATACATAGTAGCAAGCATTTTTAGCAATCAACAGCTTGTATCATCTCAACACAGTTCCACTTGTTACTCAATGCAGTACAATGGATCAAGCAGTCTCATTAGCTGCGAGAAGCAGACGATTCGAATCGAGTTTTTATCCTTGCAAGGTAAACCTAAACACACGACGTGGCGAGGCACTCCGTCCCCACACACATCAACCGTCCCCGTCGATTCCCTGGCAACAGATCAGGGCTCACCGCCTTGGCGTACAATGCCTCACTGACCCCGACTGGCCGTCGTGCAGTGACCGCACTTGTACCCACCATAACCGGAATGGGAGACCTCGTCTCAGGTCGCGTGAGGGGATATGTCTGCGGGCAGGTTCACTCAGGTACTAGGCTTACCGATTTACCATATTTCTCGGTATGTGTTTAGTACATTCAAATGCTTGACACAGGTATCCGCACGTTAATCCTTATTCCCATTTTACCTCATAGACCACGTATCCCCATGGATTCGTGTCCACCAACCAACTATCAATGTGATAAGAAAGTGGGTACAACCAATTCCTGACCTCGCGCGAGTGCTAGAAAAATCACTCGACTTCTACCGAGATCCCTAATTAAAAAGCAGCTACTCGACCTAGCATACTAGTATCCATCTCAAAAAGGAGTCCTGAGTTCATGCAATTAGGGTTTCAATCAACTCCTACACCTAAGTGCACAATCAATCCTACAATCATTAAGTGAAGTAAAATAGCATAAATAACGGGTTATGCATAAACCGGGGCTTGCCTTCCAAAGCAGGGGCAGGCAGGTCCTCTGGTGCAGGCTCTGGTGCTGGGTCTGGGGCTACCTCCTGAGCAGCTCCTTGCTCCGGCACGAGGACGTACTCTCCGTCAGCAAGATTACAGTCTATCGAATGCAATGAACATGCATGTTATAATTATGCAGGATTAATAACATTATGCAAAAAGAAAACTAAGTTAAGGAAAAACTTAGGGTTTCCGGGTCATACGGGGCTTTTAGTGGTTTAGGCTTATTACTCCTAGGTTTAGATGTTTGTTGAGGATAACATAGTGGATTTGCATTGTTCTTACACATTTCAATGGGAAATGTTATTGTTGGGGACTTGTTCTCAAATGCTTCGGTCTTGAGAACAAGGCAACATAAAAAGTGTTAAATGTCAAGGCCCTTCGTCCTACCAAACATTATTCCCCTCCGGGAATAATGAGTTCCGGACGAAGGTCACAAGAAACATACCTTCGTAAATATAACAAGTAATAACGAAGGATTCATACAAGACATGAAAAGTAAATCATAGAATCATTTCTATTTTATTAACATGAAGAAATAGAAATGATTTCAAATTACAAATGTACCTTCGGTCTTGAGAGAAGGTAAAAAGTACAAGCGTGACGCAAATGCCAATGCCAAGTCAGCGTGAACAGTACGGGAGTACTGTTCATCTATTTATAGGCGCGGGACGCAGCCCACGTAAAATTACATCCATGTCCATTACATTTGTTAATGGCTTATGGAAATTTGTCAAGGCCCACGCAGTCTTTTCATCTTTAAGTCGGTTCCCCCTTCTGCTATCGCGACGAAGCTTCCCTGCGCACAGCTTCGGCTGCGCTCGTCCTTCGTCTGGTTCAGGCTTCGTCCTGGCCGTGCTTCATATTCATAGTTCTGAGTCCGAAAATACCTGTTCACATAATCCACTTGGAAAACATTGTCAAATTATGTTTTTGAGGACCTTCGGAGGACGAAGGCCCCCAACAGTAGCCCCTCGCAATATTAATTTGTTAATAATAAATTCAGATTGCGATATGGACGAAGGCCTTGAGCCGAAGGTCCGAAAAAAACACCTTCCCTTTGCTAGAATAGCAACATTCACTGACAAGCGGGGTCTTTCAATTTTCAACGCCCCGGGCGTATAAATAAGATCGCACCGCAAACTCATTTGGTACGCACACTTGCCATCTGCTTCGGCCCACTAAAATTTTTAGCTCTTGTGCGCTAAGATTTGCTGGTCTTTTTGATTTTGAAGCTTCGGCCTCGGGAACAATTTTTTAGCGTTTCCGAAGATGTCTGAAGGCAAGAAGATCCCTGCTGAGACGAAGCTGAGTCTCGAGGAGGAGAAGAATCTGGGATTCCTGATAGCGATGGCAGAGACCAATACAGAGAAAATCACCAAGGAGATTCTCGAAGGTTTGTCCGAAGATACTGGTGACAGCGACAGCTATGATGTAGAGAGTGGTGGGGAAGAGGCCGAAGATCGTCCATGGCGGCCAAGTCACACGGTTTTCGGGAAAACCACTATCAAGCAGAACCATATTGATAATATGAGGGGGAGGTATTTTCGAGATATATCTATTGTGAGGGCCGACACTGGAGAAAAGACTTCTCCCACCCCCGAGGTATTTTCCGAAGCTTTCTCAAGGCTGGGCTTCGATTCCCCCTGAGCAACTTTGTTGTCGAGGTACTGAAAACATTTCAAGTCTACCTTCATCAACTTACTCCCGAAGCTATCACAAGAATGGGGATATTTGTCTGGGCTGCAAAAAGTCAAGGTTTAGAACCAAATGCTAAAAGTTTTTGCAACATTCATGAACTGTTATATGAGACGAAGCCGTGGGGAAAAGAACAATATCACAATAATTTTGGATGTTATAGCTTCGGTGCCCGCTCCGGGTCAAGCCGCCCTGTGCCAACCTTTCGGAAGAGATGGCCCGGAGCCTGGATGACTGAATGGTTCTATGTAAAAAACGACTTAACAGTGCAAGAAAATGTCAAGAGTATCATTATGCACCCTATCTGGCAACGCTTCGGACTTCGAAGGCCGAAGGTTGAAATGGACGAAGCAGCCGAGGAATGCCAAAGAGCCTTCGGCATAGTCTGCTCTTTCATTGGGACAAGGGACTTGGTCCAAGAGCACATTGCCTTCAGGGTATGGCCACTTACAGAAAAGTGGGAAATGCCGAAGGAAACCATTAAAGAGTCCGACGAAGGCGGACTAGTTAGACTGAAATACACATTCAAATATGCAGATAAATTTGTTGAACCTGATGATGACTGGCTAAAGAGCATTGAAACTTTAAGTGATGAACTACTTGGGGCATATTCGAAGGCCGAAAATACTGCGCTATCAGCAGCCTTCGGAGGCCGAAAGAAGAAAAGACTCAACCGTGTTTTTGACGCAGTCGGGTTTATGTATCCCGACTATCACTATCCGGTATTGGGTCGCAAAAGGAAAAACACTTCTCCTGCGACAGAAGCTACCACAAGTGCCCCTAGTGAGCCAGCGCCTCAAAGAAAAAAGATGAAGGTGCTCACCCATCGGACACGCTTTATTGAGCCGGCCACAGTGCCAGAATTCATTGGTGAAGCTTCTTTGGCCTCTGAAGCTACAGAACCAGCTCCAGTGCCGAAGATGGAAGAGAAGACTGAAGCGCCTTCAGCAGTAGAAAAGCCGAAGATTGACGAGCCAAAAATGTCTGAAATCTTAAATCCTTCGGTAAATGTCGAAGCAATAAAAAACCAAAAAGGGCCATCAGTGACCCCAAAAAGGAAAAGAATGGTAAACGTACTAGATGTCTTGGAGACAATTAAGTCTGCAAGCACAACTCCAAAAAAGAGTGTTGAAGTTGCTGAAGCTTCTACTGAAGCTTCAACGCAACAAGCTGAAGCTGAAGCTGGGCCTTCAGAGCCCTACAAGGAGCAACCTTTAGAAGCCGAAGCAATAAAAATATCAGAACCAGTTGTTGGAGAAATTGACACTGCCATCCCCGAAGCTCCTGCCAGCGTATGCGATTACATTATACGACACGCTTCGGGGAAGGAACTATCTGCAGAAGAAACTTATGAAGCCAACCATTATGCGAAAGAGCTAAAATATCCGAAGGGGGCAGTAATATTCAATGGGACAAATGAAGATGACTTCCTATACTGCCTACCTGATAATAAAGAACTATCTGTCTGCCGAGAGATGGCCAGGAGTATAGGATTCCCGAAGCTCGAAGCTGGATTAAGCGCCATGACGAAAGAGGATCTCGCAGACAGTCTTGCCTACAATAGCCTGAAGGTTTGGGAATTAGACTTTTTGAAAAAATTTTACAATACGTAATTCATTCCTTTATTCTTATATAGACTCTCTCTTTTTTTTACAGGGTTTAATCCTGAGCAACGCATTGAGAGCACAAAAGAGTGCCGAAGATGAGAGTTATGAGATTGCGTTCAACAATTTGCGCTCCGAAGTTATCAAACTGAGAAACAAGGCTCTGGAAAAGGATAAAATTCTGCTTACGCTGGTAGACAAAGTAAAGAAGGACGAAGCTGCTTCAAAAACCCAGGCCGAAGCCCAAAAGCGCGAAATTAAAGATCTTCAGAAACAGCTGGCTAGAGCTAGAGAGGAGCGCGTGCTTGAGGAAACAAAACGGGAACTCAGTGATCATATGGTCAACAAATTGGAGTCAAGAGTTAAAGAACTTCGTGCATCTCAGAGGAAATGTTATATTAAATCTATAGAATGCGTGAATAAAATTAAAACCAGCTTCGCCAGCGTGGGCGCCTTTTCCAGCGAAGAGAATTTCTCTCGAGGCAATCCCGAAGGTCCACTGGAATGGATTAGTCACGAAGCAGAGGTCTTCGAGGAGATCCTGAGCAGTCGTGGCGATATCTGCGCTTTTTCGGGCGCCAGAGGAATTGCTTCTGTCTTAGAGAAAAAAGGTTGCGAGCATGTGAAATTTTTAGCTCAGTCCGAAGCTACCTTATCTTCCGAAGACATCAAGGACCCCTCGGCCGAAGCAAGCGTGGTGGGTGGCAAATTTTTTACTGATATCTGGAACGACGGCGGCCGAGGAATGGCGCAAGAAATCATCCAAAGGAGCGAAAAAGGCATTCATGATGCTAGGAAAGTGGCAGAAGCTGCCGAAAGGAGTACAGAGCCCGAAAGGCAATTAGGTACCAATTAGTCGCTCTTGTTGTGTTGTAATTTTTATTTCAAACTTTGCTCACGGTTTGTAATAGTAATGAAGAAATATTCTTTTGCCTCAGAAGCTGCTGAATCGACTGCCGACCCGCACACAAAAGGTGATGATGAAATTAAACAAATGGCCGAAGCTATCATGGACAAAGTTGTTGATCAGCTTCTAAATGAAGCCGCCGAAGCGGTATTAAGAGAAGACTAGATGCTATTTAGAAAAAACATTTAAAGTGTGATCTATGTAACATTTTGTACATTTGAATGTAATATACAAGTTTCTTTTCATTATTCAATTCTTTACGATGCATGAAACTCTACATACATACCATTTTTGAGCCTTCGGCGAAAAAACACCTTCCCTTCTTTTCATGCTTCGTGAAGAAAATATTCTCCGTTAAAACTGTTCTGATAAGTCACATCCATGCTTCGTAAAAGCATTCTCCGAAGCTATACAATTTCGATATTGCTCTGACGAAGCTTGTCCATGCTTCGTAAAAATATTCTCCGAAGCTGTATTCCGAATTTATACAATTTCGATATTGCTTTCTCAAAGCATTCTTCCGAAGGTCGATACTGTGTACCCTTCTCTTGCAAAATGCAATATGATGTATGATGCTTATGCTATGCAAGATGATGTGATGATGTTATGTTATGCAAATGACCTTTGTTCCGAAGATACACACAAAATTTATTCGTAAGCTCTGCATTCCCTTAGGAACGTCTTTGGAGCTTCTTCGTCTTTTACTTAGACGGTATCAGCGTTGACTTTTCGCTGTAAGCCTCCCTTAGGAGCTTCTTCGTCTTTTACTTAGACGGTATCAGCGTTGACTTTTCGCTGTAAGCTCTGCATTCCTTTAGGAACGACTTTTGAGCAGAAAACTTACACTGCGCTCCCTTTGGAACGGCTTTTTATGACTTCATGAACTTACTCTGCGTTCCTTAGAACGACTTTCTGTTAATCCGAAGGATTTTTAATATTTCGAATGTCCTCCTTGTTAACACAAAAACTCCATCAACTTAATCCTGTGGAGAAAATAGGTTTTCCTCGTGGGAGATAGCGAAATTATTACATGGAAACGATCAATGTTTTTTGCTTCAGAGAATAGAACTGAATGGAAAAGACTGCTATCAAAGGTAGGATATGTGTCAATAAATGTGCTTCGACTCTGGCACAGTGCTGTTGACTGTGCGAGCTTCGGATTGTTCTCTGAAGTCCCTTTGATGTGGAGCATATTGACTCCCTTCTGGCTGTTGACCCTGTTGCAATGGAGGTGGAGGCGGGGGCTGTTGCCAGGAAGCTTGAGGTTGACTTGCCGAAGCTACAGAAGCTGCAGGGTGGTTGTCTATGTATTGTGGGATGTAAGGCGGATGATACGAGGCAGTATGCATGACCTGCTTCGGCTGAACTTGTTGAGATGTAGCTTCGGCTATCTCCTTTTGCTTCTGGATTGTAATATGGCACGTCCTGGTGGTATGGCCCTTGCCTTCTCCACAGAACAAGCAAAACAATTTCCTTGGCTGATCTCCGTATCTTCCGCCGAAGCCCCTGGCGCCTCTGCCTCTCGGAGCTGGTGGTCGGAAGAAAGCTTGTTGTTGCCCCGAAGCCTGCGAGGAGCACTGCGGTCTGCTCTGCTGACTCCCCTTATCATCATTCTGAGTGGAGCTGTGGATGGACCGGACATGCCTCGGGTAGTATCTTCCTCCGAAGCCCCTGGTCATTTCAGAAAATCTGAAGGCCTCCTCCCTTCTTTGGCGAAAGTCATTATCAGCACGAATGTACTCATCCATCTTTTGGAGCAGCTTCTCCAGGGTCTGAGGCGGCTTTCTAGCAAAGTATTGAGCTGCAGGCCCAGGACGAAGCCCCTTGATCATGGCTTCGATAACAATTTCATTGGGCACCGTTGGTGCCTGCGCCCTCAAACGTAAGAACCTTCGGACATAAACCTGAAGGTATTCTTCATGATCCTGAATGCACTGGAACAAGGCTTGAGCTGTGACTGGCTTCGTCTGAAATCCTTGAAAGCTGGTCAGTAACATATCCTTCAGCTTTTGCCATGAAGTGATCGTTCCTGGCCGAAGGGAGGAATACCAGGTCTGAGCAACACTCCTGACGGCCATAACGAAAGACTTCGCCATGACTGCAGCATTGCCCCCATACGAAGACACTGTTGCTTCGTAGCTCATCAGGAACTGCTTCGGGTCTGAGTGGCCGTCGAACATGGGAAGCTGAGGTGGCTTATAGGATGGAGGCCAAGGTGTAGCCTGCAGCTCAGCAGACAGAGGAGAAGCATCATCGAAAACAAAATTTCCCTGATGGAAATTGTCATACCAGTCATCTTCGTTGACGAAGCCCTCCTGATGAAGGTCTTTCTGCTGAGGCCTTCTGTTTTGCTCATCATGGGTGAGGTGGCGGACTTCCTCAGAGGCTTCGTCTATCTGCCGTTGCAACTCAGCTAGCCGGGCCATCTTCTCCTTCTTCCTTTGCACCTGTTGATGTAGGATCTCCATATCCCTGATTTCTTGGTCCAGCTCTTCCTCCTGAAGCGTCGGGCTGACGGCCTTTCTCTTCTGGCTTCGGGCGTCCCGAAGGGAGACGGTCTCCTGGTTGTGGTCCAGCGGTTGCAGTGCTGTAGCCCCAGCCGCTGAAGCTTTCTTCGGTGCCATAGCGAAGGTCTACAGCTTCCGAAGGTGTTCAAAAAAACTCGAAGTGGAAGTGAGTTCACCGGAGGTGGGTGCCAATGTTGGGGACTTGTTCTCAAATGCTTCGGTCTTGAGAACAAGGCAACATAAAAAGTGTTAAATGTCAAGGCCCTTCGTCCTACCAAACATTATTCCCCTCCGGGAATAATGAGTTCCGGACGAAGGTCACAAGAAACATACCTTCGTAAATATAACAAGTAATAACGAAGGATTCATACAAGACATGAAAAGTAAATCATAGAATCATTTCTATTTTATTAACATGAAGAAATAGAAATGATTTCAAATTACAAATGTACCTTCGGTCTTGAGAGAAGGTAAAAAGTACAAGCGTGACGCAAATGCCAATGCCAAGTCAGCGTGAACAGTACGGGAGTACTGTTCATCTATTTATAGGCGCGGGACGCAGCCCACGTAAAATTACATCCATGTCCATTACATTTGTTAATGGCTTATGGAAATTTGTCAAGGCCCACGCAGTCTTTTCATCTTTAAGTCGGTTCCCCCTTCTGCTATCGCGACGAAGCTTCCCTGCGCACAGCTTCGGCTGCGCTCGTCCTTCGTCTGGTTCAGGCTTCGTCCTGGCCGTGCTTCATATTCATAGTTCTGAGTCCGAAAATACCTGTTCACATAATCCACTTGGAAAACATTGTCAAATTATGTTTTTGAGGACCTTCGGAGGACGAAGGCCCCCAACAGTTATAAGGGTTTTAGGGTGACACTAATTACCAGTATTTATTTTCCTTTCTTCAATTTCTACTTATGGTTTTTAGTGTAGGTTTGAACTATGACAGTGGGTTAATAATTTCCAAAAATTCTGTAAAAATTGCAGTGGGTTGCCATTGGCTATCCTAGCTGGTTTTAGGAATTTGAGGCTTAAACTATAAGGGCTAAGCTTTAGACAAAAATAACAAGGGTGGTGTAAAATGGGCCACTTTACACTACACCTCACCATTAGAGTTGAGTTTCTCCCTAAGGGTCATTTTTGTTGGGATCTAACAGTAATACTAAATCTCTGTGCCAAAATCCATAGAAAGTTAATTGGTGATTATTTAATTGTGATTTCCTGAAGTTTAATGCCAAAAAGGTGCTTATAACTAACTTATCATTTGAAAAATATCAAACAACAGATTTTGTATTTTTCCTCTGTTCATAATAACCAAACATTAGTTATCCCAAGGTTTGGGGTGTCTTTGCCTTATGGTTATTTTTGTAGGGTTTTTCTAAGTTATCCTTATTTTATTAATTTAAAAAGTATCCTTCTTATTTTATGCTAAACCAGGGTATGATATATTTTTCCAGTGAACTACATTAAATAAGTATCCTAACAAAAATAGGGGTGCTCTCTGATTCATGGTTTAAATTACATTTTCTATTTTTCTTATCTTTAAGCATATTATGGAATAAGGGGTAAAAACCAACTTAATAGAGTGGACAGGGAGGTTCAGCATTTTTAAATAGGTCAGTAGGTAGATATAACTTCTCCAAATTTTTATAACCCTAATCAAATAGCACAACTATTTTTCTTACCATTATTGAGCTTTTGGCCAAAACTAACATTAAATCAGAGTTTTAAAATCTTCCTTAATACCAAGGGGTTTTTATATTTTTCTTAAATAGGTTACATTAATTAGAGTCTGACAAAATTGGTTTGACCAAATTTGGATGCACTAAACACCAGTTATGAATTTTTAAAGTCTCTGTTCAATTTTAAAATAGATTTTAAAATGAGTTTTCTGGAAAAAACGGTTTACACCGGGGTCCCTGGGTTTAAAACAAATCAACCCTCGCAGATCTACCCTCGCGCCACTGTTTCCCTGAGTCTCTGACATTTCACAAACCCCCCCCCCCCCGACCTTCTCTCCCTCTCACCCGCAGTCCTTCCCCCAACTGAAACAGTAACCGCGGGAAAGAAAAGGGTGGCGCGGCTTACTGTAACACCCTGAATTTGGGGGTATAAAATTTCTTTGCTCATATTCACAAATTCAGGTGTTACTTTTCTTTTCTCATCCTTCCTCAATCCTCTCTTTCTCATTCCATAGGAGAAAAGTGCTTATTTGATTTGTAATAATAGTGTGCTAGGTTAAACCCTAAGGGGGTATGAATTGTTGCATCATGTTGAACCCTAGATTTCACTTTTGTTTGGTGCATAATTCTCAAAAGGTCTAATTTGAATTTGTGGCACATTTGAATTTGAATCAAATGGAGAAAATAAAAAGAAAAGAGAAAGGAAATTCCAAAATAAAAAGAAAAGGAAAAGCAGCCCGCTACCCCAGCCCCTTCGGCCTTTCGGCCCATCAGGCCCAACTCGCGCGCGCGTCCTCCCGTCCCTCCTCTCTCTGCGCAGCAGGCCCCACCTGTCGGCGCGGCGGCCTTCCGTGCGCCCGCTCTCCCTCTCTCTGCTCGGCCAGCCCCACCTGTCGGCGCTCCCGCTTCACCGCGCGTGCGCCATCCCCCTCTCTCTGCCCGTGGGCCCGGCCCGTCAGCCCCGCTTTCCTCGCGCCCACACCCGCTTTCTTCTCTCTCTGCGTCGCGGGCCCCGGCTGTCAGCTTCGCCGTTCTCGCGTAACCGCCGCCGAGCCGCGCGCGCCCGCCTTCTCCGCGCCCACGTCGCGCGTGGGGAGCTCGCCCCAACCCCGCCCACGGCCACTAGAGCCCCGAACCTCACTCGCCCTCTCTCCCTCCCTCATTTGCGCACCAACCGGCCCTCTCTCTCGCCCTCTCCCTCGCTGCGCGCACGCCCAAGCGCCATCGCCGCGAACCGCCGCCGCCCGAGCTTGTTCCTCCGTCGCCGTTGGAGCTCCGCCGCGTCCCTTGCCACGGTGAGCTCCGCCCCGACGTCCACAACCCGGGACGCGCCCCAATTCCCTCTTCCCCCCCCTATTTCTCTCTGCCCGCGCTCACCCGTCGTCCGCCGTGCAGCCGCCGCCGTCGACCCGGGCCACCGTCGCGTCTCCGTCGTCGCCGAGGAGTCCCCGGAGTTCGCCGTGAGGTAAGGAACCTCTCCCGCCCCTATTGGCCCTTGTCTTGCACTCTAGCGCGCTTGATTTCTCGCCGGAGTCGCTTAGCGCCGCCGCCGAGCCGCCTCGCCGTGAACCACCCTCCTCCGGCGCCCCTACCCCGACCCAGACCCCGCCAATAGGTTCCCCGTGCCCTCCCCAACCTCCCCGGCCACTCAGGTCGCCCCGGGAACCCGCAGGGCCCCCGCGCCCCTCGTCTCCGGCGAGCACCTCCGCCGCGGGGACGGGCGCCGCTGCCTCAGCTGGCTGGGGAAGAAGACAGCAGCCAGCCATCCCATCCCCGCCGTCCATCTCAGATCGGACGATCCCGTTTTAATTAGGCCGAGTCCAATCCTAACCGTCCGCCCAAGATCCAACGGCCCAGAGCCGTTTCGCCCGCGCCCGCGCTCGCTCTGCCCGCTGGGCCCCGCCTGTCAGTCGCCCGCGCTCGCTCTGCTCGCCCGGTCCCGCCTGTCAGTCGCCCGCGCCCGCGCTGCCCGCCCGGCCCCGCCTGTCAGCCACCCCGAGCCGCCGCGCGCCCGCGCGCCCGTCGCAGGATCTAATCCTGGCCGTTGATCTGAGATCTAACGGCTGTCAGCGCCCGATACCCCTTCGCCCGCGCTTTTTCTTAAAGAACCCCTCGGTTTTCTGGATTTTGCGCCCGCCGTCCCTGGTTTCTCGCAGTTAAGTCCTCAGCCCTTTTATTTAATTCAAAATAGGTCCTTAGGGTATATTTTTAACCCCTAAACTTGCAAAATTCATAACTTTGCCATATGAACTCCAAATTAGGTGCTTCAAATTGCAAAATGTTCATAGAATTATTATCTATCTGTTTATGCACTGTTTCCCTGCTGTTTCCATGTTCCAATTAATGGTTAATCACTAGGATAGGATTAAGGTTATTGGAACCCTATTTGAGATAAATAAAAGGTAGTAGACTTTAATAAAAGTTGGAGCACTTAAGTTTATGGACTCAAACACTTAAGTTTAGGAACTTAAACCAGATAATTATTTAATCCCACCACTGACTTAAACCTGAGTAGTGGATAATGACTCATTTTGTATAGTCCTCTACCCCAGACCTAGGGAACACCAGAGTGTCTATCCCTTTTCTATTATGAACTTGTGATCTCTCTGCTGCATATGTTTGGTATATTGTTTTTGTTTGTTATTTCCCAAGTGCATAGTGTGAATGATTACTTTACGTAGACAACGAGCAGTCTGTGTTTCCCGAGGAAGTTGCAGAGGAAGTCCCTGAGCAACAGTTTGGTGAAGGCAAGTGTCCTCTGTCCCATTATGTCCTATTCATTTATAATTTACTACCCCGCATTACTTACTTGAAACCTAAGGATTGACTAGCTTTACACTTTACTTTATCCTTGATGACCTCATGGGCTATTATGGTTAGCATTCTGCTATTGCCTTAACTTAATCAATGAACATGATGTGACTATTTATGATACTGTTATCCGGGTTATGTTGATGATCTTGTGATACTCTAGGGGGCTCAGGCTTTTTCCTGTGTACCTCTCCGTAAGGACCTATTCGTTGAGAGACCACCCGGGATAACAGTGCAACCATGAGGGTGAAATGGGGCGCCCTTAGCTAATTAATTAGAGGAACTAGAGGTGTAGTTGCTTCGCCGTCGTGCCGTCAATGGGGTCCAGGCACAGTGCTTGCTCTGCCGAGGCTGAGTGCCGAGGTTCTTTCGTTTTGCTTTTGTTAGTCACTCTCCTGCGGGGAGGAGTACTGTGTTTATCAAACTGGAGAAACCTAACGGGCAGCTATGATCTCTAGGGAATCTTTGTAACAGCTACGTAGTGATACCCTGCCGGACCAACTAGGTAGTGGTCAATGGGGATTAGCTCTCCCCGGGTAGAAAGGGAATCACGACTCATGGGTAAAGTGTGCGACCTCTGCAGAGGGTAGTGAAACTGATATATCAGTCGTGCTCACGGTTAAGAGCAGCCTTGGGATCCTCTTTGATTAGAGATACAGATGGTTCGAGATACAAGGATTATGTTATGGTTTTGGTTCGAATACGATGATGCTGTTCCTCGATGAGGAAATGGTTCATGGGTTGGTTAATGATAAAATCTGGCTTCTACTAATGATAAATACCGGACCAACTAAAAGCAACTGCTTGAGCTTAACCCCACATAAAGCTAGTCCACTTCAGCCAAACGGGACATTTGCTGAGTACGTTGATGTGTACTCATCCTTGCTTTACCACCAAACACCAGGTTGTCCGCATTGTAATCACTGCTCAGGAGAAGGCGAAGCCGTGGAAGGAGACTTCCAGGAGTTCCAAGACTACGACGAATTCTAGGTGTGGGTTGGCGGCAACCCCCAGTCAGCTGCCTGTGAAGGCCTTATCTTTACTGCGTTTCGCTAGCACTTTGATTAACGGTTAAGTTGATGACTATGTGGATGTCTATGACTCTGTGATGTAATAAGTTAATACTCTTTTATGTTATTATTCGAGCATTGTGCGATGATGTTCATTTATGTAATCGCTGTGTACGTGAGTTCTGATCCTGGCACGTACATAGTTCGCATTCGGTTTGCCTTCCAAAACCGGGTGTGACATAAGTGGTATCAAAGCCGTGTTGACTGTAGGACCGTTGACCTAGAGTAGCACTGGTCGTACTAAGGACTATTGACCTCCCCCCCCCCTCCCCTTGACCTCTGATGTTACTTCAAAAGTCGGTCGCCTCGACCAACCCTATGTTTTACTACATATATATATACTATATTATACCTTGTTAAAGTTTTTATCTTATTCTGTCTATGGTTTATTCACTTGTCATGTTAGTTCTGCTCTTACTCTTATGCTTACGGTGTCTTTTGTAGATGGCTCGTCTTAGACACACTGCACGTAAGTCGGTGATTCCTTTCCTGCCGTCTCGACTTGCGGAGCGTCCTCTGCACCGCACCGTGTCCGGTCAGTCGAGTCACCTGGAGAGACTGCATCACCGCCTGCGTGAGGAGCAGGAACGCCGGCGCCAGCACAGAGAGCAGCAGGGCTCTTCTTCCTCATCCCAGCATGAGGTGGAGTCTGTGAGGCCCCGTTCCTCTGTTGCCCAGCTGGAGGCGCCCCTTGCACCACCGCGGGACGCCCCGGCTGCTGGAGGAGCTACTGGAGGAGGTCTTGGAGGAGACCCCGACGACGACGACTCAGACCACAGCACGGAGTCTTCTGAGCCGCAGGAGGCGGAAGGATGGATCGCCCGACCCATCACCCGTGACGCCGCTCGCGGTTGTCACTTCCACGACGCGCTCGACACCTTGCTGCGCCAGGCTTTTGACCGGCACACCTGGTCGATCGAGTACCGTTGTGTAGTCTACCAGCACAGTCGCGGGAGGTACCCGGACCGCTGGGAGGCTACCTGCCTAGTTCGCCGTCCGGAGGATGACCTCCGGGGTGCGGAGGCCGTTTCGGAGCACTATTCCATCTCCGAGAGGGACACTGCAGAGGCGGCTATGCAGGATGCAGCACGACGTGCACTCTCTCAGTACTGTTCTTTGTTCGGTGGCGTGGCCGACGGTCTTAACCTTCGGTACTACCCCCGCCGCCCTACTGGCAGCACAGAGAGTGTGGTTGTCTCCCCTGTTGGTGAGGCTAACCCTAGGTTGAGCAGCACAGTCAACCTAGTCGCAGTGCTTAACACTGAGCTGGATCACTCTCTGGACGAGCTGAGCAGGGCTCAAACGGAGATTGCGGAGTTGCGTGCTGAGCTGGCAGAGCGCCATCACCAGGAGGGTGGTTCTCCCGCTCCTGTTGGGACTCAGCACCCATACCGCTCGCCGCCACAAGGTCACCACACTTATGGTTCCCCTGTCTGTAAGACCAGGATAGACCTGGATCCTTAGATCGTTAGCGTCGAAGTTTGTAATAATTCTTAAGTCAGATGTCTCAGTCTTAGGTAGTTAGTTTAGTTTGCTTATCAGTTGCTTCCAATTAGCTTAGTTTGCTTATCAGTTGCTTGCATGCTTGTTATGATGAACTTGTGCTGGATTTGAATCTTTGTAATGACTGTTGCCAACCTGTGGGTTTCCCCTGCAGTTTGGCCTAGCTATAATGTTAATAAAGTCAGTTATTTGGTTGGGAAGCCATTTACTTCTACTTTCCTTCTTATCTGAGAAGCTGCGTTGAATCATAATGAGGATCAGTGAAGCTCTTGTTCACTCAGTGTCATGAAGAATTCTGTATTCTCATTTCTTATGCTGGAGGGTTGTAAGATCAATGCTGATGTATGAATGTCTTCCACAGATGTCTGACAACAGGCGCCGATGCAACAGGCGTGCTCAGCAAGAGCAGCATGACCAGCAGGAGGAACATCAGAGGCAGCCTCCCCCACCACCCCCGATGACAGTGGAGCAGATGTTCTTGATGCAGACTCAGGCAGTGCAGGCCATTGGGCAGACTCTGGCAGCCATGCAGCAGGCTCAACAGCAACCCCAACCCCAATTGCAAGTGCAGATGCCCCAGATGCCACGGGATAAGCGTGGTGAGTTCATGAGAGGGCACCCTCCTACCTTCGCCCATTCTGCTGACCCCATGGATGCAGAAGACTGGCTGCGCGCAGTGGAAAGAGAACTGCGCACCGCCCAATGCAACGACCGGGAGAAGGTTCTGTATGGTCCCCGTCAGCTAAGGGGAGCAGCCCAGTCCTGGTGGGAGTCCTACCTCGCCACACATGATGACCCCGAAGCCATCACCTGGGAAGAATTCAGCGAGAGTTTCCGCAGGTACCATGTGCCAGAGGGACTGATGATCGTGAAGAAGGAGGAGTTTCTGGCTCTGAAGCAGGGACCCCTGTCTGTTAGTGAATACAGAGACAAGTTTCTGCAGCTATCTCGTTATGCACCTGAGGATGTCAACACTAATGCTAAAAGGCAGTACAGGTTCATGAGGGGTTTGGTGGATCCCCTGCATTACCAGCTGATGAATCACACCTTCCCCACCTTCCAGCACCTGATCGACAGGGCAGTTATGACTGAGAAGAAGCGTAAGGATATGGAAGATCGGAAGCGCAAGATGAGTGGACCCCAGTCCGGAAGCATCAGCCGTCCACGTTTCTCAGGCAGTTCATCTCAGCAAGGCAGGCCCGGTCACCCACAGAGATATCAGAATCAGAACCAGCGTCCGCATCAGCAGCAGTTTCAGAGGCAGTATCCACAGCAGCAGCAGCAGCAGTATCGTCAGAACAGCCAGCAGGGAGGTAACCAGTATCAGAAGCAGAACAACCAGGCACCTCGCCTTCCTGCCCCAGCAGCAAACCAGAGCAACCAAGCAGCCCCAGCACAAGGAGGAGGCAGAGGATGTTTCCACTGTGGAGAACAAGGCCACTGGGCGATGCAGTGCCCGAAGAAGGTGATGCAGCAGCAGACCAACCCCAATGCTCCAACAAGGCAAGGAGTACTGCAGCCGACAGCAGGCAATCGTAACCAAGCGTACAATCGTGGAAAGGTGAACCACTTGGAGGCCGAGGCGATCCAGGATGCACCAGATGTGGCAGTAGGTATGTTCTCAGTCGAATCTCATCCCACGAAAGTGCTATTTGATACTGGTGCAACTCATTCATTTGTCACTGCAACCTGGGTAGAATTGCATAACATCTCAGTAGAGGCAATGATGCCGCCCATGAGGATTAATTCAGTTGGTGGCAAGGTGCAAACAGATAAAATATGCTCAAATATAAGGGTGGAAATAAGGGGGATAGGGTTCCCCAGTGATTTAATAGTAATAGACACCCCTGGGATAGATGTCATTCTAGGGATGAATTGGTTAATGAAGTATGAAGCGAATGTTAGCTGTGACAAGAGGACCGTAACATTGAAGTCCCCGTCAGGAGAAGAGGTAGTGGCCGAGCTAAGGATGCCTAAATCAGCGGAGGGTGTCTGTCACCAGATTTCAGTTGATAGTAAGGAGCCCAACCCGCTCGAGGCTATCAAGGTTGTGTCGGACTTTCCGGACGTATTTCCCGAGGAGCTAACGGGCATGCCACCCGAGAGAAAAGTCGAATTTGCCATAGAGCTTATCCCTGGTACCGCCCCCATTTCCAAAAGAGCCTACCGAGTGTCTGGACCAGAATTGGTGGAACTCAAGAAGCAGATAGATGAGATGTTAGAGAAGGGTTACATCAGACCAAGTACCTCGCCTTGGGCCGCTCCGGTGTTGTTTGTAGAGAAGAAAGATGGTACTAAAAGGATGTGCATAGACTACAGAGCCTTGAATGAAGTCACTGTCAAGAACAAGTACCCCCTGCCAAGGATAGAAGATTTGTTCGACCAGCTCAGAGGTGCCAGTGTATTCTCGAAGATAGATCTGAGATCAGGTTACCATCAACTCAGAATCCGACCCTCGGACATACCGAAGACAGCATTCATCACCAAGTACGGGTTATATGAATTCACAGTTATGTCCTTTGGTTTGACAAATGCGCCAGCTTTCTTTATGTACCTGATGAACAGTGTGTTCATGGATTATTTGGACAAGTTTGTGGTGGTGTTTATCGATGATATTCTTGTATATTCTCAAAGTGAGGAGGATCATGTAGAGCATCTGAAGATGGTATTGCAAAGACTTCGAGAGCATCAGTTGTATGCCAAGCTGAGTAAATGCGAGTTCTGGATTCATGAAGTCTTGTTTCTGGGTCACATCATAAACCAAGATGGGTTGGCAGTGGATCCAAAGAAAGTGGCAGATATCCTGAACTGGAAAGCACCAAAGGATGTTCGTGGGATCAAGAGCTTCATTGGAATGGCTGGTTATTACAGGCGTTTCATCGAAGGCTTCTCAAAGATCGCTAGACCAATGACAGCGTTACTAGCGAAGAAAGTTGAGTTTAAGTGGACCCAAAAGTGTCAGGAAGCATTTGAAGAACTGAAAAATAGATTGACTACAGCTCCGGTGTTAGTCCTGCCTGATGTTCACAAGCCATTCTCAGTGTATTGCGATGCTTCTTACACCGGATTGGGATGTGTGTTAATGCAAGAAGGAAGAGTTGTAGCATATTCATCTCGACAGCTGAAGATTCATGAGAAAAATTATCCCACACATGACCTGGAGTTGGCAGCAGCTACAAGAAGCTTTGGGCACCCATTTGAACTTCAGCTCGGCTTATCACCCGCAGACAGACGGTCAGACTGAAAGAACTAACCAGATCCTAGAAGATATGCTGAGAGCCTGTGCGTTGCAAGATAAGTCAGGATGGGACAAAAGGTTACCTTATGCAGAATTCTCCTATAACAATAGTTACCAGGCTAGCTTGAAGATGTCACCGTTTCAGGCACTCTATGGACGGAGTTGTAGGACTCCGCTGCATTAGGACCAGCCTGGAGAGAGACAGGTATTTGGCCCCGACATTTTGCTTGAAGCCGAAGAGAATATCAAAATGGTTCGGGAGAACCTGAAGATAGCCCAGTCAAGGCAGCGAAGCTATGCGGACCGAAGGAGAAGAGAACTGAGTTTCGAAGTGGGGGATTTCGTCTATCTGAAGGTGTCACCTATCAGGGGAGTCAGAAGGTTCGGAGTTAAAGGCAAGTTAGCACCCCGGTACGTTGGACCATATCAGATTCAAGCAAAGCGTGGAGAAGTGGCTTACCAACTCGACCTACCAGAAAGTTTGTCGGCGGTGCACAATGTGTTCCACGTGTCGCAATTGAAGAAGTGTCTGCGAGTACCAGAAGAGCAGTTGCCAGTGGAGGGTTTGGAAGTCCAGGAGGATCTGACATACATAGAGAAGCCAACGCAGATTCTGGAGTTTGCAGACAGAGTCACCCGGAGGAATACCATCAGAATGTGCAAAGTCAGATGGGGTCACCACTCGGAGGAAGAAGCAACCTGGGAACGAGAAGATGATCTGAAAGCCAAATACCCTGAACTCTTTGCTGACCAACCCTGAATCTCGGGGGCGAGATTCTTTTAAGGGGGATAGGTTTGTAACACCCTGAATTTGGGGGTATAAAATTTCTTTGCTCATATTCACAAATTCAGGTGTTACTTTTCTTTTCTCATCCTTCCTCAATCCTCTCTTTCTCATTCCATAGGAGAAAAGTGCTTATTTGATTTGTAATAATAGTGTGCTAGGTTAAACCCTAAGGGAGTATGAATTGTTGCATCATGTTGAACCCTAGATTTCACTTTTGTTTGGTGCATAATTCTCAAAAGGTCTAATTTGAATTTGTGGCACATTTGAATTTGAATCAAATGGAGAAAATAAAAAGAAAAGAGAAAGGAAATTCCAAAATAAAAAGAAAAGGAAAAGCAGCCCGCTACCCCAGCCCCTTCGGCCTTTCGGCCCATCAGGCCCAACTCGCGCGCGCGTCCTCCCGTCCCTCCTCTCTCTGCGCAGCGGGCCCCACCTGTCGGCGCGGCGGCCTTCCGTGCGCCCGCTCTCCCTCTCTCTGCTCGGCCAGCCCCACCTGTCGGCGCTCCCGCTTCACCGCGCGTGCGCCATCCCCCTCTCTCTGCCCGTGGGCCCGGCCCGTCAGCCCCGCTTTCCTCGCGCCCACACCCGCTTTCTTCTCTCTCTCTGCGTCGCGGGCCCCGGCTGTTAGCTTCGCCGTTCTCGCGTAACCGCCGCCGAGCCGCGCGTGCCCGCCTTCTCCGCGCCCACGTCGCGCGTGGGGAGCTCGCCCCAACCCCGCCCACGGCCACTAGAGCCCCGAACCTCACTCGCCCTCTCTCCCTCCCTCATTTGCGCACCAACCGGCCCTCTCTCTCGCCCTCTCCCTCGCTGCGCGCATGCCCAAGCGCCATCGCCGCGAACCGCCGCCGCCCGAGCTTGTTCCTCCGTCGCCGTTGGAGCTCCACCGCGTCCCTTGCCACGGTGAGCTCCGCCCCGACGTCCACAACCCGGGACGCGCCCCAATTCCCTCTTCCCCCCCCCCTATTTCTCTCTGCCCGCGCTCACCCGTCGTCCGCCGTGCAGCCGCCGCCGTCGACCCGGGCCACCGTCGCGTCTCCGTCGTCGCCGAGGAGTCCCCGGAGTTCGCCGTGAGGTAAGGAACCTCTCCCGCCCCTATTGGCCCTTGTCTTGCACTCTAGCGCGCTTGATTTCTCGCCGGAGTCGCTTAGCGCCGCCACCGAGCCGCCTCGCCGTGAACCACCCTCCTCCGGCGCCCCTACCCCGACCCAGACCCCGCCAATAGGTTCCCCGTGCCCTCCCCAACCTCCCCGGCCACTCAGGTCGCCCCGGGAACCCGCAGGGCCCCCGCGCCCCTCGTCTCCGGCGAGCACCTCCGCCGCGGGGACGGGCGCCGCTGCCTCAGCTGGCTGGGGAAGAAGACAGCAGCCAGCCATCCCATCCCCGCCGTCCATCTCAGATCGGACGATCCCGTTTTAATTAGGCCGAGTCCAATCCTAACCGTCCGCCCAAGATCCAACGGCCCAGAGCCGTTTCGCCCGCGCCCGCGCTCGCTCTGCCCGCTGGGCCCCGCCTGTCAGTCGCCAGCGCTCGCTCTGCTCGCCCGGTCCCGCCTGTCAGTCGCCCGCGCCCGCGCTGCCCGCCCGGCCCCGCCTGTCAGCCACCCCGAGCCGCCGCGCGCCCGCGCGCCCGCCGCAGGATCTAATCCTGGCCGTTGATCTGAGATCTAACGGCTGTCAGCGCCCGATACCCCTTCGCCCACGCTTTTTCTTAAAGAACCCCTTGGTTTTCTGGATTTTGCGCCCGCCGTCCCTGGTTTCTCGCAGTTAAGTCCTCAGCCCTTTTATTTAATTCAAAATAGGTCCTTAGGGTATATTTTTAACCCCTAAACTTGCAAAATTCATAACTTTGCCATATGAACTCCAAATTAGGTGCTTCAAATTGCAAAATGTTCATAGAATTATTATCTATCTGTTTATGCACTGTTTCCCTGCTGTTTCCATGTTCCAATTAATGGTTAATCACTAGGATAGGATTAAGGTTATTGGAACCCTATTTGAGATAAATAAAAGGTAGTAGACTTTAATAAAAGTTGGAGCACTTAAGTTTATGGACTCAAACACTTAAGTTTAGGAACTTAAACCAGATAATTATTTAATCCCACCACTAACTTAAACCTGAGTAGTGGATAATGACTCATTTTGTATAGTCCTCTACCCCAGACCTAGGGAACACCAGAGTGCCTATCCCTTTTCTATTATGAACTTGTGATCTCTCTGCTGCATATGTTTGGTATATTGTTTTTGTTTGTTATTTCCCAAGTGCATAGTGTGAATGATTACTTTACGTAGACAACGAGTAGTCTGTGTTTCCCGAGGAAGTTGCAGAGGAAGTCCCTGAGCAACAGTTTGGTGAAGGCAAGTGTCCTCTGTCCCATTATGTCCTATTCATTTATAATTTACTACCCCGCATTACTTACTTGAAACCTAAGGATTGACTAGCTTTACACTTTACTTTATCCTTGATGACCTCATGGGCTATTATGGTTAGCATTCTGCTATTGCCTTAACTTAATCAATGAACATGATGTGACTATTTATGATACTGTTATCCGGGTTATGTTGATGATCTTGTGATACTCTAGGGGGCTCAGGCTTTTTCCTGTGTACCTCTCCGTAAGGACCTGTTCGTTGAGAGACCACCCGGGATAACAGTGCAACCATGAGGGTGAAATGGGGCGCCCTTAGCTAATTAATTAGAGGAACTAGAGGTGTAGTTGCTTCGCCGTCGTGCCGTCAATGGGGTCCAGGCACAGTGCTTGCTCTGCCGAGGCTGAGTGCCGAGGTTCTTTCGTTTTGCTTTTGTTAGTCACTCTCCTGCGGGGAGGAGTACTGTGTTTATCAAACTGGAGAAACCTAACGGGCAGCTATGATCTCTAGGGAATCTTTGTAACAGCTACGTAGTGATACCCTGCCGGACCACCTAGGTAGTGGTCAATGGGGATTAGCTCTCCCCGGGTAGAAAGGGAATCACGACTCATGGGTAAAGTGTGCGACCTCTGCAGAGGGTAGTGAAACTGATATATCAGCCGTGCTCATGGTTAAGAGCAGCCTTGGGATCCTCTTTGATTAGAGATACAGATGGTTCGAGATACAAGGATTATGTTATGGTTTTGGTTCGAATACGATGATGCTGTTCCTCGATGAGGAAATGGTTCATGGGTTGGTTAATGATAAAATCTGGCTTCTACTAATGATAAATACCGGACCAACTAAAAGCAACTACTTGAGCTTAACCCCACATAAAGCTAGTCCACTTCAGCCAAACGGGACATTTGCTGAGTACGTTGATGTGTACTCATCCTTGCTTTACCACCAAACACCAGGTTGTCCGCATTGTAATCACTGCTCAGGAGAAGGCGAAGCCGTGGAAGGAGACTTCCAGGAGTTCCAAGACTACGACGAATTCTAGGTGTGGGTTGGCGGCAACCCCCAGTCAGCTGCCTGTGAAGGCCTTATCTTTACTGCGTTTCGCTAGCACTTTGATTAACGGTTAAGTTGATGACTATGTGGATGTCTATGACTCTGTGATGTAATAAGTTAATACTCTTTTATGTTAATATTCGAGCATTGTGCGATGATGTTCATTTATGTAATCGCTGTGTACGTGAGTTCTGATCCTGGCACGTACATAGTTCGCATTCGGTTTGCCTTCCAAAACCGGGTGTGACACTTACCGGCGGCGAGGGAGGTCCGGCGAAGGGTGGGGTTGGCTCGGGGAGACTCTGGCGGTCACGTCGAGGTACGGCTTGACGTCGGGGATGGCCGGAATCGCCCGGTCCACGAGCGCAGGCGGGTGTGCTCGTCGGCGGCGAGTGTACCGGCCAAACTACGGCGAACTGGTTCAATCCAAGGGCACGGTGAGCTTCACGGTGTAACGTAGCGACTGTGTGCACAAGGAATCGAAGGATGGTTGAGTGGTTTAACCGGTCCACGTACTCCGGCGGGGTTGAGAGCTCCGGCGAGCGTGGACTGGCCTCTCCAGCGAAGCAAACTCCGATTTCTCGCTCGGGGAGCTTCACGGAGACGTGCACAGTCTTCTCCGAGGGCTGGACGGGGTTGGGAATGGCTCTGCTGGCCGGTCTACGGTGACAGGGGGATTGGGCGGCCGCGGACTCGCTGCGCACGGGCAAACGGCGACGAGCTAACTCCGGTGAGGTTTTGAGGGTGCGCGGAAGAGTGCATTCGAAGCCTGGGAGGGTTTTATAGGCTCGGGCGCGGGCCACGGCGCTGGTTTGGCTCGGGCGCGGCGTTGGGCACGCGGGAGCGCGTGCGGGCGTGCTCTGGCGCGGGCAGAAGGCGTCGAACACGTGGAGGTGAGTTTCTTCCATTGTTCAAACGTCTCCAGAGATCGCATACGTGCGAATCTTGCCATGAATCCGGCGCAGACCTCCTCCTGGCACCTAGGGCTATCTCACATGTGTGAGTTCCAAAGGAAGATACGCCCTAGATCAGGAGATAGACAGGCGCCAAATCTGGCTTGTCTCACTGCCCACTTCGCGACAAAACTGATGCCAATCCCTGTCAAACATCCAAGTCTCGGTCTCCACTTTTTCCAGGGGGTGCCTTAGGTGGTATACCACATTTTTGGTATAGAACCCAAGTGGTTTTGGTGCCATCTTCAAGGTGAACACGGTTGATCCTTAAACTAGGGTTAAAAATGGACTTAGGGAGAGATAGAGAGCTCTAGCTCTCTCTCCACTTGGAGATTTAAATTGGGGTTTCTCCAGGGGTCTTTTTGCATTATTTCCCTCCCCTAATTGCTGGTTACAAGGTTGCTTAGGGTTTGGGTAAAGATTGTCCATGCTTTGCACATTTGCTCACTCTCTTTCCCCCCCCCTTTACTTAGGGTTTTGGAAGATAGAGTTTAAAAAGAGGTCTAGGGTTCTTCTCCCCTCTTATCCAAGGTAGTAAGTGAGCAAGGATTAGAGTAATGCTTCTTAGGTCATTGGCAACATGGTTAGCACATGCTTTCCAAAGTTCTTAGGTGTAGCCCTAAGCCTCTACCATATGTGATCAAAGCCTTTAGTATCAAGGTGGGCTCCAACCAAGGTAACACCTGGGGTGTTACAGCCCTCCCCCCTTAAAGGAATCTCGTCCAGAGATTTTAGGTAGAGTCCCTTGGAGGGTGCTTGAAGGTGTGTTAGTGCTACTCTCCCTTTATGCTCAAGTTTCACTTATTAAATGTTCTTTGAATGTCATCCTCTTTGCAACTTCAGAAGGAAGCCCTTCTTAGGTTAAATCCACAACTTAGACTATCCTTGTTATCTAAGTTTTTCTTATAATTGAATTCAAAGGGCAGGTGGGGGTGGGTTTTTGGGGTTACATACCGACTCCTTTGGGCAGAAAGTCGGGGAAGCGAGAGCGTAGAAAATCCTTCGTCTCCCATGTAGCTTCTTCTGCTGAATGGTGACTCCACTGAACCTTATACATTCTGATTGATCTTGCCCGAGTTGATCTTTCCTTTTGATCCAATACCTTGACGGGGTACTCTTGGTAGGACAAGTCTGGTTCTATCTCAATGTCCGGTTCCGGTAGCACTTCAGTGGGTAAACGAACACATTTCCGCAGCTGAGATACATGGAACACATTGTGAACTGCTGACATATGGGGTGGCAATTCCAATTGGTAAGCTACGGGTCCACAACTCGCCTTGATCTTATAGGGTCCAATGTAACGAGGGGCTAACTTGCCTTTGATCCCGAATCTCTAGACACCCTTGGTTGGTGACATCTTAAGATAGACATGGTCTCCCACCTCAAACTGTAGAGGCTTCCGCCTCTTGTCATGGTAACTCTTTTGCCTGGCCTGAGCAGCTTCTAGGTTCTTCTTGATAATTCTGACCTTTGCTTCTGCTTCAAGTACCAAATCGGGCCCAAAAATTTCCCTTTCTCCTGCTTGAGACCAATTTAGTGGGGTCCTACACCTTCTCCCATATAATGCCTCAAAAGGTGCCATCTTCAGACTGGACTGATAGCTGTTATTGTAAGAAAACTCTGCCAAGGAAAGACACTTGTCCCAATCCTTTCCATAGTGTAGTGCACATGCTCGCAACATGTCTTCCAAAATCTGATTCACCCTTTCTGTCTGACCATCGGTTTGAGGGTGATATGCTGAGCTTCGGATTACGTGGGTCCCGAGTGATTCTTGCAGTTTCTCCCAAAAACGTGCCACAAACAGTGCTCCTCTGTCAGATATAATGGTCTTTGGGATACCATGCAATCTTACTATCTGATCAACATAAATTTCTGCGTACTTCTCTGTCTTATGGGTGGTGTGCACTGGCAAGAAATGAGCAGTCTTGGTCAATCTGTCCACAATGACCCAAATAGAATCATGGTGCCTGGAGGTATTGGGTAATCCCACTATGAAGTCCATGCAAATGTCCTCTCATTTCCAAGATGGTATGGGAAGGGGTTGTAGAGGGCCTGCTGCCTTCAAGTGACTAGCCTTAATCCTCTGGCAAGTGTCACACTCGGATATGTACTTGGCAATTTCCCTTTTCATTCTAGTCCACCAATAAAGAGGTCTGATATCATGGTACATCTTGTTGCTACCAAGGTGCATGGAGAACTTGGAAAGGTGAGCTTCATCCAATATCTTCTTTCTGAGCTCAGGGTCCTGGGGAACAACCAATCGATCTCCAAACCATAGAATTCCCTTGCTGTCCTGTCGGAAACACTTGTATTTTTCTGCCTTTTGCTTGAGCATATCTTTGATAACCTGAACACCCTTATCCCCAATCTGTGCCTGAACTATTTGCTCTTGCAATGTGGGCTCCACCGCGATATAGCTTATGTCACCCGGAGAAACAACTTCCAGGTTCAGCTTGCACAACTCATCACACAGGGTGGTAACTCTTGCATCCATGCTCATGCAATTGCACTGGACCTTTCTGCTCAAAGCATCTGCCACAACATTGGCTTTGCCAGGATGGTAATGCACCTCCAAATCATAGTCCTTTATTAACTCTAACCATCTCCTTTGCCTCATGTTCAGGTCTGCCTGAGTGAAGATGTATTTGAGACTCGTGATCGGTGTAGATGTTACAGTGAGCTCCCATTAGGTAGTGTCTCCATATCTTAAGAGCATGAACCACAGCTGCCAACTCCAGATCATGTGTAGGGTAGTTCTGCTCATGGGGTCTGAGTGCTCTGGAAGCATAAGCAATCACCCTGTTCTCTTGCATCAAGACACATCCCAATCCTGTACCAGAAGCATCACAATAAACTTCGAAGGGCTTAGTGTTATCAGGTTGAGCCAGCACTGGGGCTGTTGTCAAATGTTGCCTCAGTGAATGAAAAGCATCTTCGCACTTCTGGCTCCAAGTGAACTTGGCTCCCTTCTTCAATAACTCAGTCATTGGCTTGGCAATTCTGGAGAAATCTGGAATAAATCGTCGGTAGTACCCTGCCAATCCCAGAAAACTCCTAATCTGCCTCACTGTAGTTGGAGGTTTCCAGTTCATCACTTCTTGCACTTTCTCAGGGTCAACTGATATCCCCTCCTGAGAAATTGTGTGACCCAAGAATTTAATTTCCTTCAGCCAGAACTCACACTTAGACAACTTAGCATACAACTGATGGTCACGGAGTCTCTGAAGTACAGTATGCAGATGTTTAGTGTGCTCAGCTTCATTCTTGGAATAAACTAGAATGTCATCAATGAAAACGACCACGAACTTGTCTAACTCTGGCATGAATACTGAGTTCATCAAGTACATGAAATAAGCCAGGGCATTGGTCAGCCCAAAGACATCACCAAAAACTCATACAGCCCATATCTGGTAGAGAAGGCCGTCTTGGGAATATCGCTGGCACGGATCTTGATCTGATGGTAGCCTGAGCGAAGGTCTATCTTGGAGAATACCTTGGCTCCTACCAACTGATCAAACAAAACATCAATGCGGGGTAACGGGTATTTGTTCTTGATAGTCACCGCATTGAGAGGGCGGTAGTCAACACACATCCTCAAACTCTCGTCCTTTTTCTTCACGAATAAGGCGGGACATCCCCATGGTGAAGTACTTGGACGAATAAACCCCTTGTCCAACAACTCTTGCAATTGCTTCTTCAATTCTGCCAATTCCGCGGGAGGCATCCTATAGGGTCTCTTAGAGATAGGAGCAGTCCCGGGTTGCAATTCAATTGCAAACTCAATGTCTCTGTCAGGTGGCATTCCTGGCAATTCATCCGGAAAAACGTCGGGGTAGTCACAGACTACTGGGATCTTCCTTACTGGGGATTCTGTCATGATATAAGCACAAGAACGGGTACAACCCTGATCGGGCAAATATAATGTGGTTTCACCACAGGTTGGTGAGTGCACTTCGATGGCCCTAGCTGCAATGTCAATCACTGCCTGATGTTTGGTCAACCAATCAGTTCCCAATATGATATCCACACTGTCCAGTCCCAAGATAAGAAGGTTGGTTTTAATTATCAAACTACCAAACTTTAGAGGCACATTCTTGTTGATTTGATTGGTGGCAATCCTGCCTCCTGGGGTTGAAATGGTGATACCCGTTGGTGTGGTGAAAGGGCAATTGACACTTGGCACTAAATTTGGCACTAATAAAGCTATGTGATGCACCAGAATCAAAAAGAGTGATAGCAGGATAATTTAAAATTGTAAAGATACCAGTCATGATGGGTGCTCCCTCTGGAATATCAGCCATGGTGGTGAAGTTCAGCCTGCCCTGCCTCACTTGCACCTTCTGCCTCTTGCCCTGGTTCTGATTAACATTCTGCCCCTGCCTCTGCTGATTCCTGGGGCAATTCTTGGCATAATGCCCAGTGTTACCACAGGTGAAACACCTGTTGTCATTTGCCTGGCGGTACTGCTGTTGCTGATTGTTCCTCTGAGCTGGAAACTGGGTGCGGTTGGGTACCTACTGCTGCTGCTGCGGTGGTCGGATCACCCATCTCCCTTGCTGCTGCTGGGGTCCCCTGCTCTGGGTGTCGGACACAATTCTGAAACGTGGTGGCTGAGCTGAGGGTCCTGCCACAGGGGTCTTCCTCTTCTTCTCTGCCTGTCGAGCTGTAATGCAGTCCTCCTGGGAGATAGCCATGTTGACCAACTCGTTGTAGCTGTTGGCCCTGACGGTGTTGAGACGATCACGGAGCTCGATGCTGAGCCCCCGTCTGAACCTGTCCCTCTTCTTCTCGTCCGTGTCTGCATGGTATCCAGCATACTGGCACAAGTCATTAAAGGCCTGGGCATACTGCAACACTGTCCTGTTGCCCTGAGTGAGTGCCAAAAACTCATTGAGCTTCCGGTCCATGATCCCGGCTGGTATATGGTGTCCTCTGAAAGCTGCCTTGAACTCCCTCCACTCCACCTCTCGGTCCTCTGGCTGCATAGCAAGAAAATGATCCCACCAAGTCCTTGCAGGTCCGCGAAGCTGCTGGGTGGCAAACCTGACTTTGGCGACCTCTGAGCAAGCTCCATGGATCAGTGGGAATTTGGATTCCACCACTCGCAACCATACATCTGCATCAAGTGGGTCCTCTGCCCTTATGAACAATGGAGGCTGGGTGCTGAGGAACTCCTGATAGGTAGCCGCCGCAGGGTGACGCTGATGGTCTCCACCACCATAGTGCTGTGGTGGTGGCTGACGCTGAGCCAGCTGCCTCAAGATCTCATTCTGCTGAGCCATGAGCTCCTGCAGAGTGGGAGGCGGTGGCGGTGGAGGAACGTGCTCATTCTGGCCACGACGCTGCCTCCCGGCCATCTGAAAAGCCACATACATGCTTAACACCACATCTCTAAGTTCAAGATTTTATTGCGGGGAAAAAGTTAAAACTACATGATAGACTCCAACTTCAACATAAAGATTTTTTTAAAAGTCACAAATTCTTCTTTCCAAATTTAAACTGATATTAGCATCCATTAAACAGGCTTCCAAGAGAGTTTAGCACGATTACATCGATTGGGCCCAAAATGACTCAACTCTATCTAGCTTAGTACCCCAAGGCGCAAAAGCTAAGCTAGCCGCGAGGAGTCCTACCATCACCAACGTCTAACTCTACTCTGAACATCTAGTGAGCAAATGAGGTCGCACTCGACTCGGGGGAAGGTGGTCTTCCCGAGCCAGCAGTATCCACACTGGAGGCAGGCTCATCTCCTCCCTCGATGTCGACGTCCTCGTTGGCCTCTTGGTCCTGGATCTCCTGGTGATGCATGTCCAGGTGCTCGTTAGCCTCAGCAAGCTGCTGCTGAGTGTTAATGAGCTGATCCTCTAAAACCTCGATAGTGTTCTCCCTGGTGCCCACTAGCTCCCCCAACTCATGAATCTCATCAGACAGCTGCTCCACTTGCAAATCTTTTTCTACCAGCTCCTGGGACAAGTCAACCACGAGCTCCTCCCTGTTGTCCAAGGTGATCTTGGTCGCCTCTAGTAGTGCCATCAAATGAGACATTGCCTCCCCACGCATCACTTGCAGACGATACAGGGCGTTCATGCACCGCACCGACAAGTGAGCCGTGTGGCCTGGGTAGAGAGCCCAGATGTCCTTGGCATGCTCCACCCGATCCTTCCACATTGGGTCGTCCTCCTTTTCCGCGGGGAACAGCCCAATGGGGTGGGTAGAGAGCTCCAAGGGATGGAACCCGCAAAAAGTCGTCAACCCGTGCAGAGCGATCGCCTCGATCGTGTCCTCCGCCCGGTATCCGAAAGACTCTGAGTCCAGAGAACGCCAGCCTGGCTGCAGGGGATGAGGCTCCAAGATCATCCTCACCCTACAGCGAGGCACCCGGTGCTTCTCAAATTGCTGCCCCGTGTAATGAGGGGGTGTCAAGTATCCGGCCCCCTGAAGTACCTCCCACAAGATGCGGGGAAAACCCTCTCGTGCAAGTCCGTCAGTGTGGGTCAGTGCATTTCCGTCATCGGAGGATCCGTGGGAAGTCATCTGTGTATGGTTAAGCGTAAGTAAAAGAAAAAGAATTACAAAAAAGAACAAGGAAAATAAAACTCAGCCTGTCTCTAGTTAAAAAAAAGGCACTAGGGACCTAGTTGGTTGTTATCTTAAGTCCTTTTACTCAGTTGTCCATTTGCTTAATTAAGAATGCATGCATGCTCGTCCTGAACGACCTCACAAGAAGATAAAAGGAATAGGGAAGAACTCCCATCCTGTAAAAAGTGGCCTGTAGGGCCTAGTCACTTAGCCACCTAGCTACCCTTCTATCATCTTAAGGCTTCATGTCCTAGGTCTATCCTGCTCGTCCTACGATCTATCCAACATTGTTTCTATCAAATTTTACTTTAGAAAAAGGATGGCATTCATGTTTTATTGATTCCTCTGTGGTGGTACAAGCTCCGATACTAGCTGTGGCGGAACTGCCCAAATTATTCCAACTTAAGTGCCCAAGCCCTGCCTTAGAGGCTAGACCACACTTAAATGGGAATAACCCGTCAATCCCTCGGATCTAGTCCGACACGGCCACTGACAGGATCAAGTACCACAATCTCACTCGATGGTGAGTCACAGAGCAAATACAATAAAGCATAAAACCATACATGTCAGAGTATTAAATTATTACATCATCATCGTCATCATCATCATCGGAGTTTTTGCAAAAGTAACCATCATTGTTTCGAAGTGCAGCGGAAATAAACTAACGGTAGATAAATAGAGAGATGGGGAAGCCTGTCCCATCACTCCTCCTGCTCCTCCTCAGCCGAGGCAGGGTCCCACTCAACAGTCCAACCTGGTGGCAAGGTGGACGGCCAAGTCACTCCAGCAACCACGTCCTCCAGAGAACCTGTAAAAAATTATGCCACAAGCAAGGCTGAGTATACTAATACTCAGCTAGACTTACCCGGTGTGAGGAGTCTACTCCTCTACCTCTAGACATGCAGCTGTTTGGCTGTGGGGTTTGGTTGCCAAAAGCACTAGCTGAGTTTCTAAATCAAGATTTTAACTTTGTCAAAATTAAGTGTGACTCTCTTAAGGCTAAAAGTGTACTATCTACTCATACATAGTAGCAAGCATTTTTAGCAATCAACAGCTTGTATCATCTCAACACAGTTCCACTTGTTACTCAATGCAGTACAATGGATCAAGCAGTCTCATTAGCTGCGAGAAGCAGACGATTCGAATCGAGTTTTTATCCTTGCAAGGTAAACCTAAACACACGACGTGGCGAGGCACTCCGTCCCCACACACATCAACCGTCCCCGTCGATTCCCTGGCAACAGATCAGGGCTCACTGCCTTGGCGTACAATGCCTCACTGACCCCGACTGGCCGTCGTGCAGTGACCGCACTTGTACCCACCATAACCGGAATGGGAGACCTCGTCTCAAGTCACGTGAGGGGATATGTCTGCGGGCAGGTTCACTCAGGTACTAGGCTTACCGATTTACCATATTTCTCGGTATGTGTTTAGTACATTCAAACGCTTGACACAAGTATCCGCACGTTAATCCTTATTCCCATTTTACCTCATAGACCACGTATCCCCATGGATTCGTGTCCACCAACCAACTATCAATGTGATAAGAAAGTGGGTACAACCAATTCCTGACCTCGCGCGAGTGCTAGAAAAATCACTCGACTTCTACCGAGATCCCTAATTAGTAAAGCAGCTACTCGACCTAGCATACTAGTATCCATCTCAAAAAGGAGTCCTGAGTTCATGCAATTAGGGTTTCAATCAACTCCTACACCTAAGTGCACAATCAATCCTACAATCATTAAGTGAAGTAAAATAGCATAAATAACGGGTTATGCATAAACCGGGGCTTGCCTTCCAAAGCAGGGGCAGGCAGGTCCTCTGGTGCAGGCTCTGGTGCTGGGTCTGGGGCTACCTCCTGAGCAGCTCCTTGCTCCGGCACGAGGACGTACTCTCCGTCAGCAAGATTACAGTCTATCGAATGCAATGAACATGCATGTTATAATTATGCAGGATTAATAACATTATGCAAAAAGAAAACTAAGTTAAGGAAAAACTTAGGGTTTCCGGGTCATACGGGGCTTTTAGTGGTTTAGGCTTATTACTCCTAGGTTTAGATGTTTGTTGAGGATAACATAGTGGATTTGCATTGTTCTTACACATTTCAATGGGAAATGTTATTGTTGGGGACTTGTTCTCAAATGCTTCGGTCTTGAGAACAAGGCAACATAAAAAGTGTTAAATGTCAAGGCCCTTCGTCCTACCAAACATTATTCCCCTCCGGGAATAATGAGTTCCGGACGAAGGTCACAAGAAACATACCTTCGTAAACATGCCTTAGGTGGTATACCACATTTTTGGTATAGAACCCAAGTGGTTTTGGTGCCATCTTCAAGGTGAACACGGTTGATCCTTAAACTAGGGTTAAAAATGGACTTAGGGAGAGATAGAGAGCTCTAGCTCTCTCTCCACTTGGAGATTTAAATTGGGGTTTCTCCAGGGGTCTTTTTGCATTATTTCCCTCCCCTAATTGCTGGTTACAAGGTTGCTTAGGGTTTGGGTAAATATTGTCCATGCTTTGCACATTTGCTCACTCTCTTTCCCCCCCTTTACTTAGGGTTTTGGAAGATAGAGTTTAAAAAGAGGTCTAGGGTTCTTCTCCCCTCTTATCCAAGGTAGTAAGTGAGCAAGGATTAGAGTAATGCTTCTTAGGTCATTGGCAACATGGTTAGCACATGCTTTCCAAAGTTCTTAGGTGTAGCCCTAAGCCTCTACCATATGTGATCAAAGCCTTTAATATCAAGGTGGGCTCCAACCAAGGTAACACCTGGGGTGTTACACCAACTGGCATGCCAGTTGGGAGGGGCGGATGATGACAACCTCATCATCCGTAATCTAACCCTTTTCCTCTCCGACGCCACCCGAGCCTGGCTGGGTCATCTGCCTCCTGCGCAGATCTCCGACTGGGACGATCTGGTCAAAGCTTTCGCGTGAAACTTCCAAGGCACATATGTGCGCCCTGGGAACTCGTGGGACCTCTGAAGCTGCCGCTAGCAGCCAGGGGAGTCCCTCCGAGAGTACATCCGGCGGTTTTCAAAGCAGCGCACCGAGCTGCCCAACGTTACCGACTCGGATGTCATCGGGGCTTTCCTTGCCGGCACCACTTGCCGAGACCTGGTGAGCAAACTGGGGCGCAAGACTCCCACCCGTGCGAGCGAACTGATGGACGTCGCCACCAAGTTCACCTCAGGTCAAGAGGCGGTCGAAGCCATCTTCCGGAAGGACAAGCAGCCTCAGGGGGAGCCGAAGACAGACGCCCCTGAGGCGTCCGCCCAGCGAGGCATGAAGAAGAAGGCTAAAAGAAAGTTGCGAGCGAAGCGCGATGCCGCAAACGCGAATCTCGTCGCTGCGGCCGAGCACAGGAACCCTCGGAAACCTCCTGGAGGGGCCGACGCGTTCGACAAGATGCTCAAAGAGCCGTGCCCCTATCGCCAGGGGCCCGTCAAGCACACCCTCGAAGGATGTGTCATGCTCCAACGCTACTTCCATAAGACCGGGCCCCCGGCGGAGGATGGCAAGGGCCATGACAACGACAAGAAGGAGGGCGGCAAGGAAGAGGGATTCCCAGAAGTCCACAACTGCTTCATGATCTACGGCGGGTAGGCGGCGAACACCTCGGCTCAGCACCGCAAGCAGGAGCGCCGGGAAGTCTGCTTGGTAAAGGTGGCGGCGCCAGTCTACCTAGATTGGTCCGACAAGCCTATCACCTTTGACCAAGGCGACCACCCCGACTTCGTGCCAAGCCCGGGAAGGTACCCGCTTGTAACACCCGGATTTAAGGAACAAAGCCGGGTGCATCTCATACATGCGCCAAGAAGACAACATATATAATAACAGAGTGTATAGAGATAAATGTCATAAAACATCAAAGTACTTATTACAGAGTGGAAGACTTATTACAAAATAAAGGAATAAATGTAAAACGAACTAAGGATCGTCGGCGCAAATGTCGACTGAGAAACGCCACCTAGATCAGATCGAACTCCTCAGTGTTAGGCGGCTCCTCTTCGACCACCTGTTCTTCTCCTGTGGGGGGGTGTGAGACAGCAAGAGTGAGCTCACATACGTTCATAGCTCAACAAGTCGTGGGGAATAATGTGGCATGAACTCACCAAAGGTGGGAGTTCATGAAGTGTAAGGCTGATCAATAAAATAGAGGCTAAGGCTGAGCATTGCTTTTATAAGTTGGTCAAAATTTTATTAGCAATTACTAAGTGTAAGTAAATACCAAACCTTAATAATAATACAGAACAGTAATAGTAAAATAATCCCAAATGCGATGCAAATGTCAAATTGAATTTAAGTTCCATAATTAATCATGTGAGGGTCCGAGCCGCTCATGACCGTGAGCACGACTAGTATACTAGTTTTACACTCTGTAGAGGTTGCGCATCTTTACCCACAAGCCGTGTATCCCATGTCGCCAGGGTTTGCAAGGCCCTTAGACACTACCGAGGTGAATGGCTAGGGATCCACTACGAGGCCTTTACAAAGTTCCACTAGCTTCCGAAAACCCGCTACAGTTTATAGGAAGTTCCAATGCAGGGTTCCTCGCTGACCGCCATCGCAGCAAAATCAACCAGGGATCTCCCTACACTGACCACTCCCCTACTGCCCTTGCCCCTTTCGGGTAAGGTAGTCTTCCACTAGCTTTCCTAATTAGTCAGCCAAGGGCGTCCCATTAAACCCTTGTGGTAGCACTGTTTTCCCGGGTGGTCGCTCCATGTTCCCATTAATTTAATGATCTTAACATGAACAGCAATAATAACAAGATAATAACAGAATAATCATGAATAGTGTATCTCCATACCCAATCCACATAAAGCAATAGCAAGTACTACCCAAAAATATTTCAGGGGTGAACAAGGTATAGATGTAATCAAAACTGGGGTAACATAAAGGCTCCCATCAAAATTAACCTATACAGATCAATAAAATTAATAAGAACATGGCTGGGAAAAGTAAGTGATCAAGGGCACAACTTGCCTTCAATGAGCTCCTGCTCAGCTATCTCTACTTGTTGAACCTCAGTTTCCACAGTGGCTTGCTCGTCTACTCGCATCAACACAATACATACATAGTATAGCAAAAATTAACATTGCACCAAACATGTAAATAAAATATACAGTAAAAATCTACACATTAAAATGAAACCATAGGAACTGGAATCACCAAATTTGGAGTTATAGATTTCAAGTTATGAATTTCCTAAGGTTTAATGTGATTAAAATAGGATTAAATGGTAAATAATTTTTCTTACTGTTTTCATGCCAAAGCAGAGCCACTATATGATAGAGAACATTATTACAAAATTTTAGAAACTGGAATGGAGTGATTTGGACTAAAAATGAATTTTCTATGGATTAAATAAGTTCTAGGAATTGTTTTTATATTAAAAATCTATTTCTGAATTTATTTATTTGATTTTCATGATCTCTGGACTGGGCGCACGAATTTCAGAAAGCTCAGGGGCTCCGGGGTAAAAATCCCCAGACACAGCTTACTGTTACCGAGGATGGCGGGTTGTTTTCAAATAAACAGAGGGTCTCTTATGAAAAAGTGCCTGGCCGAAGGGGTATCGAGCGTTTCTGGCCGCCCGATCTGCAATCTGGGGTCCAGATTAGATCACCACACTTGCGAACCGGTACGTACTACTGGCCATCGGATCAAGATCCTACGGCTACGATGAAAACAAGGTCATAAATTCCCATGGCCGTTGATCTACCACCGACGGACACGATCAACCGATCGAATCGGTAAGCTCTGGTTTAAATCCCGATCGTCCGTGTTGGATCCAACGGTACACGCGCCATCGCCCAACACGCCGTCACGCAGCGGCGCTGGGCCTTGCCCGCGGCGGCGCGTCACCGGCGCCAACCCAATCCGTGAACCCATTGCCCCAAACTCTAATCCGAAGGCACATGCGCAAAGCGGAGATGAAGGCGAACATGCGAGGCACGGACTCACCGGCTGCGATGCGGCGTGGAGGTCTGACTGCGGCAAGAAGCGATCCGCGGCGGCGCAGGAGCAACGGCGAGCAATTCCGGTGGGGTAGAACAAGTCCAGGGGCTGAGAAACCCGTGGACACCACCGAGACGACGTCGCGATCACCCCGGATCAAGCACCGAGGCACGCACGTCGGTGAATCGGCCGGTCAACTACGGTGGATCTCAACATCCGTGGGCGGCAATGGCGGCGCTAATTTGTTTAGGGAAACTAGGCTTGCGCGAGAAGGTTGTGGGAGGAGGAACGGGTCACGGGGATTCCCCTTTTATCTCCTAGAGTCCAGGTCGGGAAGAGGGGAAGAGGTTGTTCCGCTCCCGGCAATGGCGGCGACGGCTTCGGGTTGTTAGCGCGCGAGGAGGAAGAACGAGTTACTGCGCGCCTGAGCGAATGACAAGGCGGACCCGCACGCCAGTGAAAGGGAGGGAGGAGCGAGTGCGGTATGTGGCCGACGAGTAGGGCCCACGCGTAAGCGATGAGGCAGCGTTAATGCGTCGTGGCTGTCGAACTGGGCCCGCCCGTCAGGTGAGTGAGGAAGCCACAGTTGGGCCGCGCAGGGGGTTTTCCCTGGTGGGCCGAATTCGTAGCCGAAGTCCAGGTATGTGGTCTTTCCCCCTTTTTCTTTTGTTTTTATTTTCTGTTTTTCTTATTCATAATTATTTTGAATAAATTTTGAATTTGAATATGAGTTTCACCTTTGAGTCAACTATACAAATTCAAACTCTAATATGTATAAGAATAATACATATATATACTTATTTTTATTCACCTAGTAATTTCTCTTCTTCTCTCTTTTTCCAATTCTTGAATTTTCCTTTGGAATATAAATTCCACTTTGGATTTTTTTTATAACATATTTATTTTCTTTTATATTATTTTATGTTGTCACAGAATGCACACAAAATAAAAATCCCAACATGATGCATGTATTCTTTTTTAGGTGCCTTTTGTCCTTTAGTTGTTTGTTATATGTGATGTGCTCATGAAATGATAAACTTGGATGACACACATATGTATACATGAGTATAATTTTCTTTATACTCTTTATTACAAAAGTGGATATTACAAATCCTACCCCCCTTAAAAATAATCTCGTCCTCGAGATTTAAGAAGATCTAGGGAAAAGGTGGGGAAAATCTATACGGAGCTCTTCTTCTCTTTCCCAAGTTGCTTCATCTTCACCGTGGTGGCTCCATTGCACTTTGCACATCTTTATAACCTTATTCCTCGTGACTCGAGTCAAAGTATCCAAAATCTTGATGGGGTACTCAGCATAAGTCAAATCTTCTTGAACACTAAGGTCTTCCAGTGGTAACTGTTCTTCAGGTACCCTGAGGCACTTCTTTAGCTGAGACACATGAAACACATCATGTACATCCGCGAGATGATCCGGTAACTCCAATTGATATGCAACCTCTCCCACTCGCTTTAAGATTAAGAAGGGTCCAATAAAGCGAGGGGACAACTTTCCTTTGACTTTGAATCTTCTCATACCCCGGAGTGGTGACACCTTCAAATAGACATAATCACCCTCTTTAAACTCAAGCCGTCTTCTCCGGGTGTCAGCATAGCTTTTTTGCCTGGACTGTGCAGTTCTCAAATTCTCCCTTATTTGTTGAACTTGTTCTTCTGCTTCCTGTATAATCTCAGGTCCAAACAACTGTCTTTCACCAGTTTGATTCCAATACAAGGGAGTCCTGCACTTCCTGCCATACAAAGCCTCAAACGGTGACATCTTCAAACTGGCCTGATAGCTATTATTATATGAGAACTCCGCATACGGTAGACTCTTATCCCAACTTCCACCATGCTTAAGAGCACAAGCTCTTAACATATCTTCCAGTACTTGGTTAGTCCTCTCAGTCTGCCCATCAGTCTGGGGATGGTAAGCCGAACTAAAATTCAATCTCGTATCCAATGACTCGTGCAACTTCTTCCAATACCGAGAAGTAAACTGTGATCCCCGGTCCGACACGATTTTCTTTGGCACACCATGCAGGCAGACAATCCGTGCCATGTACAACTCTGCCAACTTGGCACCTGAATACGTGGTCTTCACTGGAATAAAGTGGGCTACTTTAGTTAGCCTGTCCACAATCACCCATATAGAATCATATCCAGCAGACGTGCGGGGTAATCCAACAATGAAGTCCATGCCAATCTCTTCCCATTTCCACTCAGGTATCTTCAGTGGGTGCAGTAGTCCGGCTGGCCTCTGGTGTTCAGCCTTAACTCTTTGGCACACATCGCACATAGCCACATGTGCAGCCACATCTCTCTTTAAACCATACCACCAATACTTTTGCTTCAAATCCTAATACATCTTAGTGCTCCCGGGGTGGATAGAATAAACTGAATCATGTGCCTCCTTCAATATGGTTTCCCGAAGACTATCAATATCGGGTACACAGATCCGATTCTTGAACCATATCGTGCCTTGCTCATCCTCCGTGAACTCTAGGCCTCTACCCTCTGTTATCAGATCCTTGATCTCTTGAATTTTAGCATCACCAACCTGACCTTTACAAATTTCTTGCTCCAAGGTAGGTTCCAATTCAATAGTCACTCCTTCCGTATGTGTAACAATTCCCAGGTTGAGCCTCTCAAAGTCTTTTGCTAATTCATCAGGTAGCTGGACAACGAAAGCGGAGTGAACATGCTCCTTCCGACTCAAGGCATCTGCAACCAAATTCGCCTTGCCTGGGTGATAGTGAATCTCCAAGTCATAATCCTTAATGAGCTCCAACCAACGGCGTTGCCTAAGGTTGAGATCCTTCTGAGTGAATATATACTTCAAACTCTTATGATCCGTATATACTTGGCACTTAGTTCCCATAATGTAGTGTCTCCAAATCTTAAGTGCATGCACAACCGCTGCTAATTCCAAGTCATGAGTGGGGTAGTTCAATTCATGCTTCCGCAACTGACGAGATGCATAGGCAATCACATGACCATCTTGCATAAGCACACATCCAAGTCCTTGGCCACATGCATCACAATAAATATCAAATCCCTTCTGCAGATCTGGCATAATCAATACTGGAGGTGACATCAATCTCTCCTTCAATTGATCAAAGCTTTCTTGGCACTTCTCATCCCACTTAAATTCTCTTCCTTTCTCCAAAAGCGATGTCATAGGCTTAGCAATTTTAGAAAATCCTTCAATAAATCTCCGATAATATCCTGCGAGTCCCAAGAAACTCCGAATCTCAGTAACTGTAGTGGGCACTCTCCACTCCATTATCTCCTTCACTTTAGCAGGATCCACTGCTATTCCTCCATTAGAAATAATATGACCAAGGAATGGCACCTTGTCAATCCAAAACTCGCACTTGCTGAACTTAGCGTAGAGTTGATTATCTCGCAGCTTTTGTAGCACCAACCTTAGATGTTGTTCATGATCACTTTCATTCTTAGAATAGATAAGAATATCATCGATGAATACCACGACGAATCTGTCCAAATACTCCATAAACACCTTATTCATCAAATTCATGAAGTAAGCTGGTGCATTGGTTAATCCAAACGACATAACAGTAAACTCATATAATCCATATCGAGTCGAGAAAGCCGTCTTGGGAATATCCGATGGTCTAATCCTCATCTGATGGTAACCGGATCGGAGATCAATCTTCGAGAATACTCTAGCACCTCGCATCTGATCAAATAAATCCTCAATATGGGGCAACGGATACTTGTTCTTCACCGTAACATCATTAAGAGATCTATAATCCACACACATCCGTTGCGATCCATCCTTCTTCTGCACAAATAACACCGGTGCTCCCCAAGGTGAGGAACTCGGACGAATATACCCCGCCTCTTGTAACTCCGTCAACTGCTTCTTCAGTTCCTTCAACTCCTCTACGGACATTCTATATGGCCGTTTAGAAATAGGGGCGGTTCCAGGTAGGAGATCAATAACAAACTCAACTTCTCTATCAGGTGGCATCCCTGGTAACTCCTCTGGAAAGACATCCGGAAAATCTCTAACCACCCGGATGTTGTCACCAACAAACTCCTCAGGCATAAAGAACATTGCACGCATGGATGAGGAGGTTACTGCAATATTAACTTGAAATCTTTCTCCTTTAGTGGTAGTGAGCTCTATGGTACCTCTACCACATGCTATAACGGCCTTTGCCTTTCTTAGCCATGACATACCAAGGATCAGATCTATACTGCTTGACTCTAATATTATAGCAGTAGCTCCAAATTCTCTACCCATAATGGTCAATGTCAATCTACGGGTCATTTGATTTGCCTCAACAGGCCCTTTAGGTGTAATTACTATCATGGGTTTTCTCATATTTAGCAGTGGTATTTCATTTGTGTTGGCATATCTAGCAGACATGAATGAATGTGTAGCACCAGAATCAAATAATATGGTTGCAGGAATTGTATTAACATAAAACATACCAATTACGAGGTCCCCACCATCAGGAGTATCATCAACGCTGACTTGATTCACCCTGGCAATAGAATATCCCTTGCTAGGGGTCTGTTGCTTGTTCTGAGCTGGAGTAGTAGCAATCCTCTGTGGGCAGACATTTGCATAATGACCAGTCTTCCCACACTTGAAACACGTAGTGCCTGGACTCAGTCTTGCAAACTTCGTCGGGGTGCCAGTGGGAGTAGCCTGTCGAGGAGGTGGAGTCCTCAGTGGTGATTGCTGAACTGGGCGTGGTCCTCTCGGTCGAGTCAGTGTACCCTGTGGTGAACTGTATCGAGGACGAACACTGCTGCTTCCTTGTCCTTGAGATATTGCCTTTCTCTTCAAATCACCCAGCTGAACACGCTTGTGTTCAATAGCAAGAGCCTTATCCAACAGTCTCTGAAATGATGGGAATGTGTGTGCCACTAGAGCATACTGCAGTGGTCCATTAAGTCCTTCAATGAAATGCTCCTGCTTCCTCTCGTCTTCAGCAACTTCTTCAGGGGCATATCTGGATAACTGAATAAACTTGTCGCGGTACTCGCTGACTGACATACTTCCTTGCTTCAGCGACAGAAACTCCTTCTTCTTGATCTTTATCATCCCAGCTGGAATATGGTAGTTCCTGAACTGCGTACTGAACTCTGCCCAGGTAATAGTATCAGCAGCATCATGGGCAGCAGTATAAGAATCCCACCAGTCAGCAGCAGGACCTGTCAGACGTCCAGAAGCATATAAAACCTTCTCCCGGTCCGTGCACTGTGCAATAATCAGCATCTTCTCAACGGACTTCAGCCAATCATCCGCGTCCAGTGGATCAGGTGAGCTAGCGAATGTAGGTGGCTTATGGCTCATGAACTCCCGGTGCTTATCACGAGGTGGAACTGGTGGTGGTGGTGGAGGCAGTGGTACTTGTTGCTGCTGTTGCTGTTGTTGAAGTTGCTGTTGCAGCTGCTGTTGTTGCGCCCTCCTTTCTTGGCGTATCTCATCTCGCTCCTGGCGTAACTCCTGGCGTATATCTTCTCTTTCTTGACGCATCTCCTGGTGTTCTTGCTGCATCTAAGCACGCATATCAGCCATAGTGTCTGCCATTTGCTGCATCACCGCCATCTGAGCAGCAACCAGTGGGTCAACTCCGCCTGGTGGAGGATTAGGAGGATTCATCTCTGCAGGCTGTGGCTGAGGTTGTCTATATATCCTTCGAGTGTGTTGGTTAGGAGGCAAATCAATTCCACCACCCCTCCTGGTATTGACCATCTGAGTTAGATACATATGGTAAGAAAGAGCAGTAGACAAGGCAGTAATTACAATCATGTTACTTTGGGGGATTTATTAGCTAAGCAGTTTAATGTTTTACCTACCATAGCTAATTTATTACCTTACGCTGGCACATGCTAAGATGTCCATGTAATATTTCAATCAATCAAAGAAGCAAATCAGACATTGATCATAAGAACAATCAACCAATATTTTTAATAGAGAAAATAGTTTTAATTTTTGTCTTAGGCTTCCTATCTCTTAAAAATGTCATAGGGGTAGGGATTCCAAGGTGTGAAATCCATCTTGTATAAGAGTAGAAAAGATAAGAATGATCAGAGTAGAACAGTAGAAGGTGAAAAGGATCAAGATAAGTATAAAAAGAATCAGAGTAAGGTAAGTAGGCAAGGGTTGTCCAGTTCTATCTAGGTTTCGTCCTACAGTCAACATTTCCTCTGATACCACTTCTGTAACACCCGGATTTAAGGAACAAAGCCGGGTGCATCTCATACATGCGCCAAGAAGACAACATATATAATAACAGAGTGTATAGAGATAAATGTCATAAAACATCAGAGTACTTATTACATAGCGGAAGACTTATTACAAAATAAAGGAATAAATGTAAAACGAACTAAGGATTGTCGGCGCAAATGTCGACTGAGAAACGCCACCTAGATCAGATCGAACTCCTCAGTGTTAGGCGGCTCCTCTTCGACCACCTGTTCTTCTCCTGTGGGGGGGGTGTGAGACAGCAAGAGTGAGCTCACATACGTTCATAGCTCAACAAGTCGTGGGGAATAATGTGGCATGAACTCACCAAAGGTGGGAGTTCATGAAGTGTAAGGCTGATCAATAAAATAGAGGCTAAGGCTGAGCATTGCTTTTATAAGTTGGTCAAAATTTTATTAGCAATTACTAAGTGTAAGTAAATACCAAACCTTAATAATAATACAGAACAGTAATAGTAAAATAATCCCAAATACGATGCAAATGTCAAATTGAATTTAAGTTCCAAAATTAATCATGTGAGGGTCCGAGCCGCTCATGACCGTGAGCACGGCTAGTATACTAGTTTTACACTCTGCAGAGGTTGCGCATCTTTACCCACAAGCCGTGTATCCCATGTCGCCAGGGTTTGCAAGGCCCTTAGACACTACCGAGGTGAATGGCTAGGGATCCACTACGAGGCCTTTACAAAGTTCCACTAGCTTCCGAAAACCCGCTACAGTTTATAGGAAGTTCCAATGCAGGGTTCCTGGCTGACCGCCATCGCAGCAAAATCAACCAGGGACCTCCCTACACTGACCACTCCCCTACTGCCCTTGCCCCTTTCGGGTAAGGTAGTCTTCCACTAGCTTTCCTAATTAGTCAGCCAAGGGCGTCCCATTAAACCCTTGTGGTAGCACTGTTTTCCCGGGTGGTCGCTCCATGTTCCCATTAATTTAATGATCTTAACATGAACAGCAATAATAACAAGATAATAACAGAATAATCATGAATAGTGTATCTCCATACCCAATCCACATAAAGCAATAGCAAGTACTACCCAAAAATATTTCAGGGGTGAACAAGGTATAGAGGTAATCAAAACTGGGGTAACATAAAGGCTCCCATCAAAATTAACCTATGCAGATCAATAAAATTAATAAGAACATGGCTGGGAAAAGTAAGTGATCAAGGGCACAACTTGCCTTCAATGAGCTCCTGCTCAGCTATCTCTACTTGTTGAACCTCAGTTTCCACAGTGGCTTGCTCGTCTACTCGCATCAACACAATACATACATAGTATAGCAAAAATTAACATTGCACCAAACATGTAAATAAAATATACAGTAAAAATCTACACATTAAAATGAAACCATAGGAACTGGAATCACCAAATTTGGAGTTATAGATTTCAAGTTATGAATTTCCTAAGGTTTAATGTGATTAAAATAGGATTAAATGGTAAATAATTTTTCTTACTGTTTTCATGCCAAAGCAGAGCCACTATATGATAGAGAACATTATTACAAAATTTTAGAAACTGGAATGGAGTGATTTGGACTAAAAATGAATTTTCTATGGATTAAATAAGTTCTAGGAATTGTTTTTATATTAAAAATCTATTTCTGAATTTATTTATTTGATTTTCATGATCTCTGGACTGGGCGCACGAATTTCAGAAAGCTCAGGGGCTCCGGGGTAAAAATCCCCAGACACAGCTTACTGTTACCGAGGATGGCGGGTTGTTTTCAAATAAACAGAGGGTCTCTTATGAAAAAGTGCCTGGCCGAAGGGGTATCGAGCGTTTCTGGCCGCCTGATCTGCAATCTGGGGTCCAGATTAGATCACCACACTTGCGAACCGGTACGTACTACTGGCCATCGGATCAAGATCCTACGGCTACGATGAAAACAAGGTCATAAATTCCCATGGCCGTTGATCTACCACCGACGGACACGATCAACCTATCGAATCGGTAAGCTCTGGTTTAAATCCCGATCGTCCGTGTTGGATCCAACGGTACACGCGCCATCGCCCAACACGCCGTCACGCAGCGGCGCTGGGCCTTCCCCGCGGCGGCGCGTCACCGGCGCCAACCCAATCCGTGAACCCATTGCCCCAAACTCTAATCCGAAGGCACATGCGCAAAGCGGAGATGAAGGCGAACATGCGAGGCACGGACTCACCGGCTGCGATGCGGCGTGGAGGTCTGACCGCGGCAAGAAGCGATCCGCGGCGGCGCAGGAGCAACGGCGAGCAATTCCGGTGGGGTAGAACAAGTCCAGGGGCTGAGAAACCCGTGGACACCACCGAGACGACGTCGCGATCACCCCGGATCAAGCACCGAGGCACGCACGTCGGTGAATCGGCCGGTCAACTACGGTGGATCTCAACACCCGTGGGTGGCAATGGCGGCGCTAATTTGTTTAGGGAAACTAGGCTTGCGCGAGAAGGTTGTGGGAGGAGGAACGAGTCACGGGGATTCCCCTTTTATCTCCTAGAGTCCAGGTCGGGAAGAGGGGAAGAGGTTGTTCCGCTCCCGGCAATGGCGGCGACGGCTTCGGGTTGTTAGCGCGCGAGGAGGAAGAACGAGTTACTGCGCGCCTGAGCGAATGACAAGGCGGGCCCGCACGCCAGTGAAAGGGAGGGAGGAGCGAGTGCGGTATGTGGCCGACGAGTAGGGCCCACGCGTAAGCGATGAGGCAGCGTTAATGCGTTGTGGCTGTCGAACTGGGCCCGCCCGTCAGGTGAGTGAGGAAGCCACAGTTGGGCCGCGCAGGGGGTTTTCCCTGGTGGGCCGAATTCGTAGCCGAAGTCCAGGTATGTGGTCTTTCCCCCTTTTTCTTTTGTTTTTATTTTCTGTTTTTCTTATTCATAATTATTTTGAATAAATTTTGAATTTGAATATGAGTTTCACCTTTGAGTCAACTATACAAATTCAAACTTTAATATGTATAAGAATAATACATATATATACTTATTTTTATTCACCTAGTAATTTCTCTTCTTCTCTCTTTTTCCAATTCTTGAATTTTCCTTTGGAATATAAATTCCACTTTGGATTTTTTTTATAACATATTTATTTTCTTTTATATTATTTTATGTTGTCACAGAATGCACACAAAATAAAAATCCCAACATGATGCATGTATTCTTTTTTAGGTGCCTTTTGTCCTTTAGTTGTTTGTTATATGTGATGTGCTCATGAAATGATAAACTTGGATGACACACATATGTATACATGAGTATAATTTTCTTTATACTCTTTATTACAAAAGTGGATATTACACCGCTCGTCGTCGATTCGATCATCGGCAATGTTAGGCTCTCCAAGGTCCTCATGGATGGAGGCAGCAGCCTTAACATCATCTACGCCGAGACCCTAGAACTCTTAGGGGTTGATCGGTCCGAAGTCCGGGCCGGTGCGGCACCCTTCCACGGGATCGCGCCCGGGAAGCGAATCCTACCCCTCGGACGGATCGACCTACTGCTTCGGAACTCCCTCTAACTTCCGAAAGGAAGCTCTCACCTTTGAGGTCGTCGGGTTTCGAGGAACCTACCATGCGGTGTTGGGAAGATCATGCTACGCCAAGTTCATGGTCGTCCCCAACTACACCTACCTCAAGCTCAAGATGCCGGGCCCGAATGGGATCATCACCGTCAGATCTACGTACCGACACGCGTACGAATGTGACATGGAGTGCGTGGAGTACGCCGAGGCTCTCGCCGAGTTCGAGGCCCTCGTCGCCGACCTAGAACGCCTCTCCAAGGAGGTGCCTGACGCGATGTAGCACGCCGGCAACTTCGAACCAGTTGAGGCGGTCAAGTCCGTCACTCTCGACTCCAGCAACGACGGCAGCAAGCAAGTTCGGATCGGCTCCAAGCTCGACCCCAAATAGGAAGCAGTGCTTGTCGACTTTCTCCGCGCAAACGCCAAAGTCTTTGCGTGGAGTCCCTCGGACATGCCCGGCATACTGAGGGATATCGCCGAGCACTCACTGGACATCAGAGCTGGAGCCCGACCCGTGAAGCAAACCCTACACCGTTTCGACGAAGAAAAGCGCAGGGCCATAGGCGAGGAGATCCACAAGCTACTCGCGGCAGGGTTTATCAAAGAGGTATTCCATCCCGAATGGTTAGCTAACCCTGTTCTTGTAAGGAAGAAGGATGGAAAATGGAGGATGTGTGTAGACTACACTGGTCTAAACAAAACATGTCCGAAAGTTCCCTACCCTCTACCTCGCATCGATCAAATCGTGGACTCCACTGCTGGGTGCGAAACCCTGTCATTCCTCGATGCCTACTTAGGCTATCACCAAATCAAGATGAAAGAGTCCGACCAGCTCGCGACTTCTTTCATCACACCTTTTGGCATGTACTGTTACACCACAATGCCATTTGGGTTGAGGAATGCAGGCGCCACTTACCAGAGGTGCATGAACCATGTGTTTGGAGAACACATCGGCAGAACGGTCGAGTCTTACGTCGACGACATCGTTGTCAAGACGAAGAGAGCCTCCGACCTCCTCTCTGACCTTGAAACGACATTCAAGTGTCCGAGAGCGAAAGGCGTGAAACTCAATCCCGAGAAGTGTGTCTTTAGAGTCCCCCGAGGCACGCTCCTTGGATTCATCGTCTCCGAGCGGGGCATCGAGGCCAACGCGGAGAAAATCACGGCCATCACCAACATGGGACCGATCAAAGATTTGAAAGGAGTACAGAGGGTCATGGGATGCCTTGCGGCTCTAAGCCGCTTCATCTCACGCCTTGGCGAGAAAGGCTTGCCTCTGTACTGCCTCTTAAGGAAGGCCGAGTGCTTCACTTGGACCCCCGAGGCCGAGGAAGCCCTCAGAAACCTTAAGGCGCTCCTTACGAACACACCCATCCTGGTGCCCCCCGCTGCAGGAGAAGCCCTCTTGATCTACGTAGCCGCGACTACTCAGGTGGTCAGCGCCGCGATCGTAGTCGAGAGACGAGAAGAAGGGCATGCACTGCCCGTCCAAAGGCTAGTCTACTTCATCAGCGAAGTGCTTTCCGAGACCAAAGTTTGCTACCCACAGATCCAGAAGCTGCTCTACGCAGTGATCCTGACACGGCGGAAGTTGCGACACTACTTCGAGTCTCATTCGGTGACTGTGGTGTCATCCTTCCCCCTGGGGGAGATCATCCTGTGCCGCGAGGCCTCGAGTTGGATAGCAAAGTGGGCGGTGGAGCTTATGGGCGAAACGCTATCATTCGCTCCTCGGAAGGCCATAAAATCTCAGGTCTTGGCAGACTTCCTGGCTGAGTGGACTGACACCCAAATACCAACAACTCCAATCCAGCCCGAGCTCTGGACCATGTACTTCGATGGGTCACTCATGAAAACAGGAGCGGGCGCTGGCCTGCTCTTCGTTTCACCCCTCGGAAAGCATCTCCGCTACGTCATTTGCCTCCATTTTCCGGCATCAAACAACGTGGCCGAGTACGAAGCACTGATTAACGGGCTACGCATCGCCGTCAAGCTAGGGGTCCGATGCCTCGACGCTCGAGGCGACTCGCAGCTTGTCATTGATCAAGTCATGAAGAACTCCCACTACCGTGACCGGAGGATGGAAGCCTACGGCGACGAAGTCCGGCGCCTAGAAAACAAGTTCTACGGGCTGGAGCTCAACCACATCGCCCGACGGTACAATGAGACTGCGGACGAGCTGGCGAAGATAGCCTCGGGGCAAACGACGATTCCCCCGGACGTCTTCTCCAGAGACCTACATCAACCATCTTTCAAGATCGACGATGCGCTCGAGCCCGAGGAAGCCTCAGCCCAGCCCGAGGTACCCTCGGCCGCACCCGAGGCACCCTCGACCATCGAGGAAGAGGCCTTGCCCATCGAAGAGGAACAGAATGGGGTCACGCCGGATCCGAACTGGTAGACCCCGTACCTGGAATATCTCCTCCGAGGAGAGCTTCCCATCGACAAGACCAAAGCTCGACGGTTGTCTCGGCGCGCCAAGTCATTTGTCTTGCTGGGTGATGAAAAAGAGCTCTATCACCGCTGCCCCTCGGGCATCCTTCAACGATGCATATCTATCGCCCAAGGACAAGAGCTGTTGCAAGAAATACACTCGGGGGCTTGCGGCCACCATGCAGCGCCTCGAGCCCTCGTGGGGAATGCCTTCCGACAAGGTTTCTACTGGCCAACCGCGGTGGCCGACGCCACTAGGATTGTGCGCTCCTGTCGGGGGTATCAATTCTACGCAAAGCAGACGCATCTGCCCGCTCAGGCCTTGCAAACGATACCCATCACCTGGCCATTTGCTGTGTGGGGTCTGGACATCGTCTGTCCCTTGCAGAAGGCACCCGGGGGCTTCACGCACCTGCTGGTCGCTATCGACAAATTCTCCAAGTGGATCGAGGTCCGACCCCTAAACAACATCAGGTCCGAGCAGGCGGTGGCATCTTCACCAACATCATCCATCGGTTCGGGGTCCCAAACTCAATCATCACCGACAATGGCACGCAGTTCACCAGAAAAAAGTTTCTGGACTTCTGCCACGACCACCACATCCGTGTGGACTGGGCCGCCGTAGCTCATCCCATGACGAATGGGCAGGTGGAGCGTGCCAACGGTATGATTCTGCAGGGGCTCAAACCAAGGATCTACAATGACCTCAACAAGTTCGGCAAGCGGTGGATGAAAGAGCTACCCTCGGTAGTCTGGAGTCTGAGGACGATGCCGAGCCACGCCATGGGTTTCACGCCGTTCTTTCTAGTCTATGGGGCCGAGGCCGTCCTCCCCACGGACTTAGAATATGGCTCCCCAAGGACCAAGGCGTACGACAACCGAAGCAACCAGACCAGCCGAGAAGACTCGCTGGACCAACTCGAGGAGGCTCGAGACGTCGCCCTACTACATTCGGCAAGATACCAGCAGTCGCTGCGGCGCTCCACGCTCGAAGCGTTCGGTCCCGAGGCTTCTAAGTGGGAGACTTGGTGCTTCGCCTACGACAGGACGCCCGAGGGCGCCACAAGCTCACTCCTCCCTGGGAAGGGCCCTTCATCATCGCCAAAATCTTGAAGCCCGGAACATACAAGCTGGCCAACGACCAAGGCGAGGTCTACAGCAACGCTTGGAACATCCAACAGCTACGTCGCTTCTACCCTTAAGATGTTTTAAGTCGTTCATGTACCTCGTTTACATACACAAATAGAGTCTAACCGTCAAGGAAGGGTCAGCCTTGCCTCGGCAAAGCCCGACCCTCCCTCGGGGGCTAGAAGGGGGGAACCCCCTCTGCGTCAAAATTTTCCTTAGAAAATTTTTCCACCAACACGACTTTTCGTGTTTCCCGACTATATCAGTAACAGAACCCTGCAAAAACGAATAAGAGCGCATGTAAGCGGCAAGGCCGACCGAGCCGAGGGACTCCTACGCCTCCGGGATACGGATACCTCACTCGTCACCTTCCGCGAAAAATAACTCTTACTCGGATAAGCAATTCTGCTACTGACGAACGAGTCCGGATACTCGAAACAAGAGGAAAAGAAACGCAGTTTTATAACACGACGACGAAGTGTTTAGGCCTCGGCGGCCGTGAAAGACACATGCATGTTCCAAACAAACTACTCCGGCAGAATCAGGCATTGCCCGGGGGAGGAGCGGCACCCTCGGCTTCGTCTCCGCCCTCAGCGCCGTCTCCACCCTCGGCGAGATCCGCCCCGGCCTTGGACGGCAACGCAAGCGGAAGGATCTCCACCTTTAAGGAGGACGCCAGCACCGCGCTTGGGCCCGCGACGGTCGCGTCAAGCCTCTGAACTTTGGCTAGGGCAGCTTCATCTTCGTCGGGTAGACAGTACCCCTTGCTGACCCGCTCCAAATCCACATCGTAGTGGGAAGCGAGCACAGCGAAGGCCCGCCTAACGCCGTGATGCAGCGCCTCGCGGAGTCTACTACACACATGGCCGCCCAAGGCCTGCAGGCGACTCTAGGGGGAGCTTCCCGAGGGGACGTCGTCAAGACCAAAGGCCTGGCAGAAGGCCGAGATAGCTTCAGACATGGCCACGCGGTCGGCCTCCTCCCGCTCAGCCGCCCGGGCAAGTGCCTTGGCGGACTCGTTGAGGGCCGACTCAAACTCTGCAAACAGCCAAACAGAATTCTTCAGACACGAGTTGAAGAATGAAGATCGAAGTCACAAAGCGGCCAAAACATACCTTCAGCCTGGGCACGCTGCTCCGAGGCTGTGGCTTGGGCGGACTGGGCAGACCCGACGGCCGCGATCAGGTCCTCCGCAAGGGCTCTGGCCCGAGCAGACTCCTCGGCTAGCTGGCCCCCAAGGGCCTCAGCCCGGCTTTCGGCCTCGGCGGCCTGGTTCCGAGATTGGTCCCGCTCGCCGATGACCTGGCCAAGCTCCAGCTGCCGCTGCTGCGCCTCTGCACGTGCCGCCGATGCCTCCACCCCCAGCTCATCACAGAGCAACCAAAGGTCCGCCGCCTCGGTGCTCCATTGGGCGAGGCGTTCGGTAGCCTCAGTAAGCGCGGCCCTCAGGAACCACAGCGAACCCCAGACGTTGGCCTCGCGGCGGATGAACGACGACTTGGCGGTTCTCAGATACGTCAGATCCTGAGTAAGGGAAGCGGGGCATCACAAAGAATGCCCTGGCCATGCGAAAGGTATGCCTGAAATCCTTACCTGGAGGATCCTGGGAACGTCCCTGGAAATGATCTCCATGGTTGACCGAAGCGACCCCATCGCTGCCTCGGCATACTCACGGAGCTCATCCCAAGACTGCTCCTCCCGCTCATCGTCAAGAACGAAGAGGGGTTTCGGGGCGCCGTGGGTCCAGAACCAGAGCGCTTGCATGCGCCGCTCATTGGGATCGCGTCGCACGGGGATGAGGTCGCCGCTCCCCAAGACGGGTCGCGGTCCTGCACCCCCCTCCTCCAAGGCATCGGGACCCCCTGCGGTCGACGCATCGGGTACCCCCTCAGCTACGGAGGCGGGCTCCCGATCGGCGACCTCGAGCAGCGGCACCTCAACCATCTCAGCATCAGCGGCGACGGGTGGCTCCACGGGCTGAACGGCAACAGCCTCGGCAGAAGCTGGTGCCGGCGCTGACAACACGTCAGGTGGGCTCAAGGCCGTGGTCGCGCCAGCAGTCTCACCCGGCACGACGGTCGCCTCGACGGAGGGGTCGGCCTGGGGAGCTCGCCCCATGGCAACTCGCGCCGCCTGGGCCCCCCGCTTGGGGGCATCTTGTGCGGAGGCCGGCCGATCGGCGTGGCGCGGTGCGGCACTGGCTGCAGAAGCCGACATCGTCTTAAGGGCCTTCCTGGGAGCCAGACCGGCCGAACCGTGCCTCCGTTTGCTGGGAGGAAAAGGGAAAGCAGGATCAGGACACACGAGGGAGGAGCCAGGACATAGGTATCCTCAGATACTTACTCGCTCCGGACTAAGGCCAATCATGCCTGTGGGGAGGCCCCTCGGGCCTCGGTCCCCGCAGGCGCCGCCGAGGTTCGCCCCTCTGCCGGCTTCAGCGTCGTTCCCACTTCGGGCACCCGGGGCAACGAAGGGACGGCTTGCCCATGCGATGTCACGACGGCCCGAGGATCAACCTCTTGTACGGCCGGCACGGGTGACTGCTCGCGGGGGACAAGCGAGACGGCCTAACTCCCCGAGGTCTCCTCAACTACCTCGGCCAAGGGGTCAAGTACCCCCTCAGCCTGCCCCTGCTCTTCGGACTGGGACCCTGATGTCCCGGCCCCAGATACCGACGGCGCCAGCCCACTCGGGGGCTGGCTCGATGACCCCTGGCCTAGCCTCAGATCCGGGCTGAGGCCAAGGCAGGCCGCCATGTCATCGTCTTCGTCATCATCGTCGTCATCGTCGTCATCAGGTGTCTCCGGCGACGGCTCCCTCGGGAGCCCGTCCCTCTCTTGCCTCCGACGGCGCCTCTCCAAGGCGTCCCGAGCCCGCATCCACTCGGGAGCCTGAGCCGTTTTCGCGTCCTTCTTCTCCTTCTTCTTCTCCGCAGCGACCCTCCGCGCGGCTCGGTCCACCGCGTCCTCCGGGACCGATGGCAGGGAAGGCTTGTAACACCCCAACTCCTGGAGACGAGCGGAAATCCTGACTGAGAGAATCAAAGGCAACCTGACACAAGACAGGAGAAGGAGCGGACACTCACCAAGGACACGCACCCACGCTTGGGACGCATCAAGGGCTGGGTAAGGGCACCGGCGTCCAGCCTCCCCACCGTGCCCGCTACCCGCCTGCAAAGGTCATCGGCAGAGAGGGGGACCGAGGACATCTGTGAACCCTCCAAGTCGACTCCCGGCATCATCTCCGAAAGCGGCAACCACCGCTCTGCCAAGGGAAGCACCCTCCGACGATGGATGGCAGCAACCACCCCCGCGGCGGTGAGCCCCCCATCTCGTAACTCCTGCAAGGCCTCCAGAAGGGGCTGGAGTTTCTCCTGTTTCTCGCGCGCGGCCCCATAGCGCCAATTGCTGCCGGGAGCAGTCACCACTCGTTGAGAAAATGATGGGAGCCTTCCATCGTCATTCCGGAGGTAAAACCACCGGCGCTGCCACCCCTTGTTTGAAGACACAAGGATGGCGGGGATGTACTGCTGCACGCGCGCCTGCCTCAACTGGAGGGTGCAGTCGTCGGCCCGCACCGCCATACGAACCTTCTTCTCCCCCGTCGTCAAGGCAAAAAGCTCCGCGGAGAAGAGATGGGTCCACAGATCCCAGTGGGGGTCAATCCCCAAAAAGCCTTCGCAAACCGCCGCGAAGATGGTCGCTTGCGCAATGGAGTTGGGGTTGAGGTTGTGTAGCTCCACCCCATAGTAATGCAGAAGCGCCCGCATGAAACGGCTTGCTGGCACTCTGAACCCCCGCTCATGGAAGGAGACGAAGCTCAGCACATACCCCGGCGGTGGGTGTAACGCCCTGAATTTGGGGGTAGAATTTTTTCTTCTTTTCCCTCACCAAATTCGGGCGTTACTCTCTTTTCTCTTTCCTGTTTCGCTCCTTCCTCCCAATTTCAAACCCGTATAGTGACGGTGTCCGTGTCATGTATAAACCAAAACCTAAGTGTTATGGGTGTTGCATCATGCCGAGGCGCATTTCTTTGTCTGATATCGCGTGTTCGTCTCATTCTATCTCGGTTTTCGGTTCGCGATTGGAGCCATATCGTGCGTCTTTGTTTGGGTTGTGCGTGTCGTGGGTTTCGATCCGCGAAGTGGCCCGGCCCGGTCCGCCTAGCCCGGCCCTGCGCGCCCCTGGCGCCCACACCACCCCCCCCCCCCCCCATGCGCCCCCCCCCCTTCTCCTCTCTCTCTCTCATTTGGATCTCCCACGCAACAACTTCCCTCTCCCTCTTCCACCTCTCTCTCCCCGTGGTGCCCTAGGAGTTGGAGACGGCGATCACCGGAATTTGGACCCTGAGGTGAGCTCCCCTCCCCTCCTCTTCTCTCTCTCCCTCTCCCTCCTGTTCTTCCTCCCCCCACGCGCGCCCTCCCTTTCCCCTGCTCGCGCGCGCCCCTGCCCCTCCCCTGCTCGCCGGCGCGGCCCGCCCTGCCCCTCCCCTACGCGCGGCGGCGCTCGCCCGCCCCCCCCCCCCCCCCCCGCGGCGGCACTCGCCCCCCCCCCCCTCCTCCCCGCCCGGCGGCGACCCCGCCCCCTCCCCCTGCTCGCCGGCGCGGCCCCCGCCCGCCCCATGCTCGCGCACGCGCGGCCCTGGCCCCGCCCCGTACCCCTGCCCGCCGGCGCGCGGCGGCCCCCCGCCCGCCCCCTGCCCGCGGCGGCGCGCGGCCCCCGCCCCTGCCCGCGCGGCGGCGCCCCGGCCCCGCCCCCCCTGCTCGCCCGGCTCGGCCCCCGGCGCGGCCCCAGCCCCCTGCGCGCGGCATCCCGGCCCTCGGCGTGGTTCGCGTGGCCTTAGCGTGGCCTCACGCTTCCCCGTTTACTGCTAGCGCGTTCCCGCGTGCGCAAACCCGCGCTCGCGGTGATTATTTTTGGTCGGTAATCAATGTTAAGCTCTGTTAGTTAGCGTGCTGCGTCGCGCGCTTCGTCGCGCGACGGATTTGTCTGATTTCAGATTCTATTTATGTGTTGCGTCGTGCGCTTCGTCGCGCGACAATCCATTTTAATTTCAGGTTGTTTGAGGTGTAACGTCGCGCGCGTATTCACGCGATGTTCCACTTTAGACTCAGTTTAGTCGACGTATGCCGTCGTGCGTTTCATCGCGCGAAGCTTAACGTCTCTTTATAACTAATGCGAAGTGCCTCGTTGCGTGCTCGGTCGCGCGACGAGTCGTTAATTTCTTAATTCGTTTTAGAGTGCTATGTCGTGCGCCTCGCCGCGCGACGATTCTTTTTATTTATCTTCATTCGCTTATAATGATTAGACATAAAACATGACTTTACTTTACGCTAAACATAGTGTCTACATTAGCTTCCTTCTATTAAACGAGTGGTTAATTTATAATCATGTAACGTGATCGTTTCTCGACTGTCTTTTTCTCTTTCTCTCTTAACCGTAGTTGCGAGCCCGCGTGGAATGTCTGTTTACTTACTGCATTCTATTGTATGGTGTACTGTTCTTTTGTATTAAATATGTGGATGTATGTATGTTTGCAATCGCATAGAGAACGATTCGGTCGAGGAGCCCGAAGAACTCGCAGGAGAAGCCCCTGAGCAGCAGTCGGTTGGTGGAGGCAAGTGTCCCTTGACCTATCTCTGTCCTACTCAGTCTTTAATTCACCTCCCGCATTACACATCTATACTTAAGGATTGACTAGCTTTTGTTATCCATGTCCTTGTTTACCTATTTGGGTTGGATTATTATTGCTTAGTCTTATGCTATTGCTCAAACCCTAATCAATGAACATGATGAGATTATCTATGATACGCTGTTTTCCCTTCTCTTATTATGATGTTATACTTGTGGTCTTCAAGGGGGCTCGAGCGGTTTCTCGAGTGCCTCTCCGTAAGGACCTGTTCTATGGATGACCGCCCGGGAAAACAGTGCAACCATGAGGGTGGAGTGGGACGCCCTTAGCTGAATAATTAGAGGAACCGGGGTGTAGTTCGCTTAGCCGTTGTGCCGTCAATGGGGCTCGGTGTATGCGGCTCGCTCTGCCAAGGTTGATTTGTCCCTTGGGGAGGAGTGCGGTACATTTAGGAAACCTAACGGGCGGCTACAGCCCCGGGGAATCTTTGTAAAGGCTACGTAGTGAAACCCTGCCTATTCACCTTGGTAGTGTTTAAGGGTTTGATCGGCCCGAGGCAAGAGGGAATCACGGCTTGTGGGTAAAGTGCACAACCTCTGCAGAGTGTTTGAAAACTGATATATCAGCCGTGCTCACGGTTATGAGCGGCCAAGGGAGCTCCAATGATTAGTGGTACTTGATCAGAGACATTTTGGTTTACAGATGGCAATGAGACTGATGGTTTTGGTTATGACTATGGTGCTGGTAAGTGGTATTCTTTCCGTTCGGAAAGGGTACATCGGGCTAATAACTTGGGTAAATGTTAAAACCTGGCTTTCTACCAGTAAGTAATAATCTGACCAACTAAAAGCAACTGCTTGACTTACCCCCCCCCCCCCACATAAAGCTAGTCCACTACAGCCAAACAGGATACTTGCTGAGTATGTTGATGTGTACTCACCCTTGCTCTACACACCAACCCCCCCCCCAGGTTGTCAGCATTGCAACCACTGCTCAGGAGAAGATGAAGCTGTGGAAGGAGACTTCCAGGAGTTCCATGACTACGACGAGTTCTAGGCGTGGGTTAGCGGCAACCCCCAGTTGGCTGCCTGTGAAGGCCGCGGTTATCTACGTTTCGTTTTCGCACTTTGATTTATTGTAAAGACTATATGGACGTCTCAGACGTATGATGTAATCGACTATTATTCCCTTTTAATACTATTTTGAGCATTGTGTGATGATGTCCATGTTATGTAACTGCCGTGTACGTGAATAACTGATCCTGGCACGTACATGGTTCGCATTCAGTTTGCCTTCTAAAACCGGGTGTGACATAAGCTGGTATCAAAGCCGTGCTGACTGTAGGACCGCTAACCTAGAGTAGAATGGTCGTTCTAAGGATTATAGACCTTTGTCCCTGCCTTGACTTTGGTACCCCTTCAAAAGTTGGTCATACTGACCAAACCTATGTTCTACTATATATTATACCTTGCTGAAAATTTTGTTTTATTCTAATCCTTCATTTATTTATGGTTCATTATTTGCTGGTCATATTAATTCTGTTCTCACTCTTTTGCTTGCGGTGTCTTTTGTAGATGGCTCGACTTAGACACACTGCACGAAAGTCCGTCATCCCCTTCTTACCCTCCCGCCTTGCGGAGCGTCCGCTTCGCCGTCCCGTGGCCGGACAGTCCAGCCACTTGGAGAGACTGCACCACCGCCTGCATGAGGAGCAGGAACGTCGACGATAGGAGCAGCAGGTGTCGGTGTTTTGGGTCCGACCGCACACCCGGGGTTGCCCCTCAAGGTGTTTTTAGGAGTAGGACGGTGTCGACGACTGTAGCAAAATGGTTCGTGCCGGTTGCACGAGGGACAGTGGACAATTTTTACAGGTTCGGGCCGCTTAGAGATGCGTAACACCCTACGTCCTGGTGAGTATGCTTGGTGAATGAGGTTACAAGAGAGCTCTCTGAATTGAGAACGCAGAGAGTTGAAGTGGGTGGCTAAGTAATAGGGTCGATCGATCTGAAGGGGTGCCCCCTAGGCCTTATATACTCGACCGTGGGGCAATACACGTGGATATGATAACAATGCGTAGCTAAATGATCGGCACTTGTTTGAGTTTATCTCCCTGTAGTTCCGCCGACCTATCCTCGCGTGGCTCCGTTGCATGGGGACTCCAGCGCGGGAAAGTCGGATCTCTGTTGTGGTCGCTCGCTCGACGTTGTGGGCCATCCAGGTTTGCACCAATCCAGCCTCGTGTCAACCTGCTTTGCTGATTGTTCCTCCCCAGGCCCACGAAAGAATGGCCTTACGATTTATTGGGCCCTTGGGCCTTTCGTGAGGTCTTTTACTCTTTTAGTGGACCTGGGGGATATCTGTCCCCCACAAGCCCCCAATCTTTGGGTTAATTTAGAGGTAATCAGCCCAAAGATCCCAGGTCCAGCTTGCAGGCGATTTGAAGAGAACGACTTCTTACTGTCTCCTCCTGCTTTGATCTCTCGTAAACCGAAGCTTTGTTTCGTGTTTGTGCCTTAGAGGTCGGCATTTCGTTTTGTAGGGCCCTAAACTTCATTGGGTGCACCGGGTGTAGCCCCCGAGCTTCGAGTAGATTTTAGAAAATAATCTACTCGAAGGTCTTCACCAGAAATTATTTCCATTTTTACTCCTGCGTTTTTGGTTGAGGGCCAGCCATGTTTTTAATCTTGTCCCATGCCTTAGAAGTCGGCACTGTCTTGGCTTGGAATGATGATCCATGGGGTGCACCGAAGGTGCACCCAATGGGTGTAGCCCCCGAGCTTCGAGTGGATTTTTGAGGATAATCCATTCGAAGGTCTTCCTTTTGTGTCTTTTTGCTGAAGATTATCCTTTCTGCTTGTAAAAATCGGCATGATGTCATCAATATTATGCTTCAGAGGTCAGCATGTATTTTGTCTTTTGCAGCCGAGTTCGCAATCCATCCATATCTTGCTAGGTAGTGTAATTTATTTGCTCTGCAACTGATTGGACATTTGATGGACGTTCTCTGTCTAGTCTTCACGTCGCTTCTGTCGGCCATATTTTGTACTTCACTGGCTATATTTGGCTTTCCTCTGATCCTCACTGATATCTCATTTTTGTCTTGAGGTATTCACTGCATGCCCTGCACAGATGTGACCGTTTTGAAAAATATACTGATAATTCCTGGGCGTCCCCCCCCCAATGGGTGTGGGCAAGGGACGGCTTGGTACGCTGAGTGTTTTAGCCGGCTGCTTCTGAGTAGTAATGTGATGCGACGGCGGGTGTAATCATATCCTCCGTGCTGTTGACTGGAGTCCCAATGGGTGTTGTGTTGCGTGAAACGGCGTCAGCCACCTGACGTGTCTTTAGACGGGCTGAAGTGCTTATTGAATGCTTTGCGACTGTTCAGTGACCACGGTTGGAGGTGAGCGGTTGCCTTTTTTCCTATAAATAGTTCCTTTGCCTGCCTGGTTTTTTCACATCTCTCGTTGTTCTCCACTGCCTGCTTTCTTTCTTCTACCTGCATTTCCACCATGGGCAAGAAACGCAAGCGCGAGCCAACTCCTCCGTCTGAGGATTTTGGTGACTCGGAGTATTCAGAGGAGGAGTTCTCCTCTGAATCCGAGGGGTCTCCGGCTCCCATCCCCCTGCGTGAGTCGTCTGACGACTCAGACGACTCCCAGGGGCTCACGGCGGAGGTCTGGACGTACATCCGGGCCGTCGAGCGCTCCGGGCTCGAGGGCTCGGATGAGTCGGAGTACTCCTCGGATGAGGAGGACTCGGACGGTGGCGGCGAGGACGAGGACGGCGACGACGACGACGACGAAGGCGGTGGCGGCGGTGACGGTGACGGTGACGGCAGCGGCAGGGACGGCAGCGGCGGCAGCAAGGACGGCGACGGCGACGGCAGCAGGGGCAGCAGCAGGGGCGGCAGCGGCGGCTGGCAGCAACAGGGCCAGTGGCTAGATGCCACTGGTCCTTTAGATGTTAGTATAGTATAGTTAGAATAATGTAGTAGTATTTAGTAGTGTAGAGTAGTATAGTGTAGTGTAGTAGTAGTAGTAGTATAATGTAATGTAGTAGTAGTAGTAGTAGTAGTAGTAGTATAATGTAATGTAGTAGTAGTAGTAGGGAAGTATCAACTCATAATGAGTTGATTTGTAAGTATGATATCTTCCCTTTATTGAAGAAATGATGTTGGCTTCTCTGTGATTATTGCTCGTTGATATTCATAACTCAAAGTTCTTGAATCATTCCTCTTCCCGCCTTTTTCGTGAAGTTGATTCCTTTGGAATAGTAAGTGAATAACTCGGACATCATATCAATGCTTTTAGAAATAGCTGCCGAGCGACTTGAAGACAACGTCGGCGTTTTAGAGGTAACGCCGAGCGACTGAACGCGACGTCGGAGTTTTAGAGATAACCGCCGAGCGACTTGAAGGCGACGTCGGCGTTTTAGAGGTAACGCCGAGCGACTGAACGCGACGTTGGAGTTTTAGAGATAACTGCCGAGCGACTTGAAGGCGACGTCGGCGTTTTAGAGGTTACGTCAAGCGATTGAACACGATGTCGGAGTTTTAGAGTTAACTGCCGAGCAACTTGAAGGCGACGTCGGCGTTTTAGAGGTTACGCCGAGCGATTGAACACGATGTCGGAGTTTTAGAGTTAACTGTCGAGCGACTTGAAGGCGATGTCGGCGTTTTAGAGGTAACGCCGAGCGACTTGAGGGCGATGTCAGCATTTTAGAGGTAATGCCGAGCGACTGAACACGATGTCGGGGTTTTAGAGTCAACTGCCGAGTAATTTGAAGATGACGTCGGCGTTTTAGAGGTAATGCCGAGTGACTTGAGGGCGATGTTAGCATTTTAGAGGTAATGCCGAGTGACTTGAGGGCGATGTCAGCATTTTAGAGGTAATGCCGAGCGACTTAATACTATGTCGGAGTTTTAGAGTCAACTACCGAGCAATAGCGGGCTACGTGGGCCACTTTGAGGTTAATAGCCGAGTGATGATGTGGCGCACCGGTGTTTTGGAAATAACTGTCGGGTGATGACGTGGCACGCTGGTGTTTTGGAAATAACCGCCGGGTGCTAACTGGGCGCTTTTTGAAACAGTATCTGGCTCGGGAATATTCCATAAGTGCTGCGCTTTTAGCCGCCTCTGCTTTTCGTGCCCTAGTTATTGCTTTCTTGCTTCCGAATCCTCTCCGCAATTCGCCTCCTACTCTGCTCGCCGGTAGAATCAAGATGGCGCCCAAAAGGAAAGCCTCGAGTTCGTCTGCCGTGGTGATTCCTCCAATCGACCCCAACAGCCAGTTGCCTTTCGCAGGTAACCACATGTCCGTCATCTCTGAGCCCGAACTTCTCCACCTCGTGTCCATCAGGGTTCTTCCTCCGAGGGAATTCTGCTCTTGGCGGATTTGCCATGGGGTTACTGTCCCAACTGAGGATACCCATGAGTCTGTGATTTATGCTCCTTTCCTTCTTCGCGGTCTTGGCCTTCCCATTTCTCCCTTTTTCCATGGCCTCCTTGATTTCTACCATCTTAACTTGACCCATCTGAATCCCAATTCTATCCTGCAAATCTCCATTTTCGTTCATTTATGCGAAGCCTTTCTTGGCGTGCTACCACATTTCGGGTTGTGGAAGTACTTGTATCACTGTCGCCCTAGGATGGCCGGGGGACAACATCAATTGGTTGGGGGTGCTAGCTTGGAGATGCGCCGGGGGAGGAAGACTGAGTATCTCGAAATCCCTCTCAAAGAAAGTATCAAGGGGTGGCGCTTGGAGTGGTTCATAGTTGAGAATTATGGAAACTCTCTCCCCCCGGTCAGGAAGACAGCCGGATGTTCGCACCCCAAGCTGGACCGAGTCTCCCACAAATCAGGAGGTAGCTGAGGCAGGTGCTTTGCTGGCTGAAGTTGGATTGCTGAAAGAGAGGGGTCTAACTGCTGAAGCTGTGGTTGCTGATTTTGTTTTCAAGAATATTCAGCCGTTGAAAGACAGGGCATACCCGGCTTATCTGTATCGAGGCTTAGCCGACTCAACTCAGGTCACTAACAGAAGAATTCCCTCTACAGACTTGGTGAGCCGACTTGAGATGATCCTTAGAGGCAAAGTGTCAAATGTTGGTGCCCCAGTGGCATTCTCAGCCTGGAACCTGCCTCCTCCAAAGCCTTCACTCTTTTTGTATCGAATCCTCCTGTCACTGATGGCAGTTTGGGCCTTAGAGTGCGGCCCTCTGCTGAAGAAGTTAGTGCCTTGGTTGCCTCACTCGGGGGAATTCCTGATGATGAACGGCAGGTCCATTTTGAGGTGCCCCTGAACCCTAGTGATGCGGAGATAAGTGCTATGCTTGATTTGCTGGCTGAGGACTCTTCTGACGCTGCTCCTGCTGGGGCATTGGTAGTGGCGCCCCTCCCAGAGGCTGATATAACTTTAGATGCTCAGAAGCCTGCCAGTACTCGCCCGAGGCGCCCTTGCCGAGCCAATCAACCTGATCCTTCTGCTGATGAGCAGAAAAAGAAAAGGAGACGCCTCCGGCGAGTACCCAGTTTGGATCGGGACGTTGGTACCTCGGTTCCTGATGCTGAAGAAGTGCCTGTGACTGAATTTACTGACGCTGACCCCAATGGGTGTACCCAATCTGTTGCTGATCCCCATGGGTGTGCTCCATCTGTTGCTGATCCCAATGGGTGTGCTCCATCTGTTGCTGATCCCAATGGGGGTGCTGCCTGCGTTGCTAATGTGGACGACGAGGAGGGAGAAGATGAAGTTCCTTTGACCCGGAAAAAACAGTCGGCAGTTCATCGCTAGCGGTGAAAGTAGTGGAGTTCCTTCTCCTGCTTTGTCTGCTCTCATTGGTCTGCAAGAACTGTCCCTGGCCAATTTTGATCAGACTCTTGAGGATATGGTTCCAGAGGATTTGTTATCGGAGCCAGCAGATGATGGTGTGATGGAGGTTTGTGTTGATGTGCTTGATGCTGGGTTGAGGTCATCCCGTGCCTCGTCGACCTTAGAGCGCGATCTCGAGGGTCGGGAGACTGACTTGGATCGTCCTGGTCCCATGGAAGTAACTGAGGGCCCATCAGCCTTAGAGGTGGCTACCGTAGAGAGCTTGGATCCCAAGGATGGTGTTGACACGTGCCCAGCCCCCGAGAATGTTGTCGGGGATGACTTGGTTCGGGTGGGAAGTGCAAGCCACTGCCCAGCCCCCGAGGGTGCTGCCGGGGATGATCCGGCTCAAGCGGGCAGTGCAAACTATGACCCAGCCCCCGAGGATGTCCGAGCGGGGTCTCCCTCTGGTACTTCCATGGACGTTCATGCGGGGTCGCCTCCACACTCCGGCTGTATGGTGGTAGCCCAAGCCTTGGACCAGGGGGTCGCTTTAGAGGGCAGCGTCCCCACTGACCGAGTGTTGGGCTCTGTTGATGGCACCGAGTTGATTCCTGCTGGTTCGTTGCAAGCTGCTTCGGGTGGTGGCCTTACGCCCGGTTATCAATTGATCTCTCCTGATTTGGGGATCCCTTCGTTCTTTTCCAACCTCCAGGCACTGTGATGTATTTTAGCTTGGCTTTTTACATTGCATGAACTGCTGTCATTACATTCATCTGCTCTCCTCATCAGGCTTTGGTGGATGGGATGGCTAGCCAGCTGAGGTTACAGGGTGCTTCTGTCCCAGAAGTAGCTTCGTCACTTGCATGTTGGAATCCAGTGTCTCTTCAACATCGTGTCTCTGAATTGGAGGCGACCAACGCTGGTTAGTGCCTTTTTGCTTCTCTTTGTCTTCACTGTAGACTGCTTTACATTCTGACCCTTTTTTGTTTGATTGTCTCCTGCTAGGTATGACTCGGCAGATTTCCACTCTTGAAGAAAACATTCCCGAGATCAGGCTGAATTAGCCCAGCGGTGCACTGACTTTGAGGAAAAGTACTCTCAAAGTCAGATTGAACTGGGTCAGGTCTCCGCTGCCTTAGATGACGCCAATGCACTGAGTTCTTCTCTTCATGCTTAGCTCAATTCTGAAAAGGTGATTTATGAAACTGTGCTTTGCCTTGTTGTGCTTCTATTACTTGCTTGGTGTTTGAGGGAATTGACTTTTGTTTGCAAGAAGAAAAACGTATCCTTGCTGCTTCTCGCGACAGTCTTGAAAGATTGTATTGTGATTCTAGCAACTCACTGACTATCTTGGAGAGGAGTCATCGCTTCACCATGGAAGAGTTAGACAACCAACGCTGTAAGCTGCAGGAATCCATGGATGAAGTGACCCGGCTCAATCAGTTGATATCAGCGAAGGACGCTACTATCAAAGAACTCCGAGCTTCCAAGAAATCCATCGCCCAAGAGTTAGAAACTACTCGACTGGCTGCCAAGGTTGCCGAAGAAACTTCTGTTACTCTCAGAGCCCAGCGCGATAGAGCCATGGACAAAGCTATTCGGGCGGGGCGAATCTTGATGAGGAGACCCGGCGTGGTTGTTCCCGAAGATATAAGGGCTGATGTGAATGCTGCCCCTGATTCCTCGAGTCGTCCTTCCTCGTCGATTGCTCCTGAGAAAAATATCATGAAATAGAGAAACACTTTGCGTGCTTTGAACGCGCGGTTAGCATGGTCAGACATTTGTTAGAGGACGTCATTTCAGTACTTGGACAATATTGTTATTTTCATGTTGTTTCAGAATTCATCAGTTCATAAATTTGTAGTAGTAAAATGATGTGCGATGGTTTTGAAATTTGTTTGCGGGATATAGAAGCCATCCTTATATGAGTAATTGTGATCTCGTCAAATCGCCTTAAGTCGCTGCTGACTTAAGTCGATTGCTTCTGTTAATAGGGCACAGTGGTCACCCTGAATTGCGTAGGCGCGAGCATGTTGCACCGGCTTAAGTTGCTGCCGACTTAAGCCGATTGCTCCTTTGGCAGGGCATAGTGGTCACCCCGAGTTAAGTAAGCGTGAGCATGTTGCACCGCCTTAAGTCGTTACCGACTTAAGACCGATTGCTCCGTTAGCAGGGCATAGTGGTCACCCCGAGTTAAGTAAGCGTGAGCATGTTGCACCGCCTTAAGTCGTTGCCGACTTAAGCCGATTGCTCCGTTAGCTGGGCATAGTGGTCACCCCGAGTTAAGTAAGCGTGAGCATGTTGCACCGCCTTAAGTCGTTGCCGACTTAAGCCGATTGCTCCGTTAGCTGGGCATAGTGGTCACCCTGAGTTAAGTAAGCATGAGCATGTTGCACCGCCTTAAGTCATTGCCGACTTAAGCCGATTGCTCCGTTAGCAGGGTATAGTGGTCACTCCGAGTTAAGTAAGAATGCAAGTCAACTGTGAACAAACTGAGTATCTTTGAAGCCTTTCTTTATTGATGACATATTTCCATTTTACAGAGTACATTGTCGTCCCGATAGCTTTTGAAATTCAGCTAGGGGTAAAACTTTCTGAGGTGTTCTATATTCCAGGAGTTCCCAACTTCTGTGCCGTCTATCTGAGTTAGACGATATGATCCCGGCCGAGTGATTTCTGCTACTATGAATGGTCCTTCCCATAAGGGCGACAACTTATGTCGTCCCTCCCCCGTTAGAATTCGGCGGAGGACGAGATCTCCCACTGAGAAGGATCGATGTCGCACGGCTTTGTCGTGATAGCGTCTCTAGAGTCTGCTGGTACCGTGCTGATTGAATTACTTGAGTTCAGTCGTTCTTCTTCGAGTACATCAATGTCCTCTAGCCTAGTAGCTTCGGCTTCTGCTATGCTTTCGAAGACCAACCTTGGCGCCCCGAACTTGAGATCAGCGGGTAATACTGCCTCTGACCCATAAACCATGAAGAAAGGAGTATTTTCGTGTAGAGCTCGGCTTGCTGAGTTCTTAAGCTCCAAACGACGTAGGCAATTTCCCTTATCCACTTCCCTGCAAACTTCTCATTCTTTTCGAAGACCCTCTTCCTGAGTGCCTCCAGTATCATCCCGTTGGCTCGCTCGACTTGCCCGTTGCTCTCGGGTGTGCTACAGAAGCATACTTGATCTGAATGCCTTTTTGCTCGCAGAAGTCGAAGAACTCTGAACTTGTGAAGTTGGATCCCAGGTCAGTTATGATGCTGTTTGGTATCCCAAATCTGAATATTATGTCTTGTATGAATTCCACGGCCTTAGCTGAGGTCAAAGAGGCAATGGGCTTGAACTCTATCCATTTAGTGAATTGTCGATTGCTACCAATACATGAGTGTATCCTCCTTGAGCTTTCTTGAAAGGTCCAATCATATCCAGTCCCCAGGCCATGCGAAAAGGCCAAGTTACTGGTATGGTTTGCAGTTGCTGTGCTGGTAGATGTTGTTGTTTTGACAAGTATTGGCAAGCTTTGCACCTCTGAACTAACTCGGCTGCATCACTCTTCACTGTTGGCCAATAGAATCCTGACCTGAAGACCTTCCCGACTAGTGTTCTGGATGCTGCATGTATTCCACATTGCCCAGCATGGACCTCCTCCAGAAGTCGCTTCCCAGTAGATGGGAGAATGCACTTCATGAAGACGCCTGACACACCCCTTCTGTATAATGTTTCTCCAATGAGTGTGTAGTGGGCTGACTGTCTGGCGATGCGTTCGGCTGCATTTTTGTCATCTGGTTCCTCTTCATTCTTGATATATCTGATGATCGGCCTTCTCCAGTCGTCAGGTCTGACTCGGGTTAATCCACGATATTACATTCTTCTGCTTGATCTGTTGAGATGCTCGGTCGTGGTATTTCTTGCACGAAGACTCCGGGTGGAACCTGAGTTCGGCTGGATCCTAACTTGGACAATACATCAGCCGCCGTGTTTCGATCTCTTTCCACATGATGAAATTCTAGACCTTCAAACTTATCTTCTAGTTTCCGGACGACAGTGCAGTATTTTCCCATTGAATCATTCGAACAGTCCCATTCTTTGTTTATCTGACTTATGACCACCAGAGAATCTCCGTATACCATTAATCTCTTGATGCCCAATGATATGGCGATGTTTAGTCCATGGATCAGAGCTTCATACTCGGCTGCATTGTTAGAGGCTGGAAATAACAGTTGGAGGGCATATTTGAGGTGTTCGCCTCCGGGTGCGATGAAGAGAATTCCTGCACCTGCTCCCTGCAGCTTCAGCGAGCCATCAAAATACATCTTCCATACTTCTGCAATTTCCGGGTTTTCTGGTATTTGTTGTTCAGTCCATTCTGATACGAAGTCAACCAATGCTTGAGACTTAATGGCAGTATGAGGTCGAAATTCGATGTCATGAGACCCTAGTTCACAGGCCCACTTGGCTATTCGGCCAATGGCTTCCTTGTTGTGGAGAATATCCCCTATCGGAAAACCGGTGACTACTATGACTTTGTGGTCATCAAAGTAGTGACGCAGCTTGCGGACAGTTAGAAGTACTGCGTATAACAGCTTCTGCACTTGAGGATACTTTTTCTTCGAGGGACCCAGAACTTCACTGATGAAATAAACGGGGTGTTGCACAGGGTAGGCATGTCCTTCTTCTGCTCGCTCGACTACCAACACGGTGCTTACCACGTGAGTCGTGCAAGAGATATATAGCAGCAGATCTTCAGCTGGTTGAGTTGACGTGGCTCGCCGTGGTGGTTTCAGTACTGGTGGGGTTGTCAAGAATTTTTTCAGTGCATCCAAGGCTTCCTGCGCTTCTGAAGTCCACTGAAACTTGTCCACCTTCTTGAGTAGCTTGTAAAACGGTAAACCTTTTTCTCCTGGCCTGGATATAAATCTGCTCAGGGCTGCCATACATCCGGTAAGTCGTTGAACCTTCTTTTGTGATCGCGGAGCTTCCATTTTCATGATAGCTTCAATCTTTTCCGGATTAGCTTCAACTCCCCGGTGGCTTACAATAAATCCGAGTAGCTTCCCTGCTGGTACCCCAAAAACACATTTTTCGGGATTAAGCTTCCACCGATACCGTCGTAGACTGTTGAAAACCAGCTGCAAGTCTTCGATGAAGTTTTCTGAGTTCTCCGTTTTGATTACCACATCGTCTACGTAGGCTTCCACACGCTTGCCCCAGTGATCGGCTAAGCATGTTTGGATGGCTCTCTGATAAGTCGCTCCAGCGTTCTTGAGGCCGAACGGCATAGAGGTATAACAGAAAGCACCAAACGGAGTGATGAACGCCGTTTTTTCCTCGTCTTCCTTTGCCAAGCTGATCTGATGGTATCCGGAATAGCAATCCAAGAAAGACAGCACAGAACATCCAGTGGTGGAGTCTACCACCTGATCTATCCTTGGGAGCCCGAAGGGATCCTTCGGACAATGTTTGTTGAGATCAGTATAATCAACGCACATGCGCCAATCCACTTTATTCTTTTTGAGTACAAGAACAGGGTTGGCTAACCACTCGGATGTAACACTTCTCTAATGAACCCAGCCGCGACCAAGTGGGCCAGCTCAGCGCGAATGGCCTCTCTCTTGTCGGGCGTGAAACGACGTAGTTTTTGCCGGATCGGCCTTGCTTGTGGATAAACTTTCAGTTTGTGCTCGGCCAGCTCTCTCGGGACTCCCGGCATATCCGCAGGTTGCCATGCGAATACGTCTCGGTTGTCTTGCAGAAACTGGATGAGCGCGCTTTCCTATTTATCATCCAGGCTAGAGCTGATGATAGCAGTTTTGCGTTCATCAGCAAACCCCAGATTGATTCTTTTAGTTTCTTCAGTCGGCCGCATAGAGGTCGCGGCTTGAGCTTCCTTTGCCGGTGCTGTGTGGTCTTCCTCAGGCTTAGAGTTTGCCTGGGTCGAAGAAGTCGCCGACGGTTTGGCGGTGAGGGCCGCCTGGATGGCCACTCGGAAACATTCTGCGGCGTCTTGGAGGTCAGCACGCACAGTTATGATTCCTTGCGGTCCCGGCATCTTCAATATCATGTACGTGTAATGCGGAATGGCCATGAATTTTGCCAGTCCCGGCCTCCCGATGATGGCGTTGTACCCGCAGTCGAAGTTCGCCACTTCGAACCTCAGGAACTCGGTTTTGTAGTTTTCCGGAGTCCCAAAGGTAACAGGCATGTAGATGTGGCCCAACGGGTATTCTCCCTCAGTTGGCATGATGCCAAAGAAGGGAGTGTCTGACTCGTGGAGTTCTTTGAGGTGAACTCCCAAGCCTCGGAGTGTCCGGGGGAAGGTGACGTTGATGCTGCTCCCCCCGTCCACTAACACCTTCTTCACCCTGCTCTCTCGGATCACCGGATCGACGAGGAGCGGGTATTTGCCCGGGTGGTCGAAGTTGAGCCATTGATCCGCCCGAGTGAAGGTAATCGGGTGCTCCGACCATCGGTACGGAGCGGGTGGTCCGGTGGTTGCTACCAGTATCTGGCGATCGTTGAGCTTCTGCTGTCTTTTGTTCTCCTGCGATCCATGTCCGCCGAAGATGACGTTGACCTCCCTGTCAACACGCGGGAAGGCTCCTCCTCCTCCTTCCTCATGCTGCTGGGGTTGTCGTGGTTCTTCTGGTCCTCCCCGCGGTGGAGGAGGGGGTAGAGGTTGGAAGGGTCGGCCGTGCCCAACGGAATGCTTGAAGTCCCGGCAGTTCCAAAGAGTGTGGCGCATGTCCTTGTGGTACGGGCACTGGGCGTCGAGGATGTCGTCCAGTGTGCGCTCGCCTCCGCGAGGTCCTCCCCGGGCGCGAGAGGCAGGTGGTCCGGAGCGTGCACCTCTTCGCGCGGTCTTCTCCCAGCGTTTGTCAGGTTGCTGGTTCGTGTCACGTCGTGGCGCTGCCGGTGCGGTCCTCGCTCCTCCGATGAGGTCCTGGGCTCGCTCGTCGGCGGTGATGTAGAGGTCGGCTTCCCGGAACAGTTCCTCGGAGGTAGTTGGTGCCTTCTGTAGTATGGCTCGGACGAAGGCCGAGTCATTGGATCCTCTGTAGAAGTCCTCGATCACGGCCGCCTCCGTGACCTCAGGGATACGATTTCTCATGGTCTGGAACCTTTTGAGGTACGATCGGAGAGTTTCATCCCCCCGGCGCTTGATGGATTTGAGGTCCCATGGTTGCGCCGGTTTGTCGGAGAGGGACTGAAAATTGGCAGTGAAGCGCCGACTGAAGTCGCTCCAGTCGTCGATGCAGTGTCGAGGTAGATGTCGTAGCCATTGCAGTGCGTCTTGCCCGAGGACAATGGGTAAGTATGCAGTCATCACGTCTTCAGATGCTCCGGCGGCTCGAGCGGCGGTAGTGTAGACGGCCAGCCAGCCTCCTAGGTCCTGCTTAGGTTCATATTTATCGACATTGGATACCTTGAAGTTAGGGGGCCATTGAATGGCCCTAAGGCGTGGAGTAAGGGCAGACACTCCACATGTGTCCTCCTGTCGTCGGGGATGATGTCTGTCCCGGGGAGGGGAGTAGTTGTTGTGGTTCCTCGACCGTCCCCGGGCAGTTCCACCAATCGAGGCCGTCGTTGATTCGGCTCTGGTGGTTTGACTCCGAGTGGGGATGCCATGATCCCTGTCGTATTCCCGGCGGCGTATCTCGTTCTCATGCCGTCGTTCGCGCGAAGCGTTGATAGAACTCCGCGCGTCCCGGCGACTTGATGGCGTGCCGCAAGTCGTTCGGCGGGTGAGCGAGGTAGAAGATGGTTGGCTGCCTGGGTGAGCAGGCGTCGATAGCCCTCGGCGTCTGGAGTCCGAGGGAGTCCTTAGCTATCCGAGCCAGCACTCCTCCGACTTCACTCGGCGTGTTCATGGCTCGGGCGAAGTCGGGGTTCAGGTTATGGCTGAATAGTGGATTTTCTCGGCGCTGCCTCGCGTCTTGCTCGGCTTGTTCCTGAGCTCGTCGACGATCACGTCGTCGTGAGTTCCTTCGTTCCCTGAAGACGCGTTCTTCCGGAGTTTCTCCCATCTCCGAGACCTCGTCTCGCGAGACAGGCTGCTCCGGATCCCGTTCTCCGGCTTGGTGATGTCTCCGGATGTTTCGGCGCCGATTTCTTCGTCGACGGGATTCCCGCTGAGGTGGTTCCTCCAGGCGCGGTCGGCTCGTCGTCAGAGACGGGAGGCGACTCCGCTCTTCCGATGAAGAGAACGTCGGGGTAGAACGGCGTGGCTGTCGTGGCGATCTTCTTTCGGAGAGCTGAGGGTAATGCTTCCCCGGTATTTTCGGAGTTTGTTGGAGGAGGCTTCCTTCCCGGCGGATCTGCAACGCGGTGTAGAATTCCTTTTCGTCAGCTATGGATGAGATCGTTCCAAAGCAGAACATGGATCCAGGACGGAAGGTGATCCTACTGTTGATGGTGACGGCCATTGAGCTAGCTTAGATCGTTGACACCCCCTACCTGGCGCGCCAGCTGTCGGTGTTTTGGGTCCGACCGCACACCCGGGGTTGCCCCTCAAGGTGTTTTTAGGAGTAGGACGGTGTCGACGACTGTAGCAAAATGGTTCGTGCCGGTTGCACGAGGGACAGTGGACAATTTTTACAGGTTCGGGCCGCTTAGAGATGCGTAACACCCTACGTCCTGGTGAGTATGCTTGGTGAATGAGGTTACAAGAGAGCTCTCTGAATTGAGAACGCAGAGAGTTGAAGTGGGTGGCTAAGTAATAGGGTCGATCGATCTGAAGGGGTGCCCCTAGGCCTTATATACTCGACCGTGGGGCAATACACGTGGATATGATAACAATGCGTAGCTAAATGATCGGCACTTGTTTGAGTTTATCTCCCTGTAGTTCCGCCGACCTATCCTCGCGTGGCTCCGTTGCATGGGGACTCCAGCGCGGGAAAGTCGGATCTCTGTTGTGGTCTCTCGCTCGACGTTGTGGGTCATCCAAGTTTGCACCAATCCAGCCTCGTGTCAACCTGCTTTGCTGATTGTTCCTCCCCAGGCCCACAAAAGAATGGCCTTACGATTTATTGGGCCCTTGGGCCTTTCGTGAGGTATTTTACTCTTTTAGTGGACCCGGGGGATATCTGTCCCCCACAGCAGGGCTCTTCTTTCTCGCTCCAGCAGGAGATAGAGTCTGTGAGGAGCTACTCCCCTGTGCTTCCCCTGGAGGCGCCCCCTGCACCACCACTGGGCGCCCCAGCCTCTGGAGTAGCTGCTGGAGGAGACCCAGACGACGGAGGTGGCGACGACAGCTCGAGCCACGACACGACTTCCCTGCTGACCATGAGCCGGAAGGATGGGTTGCTCGACCCATCACTCGCGACGCTGCTCGTGGGTGTCACTTCCACGATGCGCTCGACACCCTGCTACGTCGGGCACTTGACCGGCGTACTTGGTCCATCGAGTATTGCTGTGTGGTCTACCAGCATAGTCGTGGGGCCTACCCGGACCGCTGGGAGGCGACCTGCTTGGTGCGTCGTCCGGAGAACAGTCTCCAGGGTGCGGAGGCCTGCTCAGAGCACTATTCTATCTCTGAGCGGGACTCAGCTGAGGCAGCCATGCAAGATGCTGCACGGCGTGCGCTTTCGCACTACTGCTCGGTTCTCGGTGGGGTAGCTGATGGTCTCAACCTGAAGTATTACCCCCGCCGTCCATCTGGCAGCACAGGAGGCGTGATTGCCTCGCCTGCTGGTGAGGACAATCCTAGGTTGAGCAGCACAGTCAACCTAGCCGCCGTGCTAAACACGGAGCTGGACCATGCACTAGACGAGTTGAGTAGGGCTCGTGCTGAGATCGCCCTGCTGCGGGCTGAGCGTGCGGAATGTCGTCACCTGGATGATGGTTCCCCCGCTCCCGTCGGGACTCAGCATCCGTACCGCTCACCTCGGCGTTGACGCCAGTCTTATGGCAATCCCGACTACAAGACCAAGATAGATTTAGCACCATAGATCGTTAGAGTTGGATCTTGTAATTAATACAAAATATATACGTTGAAGCTACAGTCTTAGCGTTAGTCTCGCTTTTAGTTAGTCTTAGTTAGACAGGGTAGTTTGCTATATCCTGTGCATTTATGTTTGTCATGATGAACTATGCTTGATTTGGATCTTTGTAATGACTGTCACCAGAGTGTGGGTACCCTGCATTTTGGTTTACCTATTATGTTAATGGAGTTAGTTATAGCTGGGAAACCTTTTATTCCACTTTCCTCTTTATCTGAGGAGCTGTGTGGTCTGTGTTGGAGATCAGTGAAGATGCTCATCTGTTCAGTGTTGTTGAAGAATTCTATACTCTTTTCTTATGCTGCAAGATTTGCCAGATCAGTTCTGATGTATGGTTGCATTCTGCAGATGTCAGAGAACATGCGCAGAGGAGGAAGGCGTGCTCAGCAGGAGCGAGCCGCTCCGCAGGATGAGGTGCCCCAGCAGCAGCACCTGCCCCCCGCCCCCGATGTCGATCGAGCAGATGTTTCTGATGCAGACTCAGGCAGTTCAAGCCATTGGTCAGACTCTGGCCGCCATTCAGCAGCAGCAGCAGCAACAACAGCAGCAGGCCCCACCTCAGCCTCAGATGCCTCAGATGCCCAGAGACAAGCGTGCCGAATTCATGAGAGGTCATCCA